>NC_069468.1:30098652-30221577 GCF_026875155.1 Cherax quadricarinatus
CACAGAACCTCCACAGTGTACAACACTGCTTCTCCAGATCCCATGGCTGCCATAGTTGGTGAGGCCATTTCAATGATGGTACTGAAATTGAAAAAAAAATTATCGCTCTTCTATTCTGTGTACAACTCTTATGATGTAAAATTTGTGAAAACACATTTTCTCTAAAATTGGCCAGATGAATTAGGCTCACCCATCAGAAAAAATTAAGTGGGGTTCACCTATGGTCAGTGGTGGAGATACAGTGCTTTTTGAATTTCTAAATAAGCGTTTTATTACTCTTGTTATTGGCAAGACAAGTTTTGGATTCTTACCTATGTTACTAAAACACCCACTTACATGATATTTAATACTGTATAGTATATATGGTAATGAAAATTTTGTTCATTACATACAATATGCACAAAGATATACGTATAAATACACTGGGAATATGTCAAATATATTACAAAATTTTGAAGCAGGTATGAAAAATGCATTTCTATATTACGTTTGATGAACCACTCAGAATTACAACATCCCAGAACTGTCTCTTCCTACTATTTTTATGTACTTACTTGCCACTTGAACATCAGTATTTCTCCCACCATCCATTTTCTTTGGATTTAGTTCTATTTTTGATAACCAGGTACTAAAGGCTGGCATTCACCAAAGAAAAAAACATAGGAAGGTAGCAGTCACTTGTAATTCATCAAAATCTAGGCAGAAAGCTGCCTTTCATACTTCAAAAATTCTTTTATTCTGAGTTTGGGTTCTGAAGAACCACTGGGAATCCTACCAAAGTACAGTACCTTAGCACTGAAACAGTAAACTGCATAACCAGGTAGCAAAGCATTTCAGAATTCAATTTGGAGGCAATAGCACAATGCTGACAACTAGTGAAAGAGCCCAGTGTTGAGTGAAATGTTTACAAATAAAGGTCTCTTCTGCATATATCTCTTTTTCATCATCAACCGAACTGCTTGCGAGGGTGTCCGGTGTGGGTGTGTAAACAAAGGATCTCTTGCTGCAGACCCTGAATGAAGTCCTAAATTCATAACTAGTGGCTGGTCAAGGTCAATGTCCTGTCTAGCAGAAAGATTTTATTCACTGCATGCAAATAAGAGTGGAAGAGAATTATTTAACCTGGACTTGAGGATGAAATGGTACAGCTGGAAGGGCTTCTGTATGATGAAATAATGTCAATAGTAATCTATTTGAGGGAGTCAGCCTTAGGAAAAATGCAACATCACCTTGCAGGTGGAAAAGTGAAGAAGAACATCCTAAGTTGGAGTATATCAAATAAGATATCAAAAGCTCAATAGGCTGGGTGCTGCTAGGATGTAGATGCCAGGTTATCCATCTTTCCCTTATCCTGCATACCACCAATCCAATATATTCCCAACCCTGGATAAGGTACCAAGGAAGATTTATCAGTGTACAATGGTATCAATGGCTCATAACGGAAGAAGTACATATATTGGTATATGTGTATAACATAATAATAGAGAATCCCTGCATAGCTAGACAAGAGGACACGCATAACCTAAGTTATAGAAGGTTGGGAACTGAACTAGATTTGTTTCCAACTTCCAAATCAGAAGGGTAAAAAACCAGAGGGATAATTTTCACAGATTGACAACACTAACAGACAGTTCCTGGTCCAACAAGTATTAGAACAGCAGTATATCTGCTAAAGGCTGTAATTATATACATGTAATAATGCTTACTAGTGATGGTGATAAGGAAGATACAGGAGTAAAAGTCTTTAAAATAAATGATTAAATTAAGAAAGTGGATAATTCTTAGGCAGTAGGTTGGTAGACAGCAACCATCCAGGGAGGTACTACCGTCCTGCCAAGTGAGTGTAAAACGAAAGCCTATAATTGTTTTACGTGATAGTAGGATTGCTGGTGTCTTTTTTCTGTCTCATAAGCATGCAAGATTTCAGGTATATCTTGCTACTTCTACTTACCTATAGGTCACACTACACATGCATGTACAAGCATATACGTACAGCCTTTCCTCACTTAACGACACAGTTCCATTCCTGAGACCACGTCGTTAAATGAATTCGTCGCTAAGTGAGGAGCATACTATAATGGTAGTGCATTTGTGTCAACCATCTTTGATATTGGTGAGGGGCTCTTGATTTAGGGAATTGGATCTGTGCTCCAGTTCCCCGAGTTAAGCCTGAATGCCTTCCACATCCCTCCCCCAGGCGCTGTATAATCCTACGGGTTTAGCGCTTCCCCCTTGATTATAATAATAATAATAATTTGATATTGTTTTAATGTTACCTTTGCACTATTTATAACATTTCTGGTATATTTTTAAATGTTTATACAGTAGTATACTGTATAGTGAAATAAACAGAATAGAGGAAATCAGCTCTAATATACATTATTTAGGAATGAACACTGGTCAGAGAGGCCGTCGTAAGTCCGAGGCGTTGGTAAATGAGTAGTATATCGCCAAGTGAGGAGAGGCTGTATATACACGCCCCTCTCGGTTTTCTTCTATTTTCTTTCTAGTTTTTGTTTGTTTCCTCTTATCTCCATGGGGAAGCGAAATAGAATTCTTCCTCCGTAAGCCATGCGTGTCATAAGAAGTGACTAAAATGCCGGGAGCAAGGGGCTAGTAACCCCTTCTACTGTATACATTACTAAATGTAAAAGGAGAAACTTTAGTTTTTCCTTTTGGGCCACCCCGCCTCGGTGGGATACAGTCGGTGTGTTGAAAGAATAAAGAAGTGGTTAATTCAAAGGGTGGAAAAGGACTTGTGCAGATAATTAGGTCAAGTAGAAAAAATAGAGCAAGAGAGGATGATACAGTACCACTTCTCTGAAAATGTGGTGGGGATGTTATAAACTATAATGTCTGTGTTGCTTTAGTAAGCCAGTAATGAGTGACAGACAATGAATGTGTTTTATCCTTTGGAAAACTGTCTTACTGGAAAGCTGCTATTAATTTTCCTTATGGATGATGAAGATAATTCACCTGGTGAGAACAATGGAGACAGCATCATTGAGGATACTTTCTCCAAACACCAGCATGTAGAGCACCTGGTCCACATTTAAGGCATGGAAGATAGCTAATGTTGCCACAGGATCCACAGCAGATATAAGAGAGCCAAATGCAAAGCTCTCTACAAAACTCAGTTGGTATACTACATCAGCCTGAAAGTACAACAATGATATTCTTCTCTGCTCAGCTTTTGTATAGTGTTATTAAGTAGAAAGCAATAAGCAACAGGTAACAGATATGTTCAGATGTAAATGATACAAGCAAATTTAAAAAGATTTTTTCATCACAGCCATCTCCCACCAAAGTAGGGTGACCAAAAAAAAAAAAAAATAGGAAACATTCACCAACATTCATTCAAAGACTGTTTTTTCGTTTTTTCAGAAGTGCACAAGCATCATAATTCAAATAACTCTCCAAACCATAACATCTCCACCCCTCCTAGAGAGTGTAGGCATTTCACTTTCCACCTGCAAAACCAAAGTTCAGCTAACCGGTTTCCCTGAAACATTTCATGTTATTTTGCTAAGTCCAACAGCACATCAAATTCTTAAAACAAACTTGTCTCCATTCACCCCTCAATCTAATAAGCTCTCGCATTCCTGCTAGATGCTCAAACCCCTACCACTTAAAACCTTCACCCCCATCCAGTCCTCTTTGAGAGGACCCCTATCCATCCTTCCAACTTGAATTTATACACCCTTTTGGCCATCCTATTGTGCTCCATCCTCTCTAAGTGCACAAACCACCTCAACCTGAAACTTTGGAAAGTTTTGAAACATAATTGAGAGAGAGACTGAGCTCACGGAAGATGTAAAGAAACAAGAGTGGCTTGTGGACACCGTAATAGCAAATCTGGAGCCATATAAACAAATTCTGGGGTATAATTTGTAGCCACACATTGTTTTCTAATTTCTATGTTCCAAATTCTTTCAATATTATTCACCACACATGGCTTTCAAACATATTTCCAGTGCTTAAAGCTTCCTCATCACTGCAACATTTAAAACCCATGCCTTCCACCCATTAAAAAAAAAACTGGTACCACTATTCGCTTGATAGTCCTCTTTCGGTTTACATGGATAAACTTTTTATCTCCACAGATGCCCCAACATTCCACTTACCTTTTCCCCCACTCCCTAATTGTACGATTCACCTTGTTTTCACAGACCTGTCTGCCGGTACATCCACTTTCAAATAACTGAATATATTCCCTCCTCCATACTCCATCCATCCAATCTAATATCCAATCTTTCACTGACTTGACATTTTGTTACTCTTTTCACCTTGTTTTTGTCTATGTTCACTTTACATTTCCTTCTATTACACATCTACCCAAATTCATCCATTAAATTTTGCAACTTCTCTTCAGACTCTCCGAAAAGAAGTGTCATCAGCAAAGAGCAACTGTGACAATTCCCACTTTGTATTATTTTTTTTTTTTTAACTCAACAGTTGTCTCCAGCCAAGATAGGCTGACACAAAGAAGAGAATGCAGATTCCCTATATTTTAATCCCACACCTCTTCCCAACATTCTAGCACTCAATTTTTTTGCATCATCATCTATAAGTTCTGTATGTTACACCACAGTGACATCACACAACCCAGTCTACTTTTACAGGAAAATTATCCCCTTCTCTTGTACATACCCTAATCTGTGCTTCACTCTCCTGACAAAAATCCCGTTATTTATTTTAGTAACTTATTATCAATCTAATATATTTGCAATATCTGCCATATTGTTTTCCTATCCACCCTGTCATATTTCGTTTCTAATTTTGTAAATGCAACAAACAAGTGTTACCCTAATATCAATACCATTCACTTATATATGTACTTCAATGTGAACCATTAGTCTACACATCTCCCACCCTTCCTATATTCTTGTTCCTCTGCAATTCTACCTTCTGTCTTACCCTTAATTCTTTCAGTTATAATTCTAACTTGCACTTTACCCAATATACTCAACAGATTTATTTCCCTATAGTTCTTGCATGCACTCTTGTCCCTTTTTCCTTTAAACAGAGAAACTATGCATGCTCTCTCCCAATTCTTAGCTACCTTCCCTTCTTTCATACCATGCATACATTGAACAAGTACTCCAGCCACTCCAAAATTATATCTCCACCTGATTTTAACATATCAATCTTAATCTCATCTCTCTTATCTGCTTTATCCACATTCATTTTTACCCACTGCCTCGTGCAGTTTTCTCACATTCACCTCTATCTTTTCCTTACTCCTATGCCATGTTATTTCTCTCTGCTCAGTGCATGAAATCACTGCCTCCCATTCATCATCAAAATTGAACACCAAGATATTCTCTCCATCTTTCCATTACCTCCATCTTCTCATCTAGTATCCGTCCACTCTCATTTTAAACTGCCAAATCTATTTGCTTCCTTTCTTAACTTATTACTCTCTCTCCACAACTTTCTCATTCTCAGCCAAATTTGCAGATACTCACCAGTTCTCTCATTGGCTCTCCTTTTACACTCCCTAACCACTCTTTTTAACCTCACTTTTTCCTTTCCCTATATTCTGCCTTCTATGTGGTCAATGTCACTGAGGAAAGTTTTAAGTTTTTGTTCACATGTCATTAAAAATATGTTTCTCATAGAAACATTCTTGCTGAAATAACACTTTTCCATCATTCAGGTCAGGTTTGTCCATATACGTTTTGCTGTTTCACTGCTGACTTGATGAAATCAGTTCTGATACACATGCTACTGAATTTGAGAAGCAATGATCAATTTCCAATAAGTTGGCTTGCTTCACCAATATTTGGCACTGAGATTAACTTCATTAAATTAATTTGGATAATATGTATTGCTTCTAGGTAGTAGGTTGGTAAACAGCAACCGCCCAGGGAGGTACTACCGTCCTGCCAAGTGAGTGTAAAACGAAAGCCTGTAATTGTTTTACATGATGGTAGGATTGCTGGTGTCCTTTTTTCTTTCTCATAAACATGCAAGATTTCAAGTACGTCTTGCTACTTCTCCTTACACTTAGGTCACACTACACATACAAGCATATATATACACACACCCCTCTGGGTTTTCTTCTATTTTCTTTCTAGTTCTTGTTCTTGTTTATTTCCTCTTATCTCCATGGGGAAGTGGAACAGAATTCTTCCTCCATAAGCCATGCGTGTTGTAAGAAGCAACTAAAATGCCGGGAGCAAGGGGCTAGTAACCCCTTTTCCCATATAAATTACTAAATTTAAAAAGAGAAACTTTCGTTTTTCTTTCTGGGTCACCCTGCCTTAGTGGGATATGGCCAGTTTGTTAAAAAAAAAAAATATGTATTGCTGTACACATAGTCTTCAGTTTCAGCATCTGCATTCGGAAAACTGTAAGAGAGCTCACAGGCATCACATTTGAAACTAGTATCTCTTGGATATTCCTAGTTTGCCTTAACCCCTATTGAAAAACTATACAAATAACTGCTAAAAATGTGAAATAAATTGACAGAAGAATTAAAAATAATTAAACTTTCTTAACGAACTTAAGTTTCTTTTTACCATTACATATAAAAATAACATTTCACTTAATGCTCAATTTTAACTAAAATTTATATTATAATATTATGTAATTTTCTATTTTAGAGCATCCTAGATGATATAATATGTCTCAGCTACAGACTGCACATAATGCTTTGCATAACTATGGGCTTTTCCTTGTAAGATATTATTATTAACCTACTATCCATAGCTAATGCTAATATATCTTGGGCAATAAAATTATCTTATCTTCTCTTATTTTATTAATAAAATAAAGGTTACATGCGCCATACCAGATAAGTAGTACTGTATGATGTTGGAATGTGAGCAAAGAAACATTTATAAAGGGATTCAGGAAAAAACTGATAAACCTAACTTGGGTTCAGGAGGTGGGAAGTACAGTGCCTGCACTCTGCAGGTGGTGTGAGGATACTGCAATTGAGAAGGCTATCTAATCTGTGATGTCAGTCTGCTTCTAGGAAAGCAGCAAATGAATCAATGACGGTAAATGAGTTTCCTTCTCTCTTTTTTTTGTTTAGTCACCCAGCTTCAATGGGAGACAATCAGCATGTAAAAAAAAAAAAAAACAAACAAAGCCAATATTTACAATACATATTCATATTTAGTGGGTTCCAAGATAATACTACCAGTACTAAAATGTTTAAATTGCAGAATTTCATATTTGTATAAACTTACCTGCCCAAGGAGATAAACCCCTCCCCCAACAATTAGTGCAGAGATCAGTGTGCCCATCACTGCAAACACCACTATGGAGCCAATGTTTTGAAAGAAATTGCCCTGGAAAAGTCAAAACACAGGTTAAGTATAAACTGATTTTAATGAAGAAGGAAAAAAACAGCATGGCTTAAACTTAATAAAATCCCTGGCTAAAATAGTTCAAGCATCACCAAAATAAATTTGCAATAACCTCAAATATCACTTTTACTGGAAAATTACAATAACTGTTTTATTGCAGTGAATTAATTATAATTACTAACCTTGTGAAGATTGTAGCCTGACTCGAATATAATGGGCGGGAGGATAACCAGGAAGAAAACAGTGGGAGAGAAAGTTTCCTCTTTCTGTTGTATAAGAACAAACGGTTAGTAAAGAAAAACTAAATAAAAAAGTTTATTTATAAAATGATTTGATTATTGAAATACTAAAAGCTGTTGTGGTTAAACAAGAACATAATCACGACTCATTGTAGATACAGTGGACCCCCACCTTACGATCAGCTTCCAATGCGACCAATTATGTAAGTGTAATTATGTAAGTGCTCTTGTACGTGTATTTTTGGGGGTCTGAAACGGACTAATCTAATTCACAATATTCCTTATGGGAACAAATTCGTTTGGTAACGGCACCTGAACATACTTCTGGAATGAAATTATATCGTAAAGTGGGAGTCCACTGTACTAGTAATTTCTTCCACTAGAAATTCAGCCTACATTGAACATACCACTAATGATGGCACTGAAATAAACCAAAATATCTTTGATGCTTCAAAGGCCAGAACTGTACTTTAAAATTCTGGCTGGCAGGATGGACCAGACTTTTAATACTGGAGAAGCTTAGGTGTGACTATTTAATTGGAAGGGGGGCTAGGAGACCTGTTTTGAAGAAGTGTTATTATTATTACTTCTTTCTTCTTCTTTCAACAAACTGGTCGTATCCCACCAAAGCAGGGTGACCCAAAAAAGAAAAACAAAAGTTTCTCCTTTTACATTTAGTAACATATACAGGAGAAGGGGTTACTAGCCCCTTGCTTCTTGCATATTAGTCGCCTCTTATGACATGCATGGCTTATGGAGGAAGAATTCTGATTATTATTAATTTTTTTTTTTTTTTTTTTTTTTTTTTTTTTTTCAACAAGTCGGCCGTCTCCCACCGAGGCAGGGTGACCCAAAAAAGAAAGAAAATCCCCAAAAAGAAAATACTTTCATCATCATTCAACACTTTCACCACACTCACACATTATCACTGCTTTTGCAGAGGTGCTCAGAATACAACAGTTTAGAAGCATATACGTATAGAGATACACAACATATCCCTCCAAACTGCCAATATCCCAAACCCCTCCTTTAAAGTGCAGGCATTGTACTTCCCATTTCCAGGACTCAAGTCCGACTATATGAAAATAACCGGTTTCCCTGAATCCCTTCACTAAATATTACCCTGCTCACACTCCAACAGATCGTCAGGTCCCAAGTATCATTCGTCTCCATTCACTCCTATCTAACACGCTCATGCACGCTTGCTGGAAGTCCAAGCCCTCTCCCACAAAACTCCTTTACCCCCTCTTTCCAACCCTTTCGAGGACAACCCCTACCTCCTCTTCCTTCCCCTATAGATTTATATGCTTTCCATGTCATTCTACTTTGATCCATTCTCTCTAAATGACCAAACCACCTCAACAACCCCTCTTCTGCCCTCTGACTAATACTTTTATTAACTCCACACCTTTTCCTAATTTCCACACTCCGAATTTTCTGCATAATATTTACACGACACATTGCCCTTAGACAGGACATCTCCACTGCCTCCAACCGTCTCCTCGCTGCTGCATTTACCACCCAAGCTTCACATCCATATAAGAGTGTTGGTACTACTATACTTTCATACATTCCCTTCTTTGCCTCCATAGATAACGTTTTTTGACTCCACATATACCTCAAGCACCACTCACCTTTTTTCCCTCATCAATTCTATGATTAACCTCATCCTTCATAAATCCATCCGCCGACACGTCAACTCCCAAGTATCTGAAAACATTCACTTCTTCCATACTCCTCATCCCCAATTTGATATCCAATTTTTCTTTATCTAAATCATTTGATACCCTCATCACCTTACTCTTTTCTATGTTCACTTTCAACTTTCTACCTTTACACACATTCCAAATCATCCACTAACCTTTGCAATTTTCTTTAGAATCTCCCATAAGCACAGTATCCAACAAAAAGTAACTGTGTTAATTCCCATTTTGAATTTGATTCCCCATAATTTAATCCCACCCCTCTCCCGAACACCCTAGCATTTCTTCTTTTACAACCCCCTCTATAAATATTTTAAAAAACCATGGTGACATTACACATCCCGTCTAAGACCTACTTTACCGGAATTTCCCATCTTTAAACAGTCCCTAACCTGAGGTATATTGGAGTCAAAAAGCTTATTACAGCATTAGTAACACTCCAACACTCTCAATTCCAAACCTTTTGCTTCCACTCCATCTAAAATGCTCCTCACATACCATAATAATAAAAATTTCATATTTATTAAATAGTTACAAATTATCTTAATGTAAAATTGAGCTAAATAACCACTCTAAAAGTGTTTGAAAATATTGTCTACTTAAATTTAATTACCCAGAAAAACCAAGAATACATTGCCAGGTACTCGTAAAATTAATTTTAAACTATTATTAAATAATGAGATTAGAGAAGCTAATAGGGGAATCAAACTATCAGGAGTGGCCAATGTACAGCATTTACCAATACATGTGTTAATTGCATCGACCTAAAATTGAGTATTGGATTGGCAAAAAATTTGTATCATCCCATCCTAGCTGCCTTTAACAGATGACTAATAAGTTCCATGGAAGGTGAGGTAGCCAAAGATCATATTCATTCAGGGACACAAATAAAAAATTTATAACGTTTAACTCTCTTCAGTGCTACTATTAAATAAACTATCTTCTAAAGATAAATTACATCTGAGTTAAATACAATTCTACAAATACAGAAATGAGAATTCAAAAAAGCCCTTAATTATATGCAGATGTGAATCAGAATCACACAAAATGGTGATACATCATTAGAATTGCATGTGGTATGAGGTTGATGTCAATACATTTAAAATTTAAAAAAAATGTGGAATACTTTTTTTTTCTTTTTTAACACAATGACTGTCTCCCACTGAGGTAAGGTGACCCAAAAGAGGAAACACTTCCACCATCATTCACAATCACTGTCTTTCCAGAAACACACCAATACTAAAATTCAGGTGCCCCTCCAAACTGCAAATATCTCCACCCCTCCTTCAGAGCAGGCACTGTACTTCCCACCTCCAGGACTCAAGTCTGGTTAACTGGTTTCCCTGATTTTTTTTTTTTTTTCAACAAGTCGGCCGTCTCCCACCGAGGCAGGGTGACCCAAAAAAGAAAGAAAATCCCCAAAAAGAAAATGCTATCATCATCATTCAACACTTTCACCACACTCACACATAATCACTGTTTTTGCAGAGGTGCTCAGAATACAACAGCTTAGAAGCATATACGTATAAAGATACACAACATATCCCTCCAAACTGCCAATATCCCAAACCCCTCTTTAAAGTGCAGGCATTGTACTTCCCATTTCCAGGACTCAAGTCCGACTATATGAAAATAACCGGTTTCCCTGAATCCCTTCACTAAATATTACCCTGCTCACACTCCAACAGATCGTCAGGTCCCAAGTACCATTCGTCTCCATTCACTCCTATCTAACATGCTCACGCACGCTTGCTGGAAGTCCAAGCCCCTTGCCACAAAACCTCCTTTACCCCCTCTCTCCAACCCTTCGAGGACAACCCTACCTCGCCTTCCTTCCCTATAGATTTATATGCTTTCCATGTCATTTACTTTGATCCATTCTCTCTAAATGACCAAACCACCTCAACAACCCTCTTCTGCCCTCTGACTAATACTTTTATTAACTCCACACCTTTTCCTAATTTCCACACTCCGAATTTTCTGCATAATATTTACACGACACATTGCCCTTAGACAGGACATCTCCACTGCCTCCAACCGTCTCCTCGCTGCTGCATTTACCACCCAAGCTTCACACCCATATAAGAGTGTTGGTACTACTATACTTTCATACATTCCCTTCTTTGCCTCCATAGATAATGTTTTTTGACTCCACATATACCTCAATGCACCACTCGCCTTTTTTCCCTCATCAATTCTATGATTAACCTCATCCTTCATAAATCCATCCGCCGACACGTCAACTCCCAAGTATCTGAAAACATTCACTTCTTCCATACTCCTCATCCCCAATTTGATATCCAATTTCTCTTTATCTAAATCATTTGATACCCTCATCACCTTACTCTTTTCTATGTTCACTTTCAACTTTCTACCTTTACACACATTCCCAAACTCATCCACTAACCTTTGCAATTTTTCTTTAGAATCTCCCATAAGCACAGTATCATCAGCAAAAAGTAACTGTGTTAATTCCCATTTTGAATTTGATTCCCCATAATTTAATCCCACCCCTCTCCCGAACACCCTAGCATTTACTTCTTTTACAACCCCATCTATAAATATATTAAACAACCATGGTGACATTACACATCCCTGTCTAAGACCTACTTTTACCTGAATCCCTTCACAAAAAAAAGGTGAGTGGTGCATTGAGGTATATGTGGAGTCAAAAAACGTTATTACCTTGCTCACACTCCAACAGCTCATCAATTCCCACAAGCCTTTTGCTTCCACTCCTATCTAACATGCTCACACACATACCTACTGGATATTTATAATATAAATGATTACATAATTTTAGGATGTTATCTAAAGGAGTAAAAATTGTATTTATGTATGATAATTATGAGCTTAAATAACTGGCAATTTACAAAGGTGATTTGAAAAAAATGGTAGGATTAAAATATAACATAGGGCTATCACAGAAAGAATCACAGAAGGAATAACATGCATGCAGTGCACGTAACTTAAATTTAGAACTGAATTTAAAATAAATGAGATGAGAGAAGCTAATAGTATTAATCAAAGTATCAGTATTGGCGAGTATCAGCTAATTTTAATGGTAATGATACTGGTGGGTATTGGCATCGACCTAAAATTGAGTATTGGTATTGGCAAAAAACTTTTGTATCATCCCATCCCTAGCATGAACCTTTTTTTAAAACATTATCAAGCTGCTCCAAGGTAAGTGGTCTAAGTCTCATATATACAATGAAGACCCACAGAAATGGATAAAAATACTTGAATTACAGGTTTCATAGGTCCATAAAACCTAACCATTTAAATAACATAAGTACTGTATTAAACATGTAATAAAGATTTCACGTGAGCATTCTCAAGAAAGGAGAAGTCATTACCTATAAAAAAAAAATTGAGAATCTAAATTACATATGAAAACTACTACTGAAAAATAAATAGGAATACCTGAGAGTTTTCATGCAAGTACAGTGGACCCCCGCCTTACGATCACCTCCCAATGCGACCAATTATGTAAGTGTATTTATGTAAGCGCGTTTGTATGTGTATGTTTGGGAGTCTGAGATGGACTAATCTAATTCACAATATTCCTTATGGGAACAAATTCGGTCAGTACTGGCACCTGAACATACTTCTGGAATGAGAAAATATCGTAAACCGGGGGTCCACTGTACATGAAGGCTCTCAGGTACTGTTTCGTATTTTTCACTGAGCTTTCTTCATATTTAGTCATACATTCTATAGCAATTTCTTGTCCCAAAAAACAAGAATATTTTTACTGTCATGCACTCTAGAACAGTAAACATAACTCTTCAAAACTGGCGTTTCCTAGCTCAGCATATCTCGCATTTATTTTACACAGACTTGAAATATAACTGACTCCTTGTCTCCCTCTTTTTCCTCTACCTCTCTCCTAGGTAGACAAGCTTGGTTATAACATGGCAGAGGAATGATTATTATTATAATAAGGGAAAGTGTTGGTTCCACAGAGGTCATAAAGTGCATAGGGAATGAGAGGCTTTGGTTTGATCTATAAAAGGGAAGTTCACCTCCTGAAATCAACAGCCCCTTGCCAGCAGTAAACACCTTTCTTGAAAAGGGTGGTGGAATAAGTATGGCTTTATTTTCTTGGCAGTTTTGGGGGGCAATTGGTTTTTGGCAAGTGTCAAGATGAAACGAGGTAAATGAAATACCTGAGAGTATATCTAGCCAATAAAAAAAGTACTGTAGTATAGAAGAAATAAAAAAGAAAAAATGAAAAATATATTTTTACCTGCCAGTTTGCTATGTGTTGGCTGTATAAAATCTTCAGGACCAAACCAATCACACCACCTGTTAACAATAAAAAAAAATCAAGCTATATTATTTACAGAATTATTACACTTTTGTGTGAGGTTTTTATACAGTACAATGAGTAACATCTGACAATCCTTGGACTAAACATATGCTGGATATGGACAACTACATATGACACTTCCATGTAATTTTTAATTACACCCATTTTATTTTTTAATTTACTCACCTGAAATAAATACAATGACACTTCAGAATGATTCAGAAAAATAACTGCTGTGGTCCGAAGTGGCAGATGCAGTTCAGTGTGGACAAGTATGGTCTTAATACTAGAGAATGAAAATAACCCAGGCATCTATAACTAAATAATTAAACAGAAATCTTAAGTTTGAAGGGCACCTAAACTGTAGTATCAGCACACCTCTAGCAAGAAGATAGTGATAATGAAAGTTTTTTTTTTTTCTTTTGCATCACCCTACCTCAGTGGGAAACGACCAGTGTTAAAAAAAAAATAATCTTAAGCCAAGACAATACCTAAGTGTCTGTAACAAAGCCAGTTGACTAAATTTATACTGTTGTAAACCACCACTTAGGGATTTGGGTGTGTTCTTATTACACAAGTGAGGGAGGGGAATCTCAAGCAGTTAAAAATACAATGGCAACTTTCTTAAGAAAACAAAGATAACAGCACTGATCAAAATAATCACTTATAATCTTGGGAGGAACAATGGCAGTTCATTTTCTCTAGTTGGTATCCTGATTGCACTAAGCCACAGATTATAACTGACACTATTTCACTACATGGTTCCAAATGACACTGTCACTAATCACCATATTATGGCTGAAGTTGCTCACAACACTGCAACTAATTATTACTGCAGTTTCTCATGACAATATTTTGATTGCAGTTTTTCATGTCATCCTCAAAACTGCTGTATTATGGCTACATTTTCTGACAATACCTTCACTAATTATGTACCTTCAGCACTGTTTGACTGCTGTCTGATGTCCTTGTTGGGTTACTGACTGGCTGCTCCTAGACAAATGATGGTGGGACTTTTGTCCTTGCTTCATATAAGGCACAAAGCTCTATGATTGGCTAGGTCAAAACAGCTAATCAATGTAGTCCAGATTACTCAAGCACACTTAAAATAACCAATAAGCAACTCACAGCTGCTATGAGCACCTTATTGTTGAGCCAAAACACATACCTGCCACTTAGCTCAAGCCACGACTCCCACCAAAACATTTCTTCCATTAGTTGACTTAAATTAGATCAAGCAGCTGATAATCATCATGTTTGTAAGAATATCAAGAAATGTACGCAACAGAAGTACGAGGGATCTTTCTTTCTTTCAACACACCGGCCATATCCCACCAAGGCAGGGTGGCCCAAAAAGAAAAACGAAAGTTTCTCTTTTAAATTTAGTAATTTATATGGGAGAAGGGGTTACTAGCCCCTTGCTCCTGGCATTTTAGTTGCCTCTTACAACACACATGGCTTACGGAGGAAGAATTCTGTTCCACTTCCCCATGGAGATAAGAGGAAATAAACAAGAACTAGAAAGAAAATAGAAGAATATCTAGGGGTGTGTATATATATGCTTGTACATGTATGTGTAGTGTTACCTAAGTGCAAGTAGAAGTAACAAGACATACCTGAAATCTTGCATGTTTATGAGACAGACAAAAGACACCAGCAATCTTACCATCATGTAAAACAATTACAGGTTTTCGTTGTACACTCACTTGGCAGGACGGTAGTACCTCCCTGGGTGGTTGCTGTCTACCAACCTACTACCTACGAAGTACCAGGGATATATGTACAAAATTCTATACATCACTGGTAAGGCCTCATTCAGATTATGCAGCACACTTCTGATCTCCATATTATAGTATAGATATATATCTCTGCACTGGAAAATACATGAGAAGGATTACAAAATAATCCCCTGTAATCAGAAATCTTTCCTGAGAACACAGATTGACAACAATGAGCTTACACGTTCTTGAAAAGAGTAGAATGATGAGAGATATGGATTTGGCATACAAGTGATATACAGTAGAACCCGTATCTGCTGATTCGGCATCCGTGGTTTCAGTTATCCATGGTTTACTGTGGCCCTAAAATATCTCTTAATTTTGTATAATAATGGCTCCAAAGCACAAAAGTAGAAAAGGTGGCAGTTCTTCAAAGCTTAAGAGAAGCTGTGAAGTGCTTCCCATCAGTGAAAAAGTGATAATTCTCCACTTATTGTGCATAATTTATCAATTAGATTTTATAATAGGTATGTATAGGACTTATATATAGGGTTTGCTACTATCCACGTTTCGGTATCCACGGCAGGCCCTTGGAACGTATCCCCCGCGAATACGGGGATTCTACTGTACTTGACATTTTCAAGCATTTTTCTACACACTGGCCTGGAGTTTTAGGACTCGCTTGCCATGGGTTCAAATCCCATGTGTTCAGTGGTTTGTTAGCATTAAATAATTTTTAAGAATTTGGACAAATCTTAAATATTAGTACAGTGACCCCAAGCATACAGGAATACAAGGAGAGCTGCTAAATCATTAAAATGTTTGTCTTAATTTCTAGATAAAGCTGCAATATTCTTCAAAATATATTCAAAAGCATAAACACATAATTTTATCTTACCAACTATAACGCAGGCTACACTTTCCGGGAGGTAGTTGAGTTTGGTCTTCAGAAGAAAAAAGATCAATATCACACATACAGCTGAAAAAAAAATCTGTTATTAATTGCTGTAAACCTACTGCATTAAAATACAATAGGCTATGGCCACACCATATATCAAAAAAATCTCAATAGATATATGTACTCATACACCAGTATGAGCAATGGAAACAATGTAGAGAAAGAGACTATCACATTACAGGTACTGTGTACATACAGAAAAAACAAATATTTTTTTTATTGTGAACCTATAAGAGTTACATTTAAAAGTTATAGCTCATATACAGAAATTCCCATTTTATATGTTGTACAACAAATAATATACGATCTGATCATTATACATTTATATATTATATCATAAGGCCAACAGCAACAGACTGGCTAATCAGGCCCTGATCCACCATGAGGCCTGGTCACAGACCGGGCCATGGGGGTGTTGACCCCCAAAATCCTCTCCAAGTATATTCCAGGTACGTTTCAAACGCCTATCTAAAAACTTTAGAAAATGCCCTTTTCTATCCCAACTTCTTGGATTGGGGGTTTTAAAAATTTAACTGTCAAAAACCTGTCATTCCTCTCTAATTATATGAAGCAAGGATGAGTGACAATTTGAAAATGACACTGCAGCCAAGGCCAAATCTGAACCAAAACTGCTTCACAGTCACATCACACGAAAAATGATGATAAGAGACAAAATAATTAAACTGAAGAAGAGCTCATAGAAAATGACAAGGAAGTGTACAAGGTGCTGAACAAACAATTTAAAGAAGTCTTCTCAGTGGAAACAGAGGCAATTCCAGACAGTGTAGGAGAAAGAATACACTAGAAGGTAATGGACACAATGCACACAACAGAAATAGAGGTTAAAAAAAAAAAAAAAAAAAAAAAGTTTAATGGAGCTGAATACATCAAAAGCAGTGGGACCTGACAGAATGTCTCCAGGGATTCTGTGAGAGGGAGCAGAAGCAGTGCTGGAACCACTAGCTATGATATCCAACATGGGACAGTTGCCAGAGATCTGGAAGACAGCGAATGTAGAATCTACATTTCACACTGGAAATAACCAGGAGGCATTAAACCAGAGGCCAGTTTTGCTGACATGTATAACATGCAAAGAAGTGGTTTCATAACAAAAACCACAACAGGTTCAAAAATACTCTATATAAAAGTAACAGAAGTGAGACTGGAGAGAGTTGGGTGGATTGCATTTTCTTAGACTACAAAAAGGCATTTGATACTGTACCCCACATGAGACATGAACAAAACATTGAGAAGCAGGTGGATCAAAGATTACTCTAGGAAAGGAAGCAGAGTGTGATTGCTGAGGTCAGTGGTCAAGTGCGGTCATACCGCTAAGCTCTTGGGAGTTAGCATGGGTTGTTACCCATACCATGGCTTGTTGTAGTGCTTTAAAATCCCAGGTTCATGTGTTGAAGAAGGAGATTCTACTTCTTCAGGAGGAAAATAGGAAGCTGAAGCTTCGCATAGATGAGTTTGGGAGCGAGTGTGAGAAGGATTTAGCTGGTAAGGTAGGAATGGTCACTAGCAGTGAGAGTGGCAGCCGCTTTAAGTGGCAAGTGGTTCACAGTTCAGGAAGAAGGAAGATGAGGAGAGTTAACAGAGAAGATGTGAAGGTAGGAAATCGATTCTCTGTTCTCCAAGACGAGTGTACTTCAGTGGTTAGTGAGGTTGAAGGTACCACTGATTCCCCTGCTAATCAAGGCAAGAATATTTTAATAGTAGGCGATTCTCAGGTAAGACATATGGACCGTGCATTTTGTAACAGAGACAGAAAAGTCAGACAAAGAGTGTGTCTTCCTGGAGCTGGTGTTGGTGACATAGTCAGCAGGTTGGATAATATAATGGCAGGTAATGGGAACAAGCCTATTATCTGTCTTAGTGTTGGGGGTAATGACACTGGGAAGGGCAAGAGAGAGGAGCTGATGGATAAGTACAGGTCATCCATAGAAGTAGTTAGGTCTAAGGGAGGGATCCCAGTCATATGTAGCATCTTGCCTAGAAAGGGAGTGGGCAATGAATGGATATCTAGGGCAATTGGTATAAATCGCTGGCTAGACAGGTACTGCAAGGAACTTGCAATCCCATTCATAGATAACTGGGGCCTTTTCTTTGGCAAATGTGATATGAATGCAAGGGATGGGGTTCATCTCTCTGGGGATGGAGTGGTTGCATTAGCCAATTCAATTGAGAAGGTAATTGATGACTTGTCTAGGAATTTAAACTGATAGATTATAGAAGTATGGGTGTTTGTGGGAAACAATCAGGCTGCAGCATTAGGGTTAAAAACAGCAGTTATTACAGGGATACCTCAGGGATATGTTTAAAAGACAATATTCAAAATAAAGTTGCTAGTAATGGCAAATCAATTGATCAACAAACAAAGAGAGATAGTAGAGGGCAACGAGTGACTAGCTCCCTTAAGGTTTACTATACAAATAGTAGGAGTCTAAGAAATAAGATAGATGAGCTGAAATTACTTGCAAGTATAGGTAATATAGATATTATTGGTATAAACAGAGGCCTGGTTCAACCTGAAAGATAGAGAAATGCCTTCTGAATGCAACATACAGGGTTATAAACTATTCCACACTGATAGGGTCCACAGGAAGGGTGGTGGTGTGGTGATGTATGTCAGAGAAAATCTAAATTGTTGTCTTAGACATGATATAAGATTAGAAACATTGAACACAGAATCGGCTTGGCTTCAGTTTCTCGAAGGTCGTGACAAATTAATTTTGGGTGTGATTTATAGGCCCCCAAACCTTGGTAGGGAGTGCAATAAGCTGTTATGGGATGAAATTCATAAGGCATCTAGATATGAAAATGTTGTGATAATGGGAGATTTTAACTTTAGACAAATTGATTGGAACAATATGACAGGAAATCTTGAGTCTAGTGACTTTCTTGATACGGTTCAGGATTGCTTTTTAGAACAGGTTGTGACAGAACCAACTAGAGGAAACAATCTGCTTGACTTGGTTCTTGCAAACAAAGATTCACTAATTAATAATCTTGAGGTTAATGATGAGCTTGGGGAAAGTGATCACAAATCACTTAGTTTCAATATATCATGGAATTACCCATATAACTGCAATCAAATCTCTGTCCCAGATTTTCGCTTGGCCGACTTCATGGGACTGAAAAATTACTTGGGTGGGCTAAATTGGGATGTCCTGACTATGGGTCAGGTAGGTGATCTTGGTTGCCAATATGACATTTTTCAGAGCATAGTTCTAGCTGCCCAGACAACTTTTGTACTGAGTAGGGAAATTAGATCCAACAAAAATGATCCCAAATGGATGAACAATAGATTAAAACATCTCATTGGTCAAAAGAGAGGCATATATAGGCGTATCAAAAGAGGGGATGGGCAGTTAAGAAATCAATATATTCAATTAAAGAGAGAAATAAAAAAAGGAATAAGAAAAGCAAAAAGAGATTATGAGGCTAAGGTCGCAAGGGATTCAAAGACTAACCCAAAAGGGTTCTTTCAGGTATACAGAAGTAAGATTAGGGACAAGATTGGCCCACTTAAGAGTAACTCTGGTCAGATCACTGACAGTGATAAGGAAATTCTAAATACCTACTTCCTCTCAGTTTTCACCCAGGAAAATACTAGCGATTTTTTTTTTTTTTTTCAACAAGTTGGCCGTCTCCCACCGAGGCAGGGTGACTATACTAGCGATATTCCTGAAATAATAGATTACGTAGAACAGGATGATAATAAGCTATGTATGATTGCGGTAACTAGTGACATGGTCCTCAGACAAATAGAGAAACTAAAACCTAACAAATTCCCAGGTCCTGATGAACTGTTTGCAAGGGTGTTAAAGGAATGTAAAGAGGAACTTAGCATACCTTTGGCTAATCTTTTTAACATATCACTACAAACTGGCATAGTGCCTGAAAAGTGGAAAATAGCAAAGTAATACCTATTTACAAGGCAGGTGACAGGTCCTTGGCTTCGAACTATAGACCAATAAGCCTTACCTCCATAGTGGGAAAATTTATGGAATCAATAATTGCCGAAGCAATTCATAGCCATCTTGACAGGCACAGATTGATTAATGATTTTCAACACAGTTTTACAAAGGGGCATTCCTGTCTTACGAATTTACTAACTTTTTTCACCAAGGTGTTTGAGGAGGTAGATCATGGTAATGAATATGATATTGTGTATATGGACTTCAGTAAGGCTTTCGATAGAGTTCCATACCAGAGGCTATTGAGGAAACTTAGGGCACACGGAATAGGAGGAGAAATTTTTTCCTGGGTAGAGGCATGGCTGACAAATAGACAGCAGAGAGTTTGCATAAATAGGAAGAAATCAGAATGGGGGCACATCACAAGCGGTGTTCCTCAGAGGTCAGTGTTGGGCCCGTTGTTGTTCACATTTTACATAAACGACATAGATGAGGGAATAAATAGCGACATAAGCAAATTTGCTGATGACACCAAAATAGGCCGTCCAATTCATTCTAATGAGGACATTAGAGCACTCCAGGATGATTTGAATAGACTGATGCAATAGTCGGATAAGTGGTAGATGCAGTTTAATATTGACAAATGCAAAGTTCTAAATGTTGGACAGTTAAATAACCATGCCACATATAAACTAAATAATGTAGATCTTAATACTACCGATTGCGAAAAGGATTTAGAAGTTCTGGTTAGTAGTAACCTAAAACCAAGACAACAGTGCATTAGTGTTCGCAATAAAGCTAACAGAATTCTTGGTTTCATATCTAGAAGTATAAATAATAGAAGTCCCCAGGTGGTTCTTCAACTCTATATATCCTTGGTTAGGCCTCATTTAGACTATGCTGCTCAGTTCTGGTCACCGTATTACAGAATGGATATAAATGCTCTGGAAAACGTACAAAAGAGGATGACAAAGATGATCCCATGTATCAGAAATCTTCCCTATGAGGATAGACTGAAGGCCCTGAATCTGCACTCTCTCGAAAGGCGTAGAATTAGGGGGGATATGATCGAGGTGTATAAATGGAAAACAGGAATAAATAAAGGGGATGTAAATAGTGCGCTGAAAATTTCCAGCCAACACAGGACTCGCAGCAATGGTTTCAAGTTGGAAAAATTCAGATTTAGGAAGGATATAGGAAAGCACTGGTTTGGTAATAGAGTTGTGGATGAGTGGAACAAGCTCCCAAGTACAGTTATTGAGGCTAAAATGTTGTGTAGTTTTAAAAATAGGTTAGATAAATACATGAGTGGGTGTGGGTGGGTGTGAGTTGGACCTGACTAGCTTGTGCTGCTGGGTCTGGTACAGTGCTCCATCCTTGAGTGGGGGATAACCAGACTGGGTGGGTCATTGGTCTAATCTGGGGGGATGTCATGGACCTGCTCTGCATGGGTCAGTAGGCCTGTTGCAGTGTTCCTTCTTTCTTATGTTCTTACATGTTCTTATGTTCAGAATGGGGAAGAGTGGCAAATAAGGTGCCACAAGGACTGTATTAAGTCCAGTACTGTTTCTGATTTATGTGAATGACATACCGGATGGGACCAAGTCAGATAAATCTATGTTCACTGAAGATAATACAAATGAATGAGGATGAAGAAAGACTGCACATATATCTGGACAAACTACAGGGTTTGTCAGATATGTGGTTGTTTGAATTCAACTCCAGCAAATGAAATATTATGAAGACTGGGGAAGGAGCTAGAAGACTGGATATGAAGTATAAACTAGGGAGGATAGAGGCTGCATAGTGCCTAGCATATCACCAGAGGCTCACATCAACTAAATAACCTAAGCTGCTGATGCTCGCCTAGAAAATATGAGTGGCCTTCAGGAATCTCAACAGAGTCACTCCAGGTAGTTTATGCAATGTATGTCAGTCCCATTCAGGAATGTGCAGCACCAGCATGGAAAAGTGTTAAGAAATTTAAGCAGAGAAGTATGCAACAAGCCTAGTTCCAGAACTATGGGGTATGAGCTATGAAGGGAGGCTAAAGGAGCTGAATCTAATGACACTGAAGAACAGAAAGACCAGAGGAGAAATGACAACATAAAAACAACTCAGAGGAACTGATAGGGCAGACTGCAACAGGCTGTTTGAGAGGCATTAAACAGGTACTTGGGGCAACAGCTGGATGCTTTAAAGACAGGGATGGCAAGTCACAAGGATGTCAAGAAGTATTTCTTCAGTCTCAGGGTGGTTGGGAAATGAAATGATCTTGACGAAGAAGTGGCAGAGGCAGACTCTATACGTAGTTTTAAGAGCAGGTAAGACAGGGCCCATGAGGCTGAGAGAGAGTGAAACTGGGAAGCGGTGATTTGAGAGGCACAGCCAGGAGCCGAGTCTTGACCCTTGCACCCACTTATAGGAATAAGTAGTGATGGAAGCACGAGCCTCAGTTTGCTCATCACAAAACAGACACATCTGTTAACAACTCATTCAGTGTAGGATAAATGACCTTTCTTACCAAGCACACAAAGTATGAGAAATATAGAGAGGGATGACAGGTGTTCTTGTTCTGCTGCTCCCATTTCTGGTAGGTCAACACTTGTGTGGCATGACTGAGTTTCATTCCCAGATTCAATATCAACAACAGCTCTGAAATAAAATATCACAGCTATATCATGCTGACAGAATGACAGGAAACAATGTTTCTATATTCTAAAATATCAATCTTTTCTAACACTACAGGCACAGTGAATAAAGTTTCTAAGAAATGGAAAAACACTTCAAATTTAAACATCTTCAAATTTAAGTTTAAACAAAATGTTGTATATACTATACATTTTAATATATAGTACATATTACACATACAATATTAGTCAAAAAGTTACAGCTGACCATGATAGAAATTACTGTTATACAGGACCACAAAGAATATGGAAATATTGTATTGTACTGTATTTAACCCTTTGAGGGTCGACAGGCCCTCTCCGAAACTCGTTCTCACGGTCGGCCAAATTTAAAAAAAAAAAAAATTATTTTCTCTTATGAAAAGATAGAGAATCTTTTCCCGATCATAAAGACACCAAAAGTTTGAAATTTGATAGAAAACTTATGGAATTATGCTCTCGCAAAGTTAGCGGTCTCGGCGATGTTTACGCATCGGCGATTTTGCCCACTTTGAGCCCCATTTTCGGCCAATTTCGCTGTACTAGTCGACAAAAAACATGAATATTTCGCTAGAACTCCATTTTTTCTATCGAATGGGTGCAAGAAACCACCCATTTATGAAATTCAACTATCCAGTACAGTGGTCAGAATTTAGCAATTTTGCCAATTTCACACAAATTTCAAAAGATGCCAATTTCCGAATAGGGTCCAGAATAAACAAGAAAGACATTCCTGGCACTAAAATGACATTTCCTCTAGTCATTAGTCACGTCTCAAGGTCCCTCTTATATTCTTTTGCTTTCCATTTTGAATTTTTATTCTCACAAAAAATATAAGATTTACTGTTATGCAGACTACTGCATTAGTGTAAAAAATGGTATAAATATTATTGGTGCACTTGTGAAAGAATATTAGACTCACCAGTTGAAGTGTATTGCACACTTGGCACGATTTGTTTACTTTTGAAGTTTGGTAAAAATCGAACATTTCTGCTACTTTGAGCTCAATTTCAAGGCACCTTTCATTGTAAAACCAGCCAAAATCATCTCAATTTCTGTAATATGTCTTCCATTCTATAAAATGAGACCAAGAAAACTAGAATACAACAATAAATACCATACGAAAATACACTGCAAAGTCGCTGATTTATTCCAAAAAAATGGTCAAAGTTTTTTTTTTCTCATTGTGCACTGTGTGCTGCAGGATTTTTTTTAGACTGTGCACACTGACCACATAGACCCATTCTTTCATATGAAGGCTTACCAGCTTTCTCCCACTAGATTTGAGGCCGCTAGAATTTATGCGTACTAGTACATCAAAAACCCCTACGCGTAAGACGTACTAGTACGACGAAAACCCTCAAAGGGTTAATGATGGAAATTAAGTATATAAGTCACAAAGAAAACAGATTAAGCATGTATAAGAAACAATAAACCAAATTTCTTTGGTTGACCATGAGAGTATCTTTTTAGCAACCATCTGTGTCTTAAATGCTTATCTACCACATCTCAAATTCCTAAACAATCTTAATAGCTTGATTCAGATCAGTGTCTGCTTTAAGAGCCTAATAAAAACAAAATAATGATCCATTCTTTTGCTGCCACATACTATACAATTAGATATGGTTTGATAACATTATTGAGACTGAAAGAGGTATATTATATGACTAAACCATACAAAGAAGTGAACCGTACAATAACTGTCACTTAACAGTATATTTGTGGCAAAACTGATAATTCTAATTATTAAATTTCATAATTTGGAACATGCTCAGTACTGTACCCTCCTGCATCTTGTCCCTCTGATTCGCCTTCATCTTTAATGCAGTGTTGAGGATAGAAAGAAGTTAGCTTGGTGTAATCATCGGAGGAGATGTTGCACACATTACTGATGGTGTTATTCCCGATATGAAGAGTGAGCTGTGGGGCCTCTGTGGTGGTAGTCGTTGTAGGTGCTATTGAAGATGTACTTACGTCAAGCAAGTCTTTGTTAACTGCCCCCTGTATAAATTAAGTCTGTGTAAGTATGAAGTCTATATTAATTATAAATACAAATGATAATGGAAAAAATAAACCTAAATGGAGACAATAAAACCAAAAATAATATGAGAACTGTACAGTGGTGAAGTCAGAATTTTATTCTGGAAAGGTCTTTAGCCAAGATTTCATTATAAGGGAGGAGACTTAAAAATAATATGCTGAAAAAATCAAAGAAATTCTCTTTTAAAACATATAATTATCAGTACAGTGGAACCTCAAAAATTGAACTGCTCCCAACACAACCAATTATGTAAGTGTATTTTTGTAAGTGCTTTTATAAGTGTATTTTTAAGGGTCTGAAATGGACTAATCTAATTTACATTATTCCTGATGGGAATAAATTCATTCGGTAAAGGCAGTTGAACAGACTTCTGGACCGAAGAAAGTTCAATATTTGAGGTTCCACTGTACATGTATATATGTAAAAAAATTTAAATTACTGTGCTTTTGTGTTTATTGTTCAATATAATAGTGAAAATTAGCCATTATTTGAAAAAACAGTACATCTGCATCTTGGGAAGTTTTAACCCCCTTAGACACCCGTCCTTCCCCTGAGGCTGTGCCACTGGAACCGTATACAGTATTTCACCCCAAAATGGGCCCCCTCTTCAACAAAGTTTGTCAAAACCTGCCTTCATTTGAAGTCATAATAGTATACAGTCTGGGAAGCCAGACTTGAGACTTGGAGGAGGGAAGTCCAGTGCCCACACACTGAAAGAGGGAAGGGGGTATTGCAGTTCGGAGGGTCATCTAAACTCTGGTATCAAAAGACTGCAGTTAAAGGAGTGATGTACTGCATTACCTCTAATAGAAAAACAGTGAGGTGTGGTACAGATGTGAGAATATTATTAGTGGATGGGTAAAATTATTATTATTATTATTATTATTATTATTATTATTATTATAAAAATGAAGCTCTAAACAGGATGGGTTGTCAGCATTTTTTTTTTTTCAAAAAAACCCAAAACCTATATAACAGGCATTGTCCAATTAAACTAAGCAGATCACAACAAAGAGACTAAACACCACCATAATATTTCATCTAATGTACTGCATCATTACTGTACTTTATTCAACAATTTCTGTAAGAGTTTTCTGGCTATCTGTAATATCTCTGCTTTACTTAATTTTTACTTTGCATAACGGTGGATCATTCATAACTCGTGTGTTATCACTTTTGACTGTACGTACCTAGGTTCAATTCCGGGCAAGGCAAGACATACACAAATACGAATTTTATTTCCAAATACGTATACACACAAACTGTTGTTACTGTGCTGAGAATTACATAACTATATAGAACAATTTTTTCTTAGGGTATACTACAGTATCTATATCGGTGAGTAGTGACTAATTTTGATAGTATCAATAATTGCATCAAACTGAGTATTGGATGGCATCAGCCAATTTTGATGGTACCATTACTTGTACTATTATAGATGGCTAATTTTGGTGGCATCAGTACTGGTACTGGCCTACGATTTAGTATCGGTATCAGAAAAAATTATTATCATTCCTTCACTACTATTTTATTAAAGTTCCTTATTATACAAAACATTTTGATAAGACTAAAATTGGTATGCACTTACTATATACTTAATTAGTACCACTAGGGACACTACTAAAAAACAGAACAAAAATTTTAAGAGACAATTCAGCATATACAGTTTCTGAATTTAGAGTACAGTACAACAGTTATGATTAAAGCAGTGAGAGATTACTAAGAGGTAAAAAGGTATTTTAAACAAATAAAATATCCTGCACCTGATAATCTTATCTTTAAATAAGATTATCAAATACAGTGGAACCTCAAATATCGAACTTTCTTCGGTCCAGAAGGCTGTTCGAGTGCCTTAACCGAATGAATTTATTCCCGTCAGGAATAATGTAAATTAGATTAGTCCATTTCAGACCCTCAAAAATACACTTATAAAAGCACTTACAAAAATACACTTACATAATTGGTCGTGTTGGGAGCAGTTCGATTTTTGAGGTTCCACTGTATAGGAGATAAATAATCTAACTTTATCTATTCATTGTTAAAAGACCTTAAGTTCTAGTTTTAATGTACATGAAATACCTATACACTTTTCCATGTATGACACATTCAATATAAACCAATCTTACACAAATGCATCTTCTTGGAAAATTATCCTAGATGTTCTCTTATACATATTTTCTATTCTTAAACCCACTGTCTCTGTTCACTTTGACTTTTTTTTTTATTTGGGTTATCTTAGGTAATTTACAATATGTTACTATAAATGATAATTGTACTCGTGCATACATGGCAAGTGGTGCCTTGAGGTATATGTGGAGACAAAAAAGTTATCTATGGAGGCAAAGAAGGGAATGTATGAAAGTCTAGTAGTACCAACACTCTTATATGGGTGTTAAGCTTGGGTGGTAAATGCAGCAGCGAGGAGACGGTTGGAGGCAGTGGAGATGTCCTGTCTAAGGGCAATGTATGGTGTAAATATTATGCAGAAAATTCATAGTGTGGAAATTAGAAGGTGTGGAGTTAATAAAAGTACTAGTCAGAGGGCTGAAAAGGGGTTGTTGAGGTGGTTTGGTCATTTAGAGAGAATGGATCAAAGTAGAATGACATGGAGAGCATTTAAATCTGTAGGGGAAGGAAGGCGGGGTAGGGGTCGTCCTTGAAAAGGTTGGAGGGAGGAGGTAAAGGAGGTGTTGTGGGCGAGGGGCTTGGACTTCCAGCAAGCTTGCACGAGCATGTTAGATAGAAGTGAATGGAGACGAATGGTATTTGGGACCTGACGAGCTGTTGGAGTGTGAGCAGGGTAATATTTAGTGAAGGGATTCAGGGAAACCGGCTATTTTTATATAGCCGGACTTGAGTCCTGGAAATGGGAAGTACAATGCCTGCACTCTAAAGGAGGGGTTCGGGATATTAGCAGTTTGGAGGGATATGTTGTGTATCTTTATACATATATGCTTCTAAATTGTTCTGTTCTGAGCACCTCTGCAAAAACAGTGATTATGTGTGAGTGAGGTGAAAGTGTTGAATGATGATGAAAGTATTTTCTTTTTGGGGATTTTCTTTCTTATTTTTGGGTCACCCTGCCTCGGTGGGAGAGGGCCGACTTGTTAACCCTTTGAGGGTGTTCGTCGTACTAGTACGTCTTACGTGTAGGGGTTTTTGACGTACTAGTACGCATAAATTCTAGCGGCCTCAAATCTCGCGCGAAAAGGCTGATAGGCCTAGGTGTGAGAGAATGGGTCTGCGTGGTCAGTGTGCGCGGTAGAAAAAAATCTGGGACCCAGTGGTGCATTGTGGGAATGCCCTCTTAGTAAACAATGTCCACCATGCCTCGCGGTAAGAAGCTCCTCACTCCTCGGCGAATTGGGACACTTTTGTTCCCCAGTGACAGTTCTAATAGTGATGGAAGTGCCAGTGAAGATGAGTTTCGTGGTTTTAGTGAGGTTTTGACCGAAACTAATGACCATAATATCGGTAATAGTGAAGAAAACCCAGACGACCCTCAGCCTTCCACCTCTGGTGCTGGGCCTCGTGTTCACGTTCAGTTGTTCCAGAACCAAGAGGGAACTTCTATTTTCCAAATCCCAGGACTCAGATGAGAGCATGGGTGATGATAGTGATAGTGAATATGAACTACAAGCTCTTCAAACTAGTTCCAGTAGTGATAGTGAAGTGCAATATTCCCAGTGAAGCGTCAGTATATACGACGATATATGCGCTGGAAGTGTGCCATATGTTATACCAGGGGAAGGAGTGTATCTCGGAGTACATCCCGTGGCTGTACACAGGAACAGACAGTGAAAATGACGAAGATACTGTTGCAATTGGGATGGAAAATGTGCGTGGTGGTAGTGGTGCCGGCGGTGAGGCACCAGCAGTGGGCATGCTGCCACCACGCTGCCAGCCACGCCGCTGCCTCAGCTGATCTAGAACAAAGGCCACCATCCCCCACTCCCCCACCCACACCAGCCTCACAACCACAACCTCCACAACCACAACCACCTGTCATTGTCCAGTACCCACCAGCAGACCGCACCTGGGATTGGCAGGAAGCTGTCAATTTTGTTCCAAATCCCACCAGTTTGATGGCAGCCAAAGTGGAATACGGCCATCTTGTGCACTTGGGAACAATGCCACTGAACTGGAAGTTTCGAGTTATTCTTTGACGAACCACTGATGAAAAGTATTGTCATGGAAAGCAACACATACTACGAGTACACCATGGCAAACACAATACTTTCACCAAATCACGTCTACACCAATGGAAGGAGGCAACTGTGGCTGAGATGTATCTTTTCTTTGCCACAATAATGCTTATGCCACATGTGTATAAGCACAAAGTGAAATCATACTGGTCAACACCAGGTTTCAGTGATATAATGCCAGTGAATCGATTTGTGCTAATGTTACGTATGCTTCACTTCTCAGATAAAACCAGGCCTGACAGAACTGACAGGTTATATAAGATTAGGAATGTGTTTGTGTATCTGAAACAGAAATTCAGTACTCATTTTTATCCCTTCAGGAAGCTTGTAATTGACGAGTCTTTGATTCTGTTCAAAGGAAGACTCTCTTTCAAGCAGTACATACCAAGCAAGAGGAAACGCTTTGGTATAAAGTTGTTTGTGCTTTGTGATTGTTACAGTGGTCTGGTATTGGATATTATTGTGTACACTGGAAGTTATACATTGCAAAATACCAGGAAGTTATTGGGCATCTCAGGTGATGTGGTTCGAACAATGATAGAACCATACCTTGGTAAGGGGCATATATTATATACAGATAACTGGTACACAAGCCCCTCACTCAGTGATTTTTTGCGAGTGAAACATGACAGATGTGTGTGGCACAGTGCATGCAAATCGAAAACATATGCCCAGGTTTGACGCTGGCACTCGCAGAGGTGAGGTGCAGGCGTTTGCTGCCAATGACATCATGGCATTTCGGTGGCATGACAAACGAGATGTCACACTGTTGTCATCAATTCACCCTAATGAAATGGCAGACAGTGGCAGGCAGCATAGAGAGAGAAATGAACCCATTCTAAAACCTGCAGCTGTGATTGATTACACCTTCAACATGCGTTCAGTGGACAAATGTGACATGCAGATTGGGTTTGCTGATTGTGTTCGCAAGAGTTATAAGTGGTACATCAAACTGTTTTTTCCATCTTCTGGACATTTCCATGCTCAATGCTTATAATATGTATAAGATGAGCACCAGAAACAAACCACAGTACGGCGAATTCTGTTTGTCTGTCATCAGACAAATAGTATTCAAGTACCAAGGAAATGCACCTGCAATTGACCGCCCACCAAATTATCAACAACTACCTGCTCGTCTGAAGCATGGTGATCACTTCCTGGTAAAACTGCCTGCTACTGCTTTGAAGAAAAGGCTCAGAAGAGGTGTTACGTCTGTTCACATACAAAAAAACGCCCACAACAACGCAGAGACACTCGTTTTATGTGTGAGGAGTGCAAAACTCCACTGTGCATGACACCATGTTTCAAAGACTTCCACAGGCTGCAGAACTTCTAGAAACATGTCCTGTGACTGTATATGTGTATATAAAATATAGAAAAATAGTAATAAACAACATTTCATATTGTTTGTTTGTGTAAATATTTTCTGTAAACAAAATAATGACAACAGTGTTTACGCCCTTATTGTGTATGTAGTATTGAAAAAGAAATAACTTACAAAATACTGATCATGTTGGCCTCAGAGGCCATAAAAGTTACTCAGAAAAAGAAAAATTGAAAAATAATTGAAAATAGTACATAAAAAAGTAAATAGAAAAATACCGGGTGACGGCAGTCGGCGATGTTACCATATGTTGTTCAATTTTGGCAAATTTCACACCTCCATATCTCGGTAAGTATTGACGTTAAAATTTTTTTGTTTAGCCTATAATGTTTAGAAAAAATACTCTATTTTTTCATAAGAAAAAATAATTTTTTTTTTTTGAAATTTGGCCGACCCTGAGAACGAGTTTCGGAGAGGGCCTGTCGACCCTCAAAGGGTTAAAAAAAGAAAAAAATATATATATATATATATATATATATATATATATATATATATATATAATATATATATATAATATATATATAATATATATATATATATATATATATATATATATATTTTATAATATACATGTATATTATATAATATATATATATTATGCAAACAACACTCTGAAAGAATAGAGAAATTCCAAGTGCTTTCGTGACTACTCACATTATCAAGGAACTATAGTTCCTTGATAATGTGAGTAGTCACAAAAGCGCTTGGAATTTCTCTATTCTTTCAGAGTGGTTGTTTTGCATATTCTGAAATCACCTGTTTACTGTGATCTTATTGCATATAATATATATACATGTATATATATATATAATATATATAATATATATATACAGTGGACCCTCAACCAGCGATATTAATCCATTCCTGAGAGCTCATCGTTAATCAAAATAATCGTTAGTCAAGTTAATTTTCCCCATAAGAAATAATGGAAATCAAATTAATCCGTGCAAGACACCCCAAAGTATTGAAAAAAAAAAAATTTTACCACATGAAATATTAATTTTAATACACACAAACTGAAGAAGACATGCACAGTTACATGACACTTACCTTTATTGAAGATCTGGTGATGATTGATGGGATGGGAGGAGAGAGTCTTAGTGTTTAGAAGGGGAATCCCCTTCCATTAGCACTTGAGGCAGCAAGTCTTTTTCTGGGGTTACTTTCCTTGTTCTTTTAATGCCACTAGGACCAGCTTCAGAGTCACTGGACTTCTGTCGCACAACATATCTGTCCATAGAGGCCTGTACCTCTCGTTCCTTTATCCTAAAGTGTTTCACAACACTGTCAGTGTAATAGTCACCAGCACGGCTTGCTGTGTGAGGGTGATTTTCATCAAAAAAGGTTTGCACTTTAAGCCACATTGCACACATTTCCTTAATCTTTGAAGTAGGCAACTTCTTCAATTTCTCTCTCCCCTCCTCCGAAGCAGTTTCCTCAGGTGTGGCCTCTTACTGTTGAAGATGATCTAGCAGCTCATCAGTGGTTTGCTCTTCATTGTCCTCCTCCACCAACTCTTCCACATCCTCCCCACTAACTTCACCAATATGAGCACTAGTTCCAGGCATTTTTTCCTGTTCACCTGGGTGTTAGTCAATTGTTGTGGGTCGCATCCTGGGGGACAAGATTAAGGACCCCCAATGAAAATAAGTTAGACAGTCCTCGATGATGCACTGACTTTCTTGGGTTATCCTGGGTGCTAACCCTCCAGGGTTAATCGTTTCTCGGTAATTGTTTTACGTTAAGCCACACCAACACTCTCTCCACATCTTCGAGTAATACAGCTGATGGTGGTGCAGCAACAACAGCTGACTGTGGTGCAGCAGCAGCTGCACCTTTGGCAAGAACAGTTTCCTTGATTGCCGTTTTCTTACCCACAATAGTAGCGATGGTTGATTGGGGTTTATTATACAACCTGACCAGCTCAGAGACATGCACTCCACTTTCATACTTAGCAATGATCTCTTTCTTCATCTCCATAGTAATTCTCACCCTTTTTGATGTAGGGTTGGCACTAGAAGCTTTCTTGGGGCCCATGGTGACTTATATTGCAGGTGCAATCACTACAAAGGCTGTGATAATATAAAATGTTCCAGTTGTTGTGTTTGGAAGCGACAGCGGTGGCTGGCTGGCTTGTAAACACTGACACCCAAGGGACAAGTGAGGCGCGCTCAGACCAAAGTGGACGCGTATGGTACGGATCGAATAGCGCTGGTCTGGTTTTTAAGCGCTAGTTGAGGCAAAATTTTTGCGTTTAAATGTATCGCTAGTCAGATTTATCGTTAATCGATGTCATCGCTAGTTAAGGGTCCACTGTGTATATATATATATATATATATATATATATATATATTATATATATATATATATATATATATATATATATACAGTGGACCCCCGCATAGCGAACGCCTTGCATAGCGAACAATCCGCATAGCGAACGCTTTGTTCGCTAAAATTTTGCCCCGCATAGTGGACAAAAACCCGCTCAGCGACCTTCGTCCGAGACGCGTCCAATGTGGGCCTCAGCCAGCCTCACATGTGCCGCCCGTCCATTGTTTACCAGCTAGCCTCCGCGGTAACATTCAAGCATACACTCGGAATATTTCGTATTATTACAGTGTTTTCGGTGCTGTTTGTGGAAAATAAGTGACCATGGGCCCCAAGAAAGCTTCTAGTGCCAACCCTACACCTCAAAGGGTAAGAATACCCATTGAAATTAAGAAAGAGATCATTGATAAGTATGAAAGTGGAGTACGTATCACCGACCTGGTCAGGTTGTACAAGAAACCCAAAATCAACCATCGCTTCTATTGTGGGCAAGAAAACGGCAATCAAGGAAGCTGTTGTTGCCAAAGGTTTAACTGTGTTTTCGAAACAAAGATCGCAAGTGATGGAAGATGTTGAGAGACTGTTATTGGTGTGGATAAATGAAAAACAGCTAGCAGGAGATAGCGTCTCTCAAGCGATCATATGTGAAAAGGCTAGGAAGTTGCATGACGATTTAATTAAAAAAATGCCTGCAACTAGTGATGATGTGAGTGAATTTAAGGCCAGCAAAGGTTGGTTTGAGAGATTTAAGAAGCGTAGTGGCATCCATAGTGTGATACGGCATGGTGAGGCTGCCAGTTCGGACCACAAAAGCGGCTGAAAAATATGTGCATGAATTCAAGGAGTACATAGAAACTGAAGGACTGGAACCTGAACAAGTGTTTAATTGTGATGAAACAGGCCTGTTCTGGAAGAAAATGCCAAGCAGGACCTACATTACTCAGGAGGAAAAGGCACTCCCAGGACATAAGCCTATGAAAGACAGGCTTACTTTGTTGATGTGTGCCAATGCTAGTGGTGATTGCAAAGTTAAGCCTTTATTAGTGTATCACTCTGAAACTCCCAGAGCGTTCAGGCAAAAGAATGTCCTCAAGGATAATTTGTGTGTGCTGTGGAGGGCAAACAGTAAGGCATGGGTCACTAGGGAATTTTTCTATAACTGGTTACACCATGCATTTGCCCCCAATGTGAAAGATTACCTAACTGAAAAGAAATTAGACCTTAAGTGCCTCCTGGTGTTAGACAATGCCCCTGGTCATCCTACAGACGTGGCAGAGCGACTTTATGGGGACATGAGCTTCATTAAGGTGAAGTTTTTGCCTCCTAATACCACTCCTCTCCTGCAGCCCATGGACCAGCAGGTCATTTCCAACTTCAAGAAACTGTACACAAAAGCTCTGTTTCAAAAGTGCTTTGAAGTGACCACAGACACTGGATTGACTCTAAAAGAGTTTTGGAAGGATCACTTTAATATCCTCAGTTGTGTAAACCTTATAGGTAAGGCTTGGGAGGGAGTGACTAAGAGAACCTTGAACTCTGCTTGGAAGAAACTGTGGCCAGAATGTGTAGACAAAAGGGATTTTGAAGGGTTTGAGGCTAACCCTGAGAGGAGTAGTATACCAGTTGAGGAATCAATTGTGGAATTGGGGAAGTCCTTGGGGTTGGAGGTTAGTGGGGAGGATGTGGAAGAGTTGGTGGAGGAGGACAATGAAGAACTAACCACTGATGAGCTGATAGATCAACTTCAAGAGCAAGAGGCCAGACCTGGGGAAACTGGTTCAAAGGAGGGGAGAGAGAAATTGAAGGAATTGCCTACTTCAAAGATTAAGGAAATGTGTGCAAAATGGCTTGAAGTGCAAACCCTTTTTTTTTGATGAAAACCCCCTCAAAAGGCTTTTGAAAGCCGTGCGGGTGACTTTTCCCAATGACACTTTTGTAAACCCCCCTTTAGACAAACCCAAAAAGGAACGAGAGGTGGGGGCCCCCCCCCAAACTATGGACAGAATAATTGTGCGAAAGAAGCCCATTCCCTCTGAAGCTGGCCCAAGTGGCATTAAAAGAAAAGGGGGAATTAACCCCAGAAAAGGACTTGCAAACCTCAAGCCAATTTAAAGGGGGATTCCCCTTCAAAACCCACTAACACTCTCTCTCCCCCTCCTCCCATCCCATCAATCATCACCAAACTTCAATAAAAGTAAGTTCATGTAATTTTTCTCCCTTTTTTCCGTTTGTGGTACAAAAAATTAACATTTTTTTGTGGAAAAAAATTTTTTTTCATTTTTTTTTGGGTGCCCTTGCAAGGGTTTAAAATTTTTTTTTCCATTTTTTTCTTTTTGGGAAAATAATTTTTCGCTTTAGCGAACATTTCGCAAAAAACGCCACCCTCTTGCAGGGTTTAAATTCGCTATGTGGGGGCCCAAACTGTAAATATATATTATAAATATATAATATATAAATATAATATATATAATAAATATATATATATAAAATATATATATATATTATAAAAATATATTTTATATATAAAACATATATAAAATAATTTTAAATATACAATATATATCAGGGGTCCCTCGCTTTTCGTAGTTCTCGGCAATCGAAAATTTTCGCAAATCATAGGGGTATTTTTCGTAAAAACTTTGGATTTTCCCGCTTTTCATGGGTTAAACTCGTAAAAATAGTATTTTCGCCCGGGGAAACGAAACCAGGGTAGGAGCCAAGGGGGCCCCCTACCCACCAGCCCTGGCCTTGTTTCCCCAATGAGTGAATTCCCCTCAAGTGCTCCTACGAAATATTTCATATTTTTTCCACCTTTTTTAGTGCTTGCAAGTACAAAATTTAAGCACCATGGCCCCAAAAGAATGCTCCAAAGGCCCAAAGCCTGTGGTAAAGAAGGTGAGAAATATGTACAGGGGGCCCAAAGTTTTGGGGCCATTTTGGGGAAGGGGAAAAGAGAGGGCCAGAAACAGAGCCTCTCCCATATATTTTTGGGGAGACGGGACTAAGGCCTCTCAAGGTGGTCCATTTGGTTTTTAAGAAACAGAGAAGAAAAGGAACCCCAAGAAGCAATTGGTACCGAGGAAATTTGCGGAAAGGGGGTTTCATAAGAACATAAAACATAAGAAAAGGGGGAACCGGGCAGGGGGGCCCCTTGCTGGCCCATCCCTGGGGCGGGTCCTTTACAATTCATCCCACAAACAAAACTTTTGCCCAAAACCCAATTTTAAATGCCACCCAAAATAAGCCCTGATGTGAAAGTCCCACTCAAATCCAACCCCCTTCCCACTCATGTTATTACCCAAAACCAAAAATTTGAAACACCCAAAGTCCCAGCCTAAAAAAAACCCAAACTAGGAAAGGGGTTCCCAAACTCATCAACTACCCTTTTTCCAAAACCCAAATTTACTTTCCTAGTCCTTTCTAAATCAAAAAATTTTACCAAATTTTAAAATCCATTATTTGCGCGTTCCCCTTTTGGAGAACATCCTCAAGCCCCTTTTTAAAATCCCTTTTTTTATTTAAAAACCTATTTTTCCACTTATACACTTCGTCGGGGTCTCCCCTCTTTCTTCGTCTAACAATGAATGAAAATTAAGAGTCTTAAATCTTTCCTTCATAAGGAAGTTTTTCTGAGCAATGAATTAATTTATCATCCTACCTGAATTTTTTTTCTAACGAATTTAGTCCATTTTGAAAATACGGAAAACCAAAACCCGAGCTGCATAACTAGGTGGGGCCCTTCCCTAATAAAGTAAAAAAGCTGCGTATGACCTCGGACTTCTTTTTGTTTTACACTTTTTTTGATATAAATCCCAGTAATCTTTTGCCTTATTACTACGTTTAAGGCATTGCGTTTTGGGTTTTAAGGTTCCCTGCTCACCAAAACCCCCAATTTCCTTCCCCGGCAACGTAGGGCTAATTTTCTCCCTTCATTTTTTTTTAAAGAAACTAGTGTTATGGCATTTCCCAACCTCAAAACCCTTTGAAATTTATCTACATTGAACTGCATCGGGCCATTTTTTCTGACCAAAATAGAGTTTTTTTAAAAATCCTCCTGAATTTCCCCTAACATCCCCGTTTAAAATAAATTTTACCTACCTATTTTTGGGTGTCATCGCGAATTTCCCCATATCACTAGAAATTTCCCCCTCATCAAGATCTTTGGATAATATTAAAAACAACAAGGGGCCCAAAAACTGATCCCTGGGGAACCCCACTTGTTACAACCCCCCTTTTGGGATTTAACCCCCATTTATGGACACTCTCGCTTCCTTTTCATGAGCCATGACTCGATCCCCCGAGAAAATTTTTTCCCCCCAAATGCCATGACTGCCACTTTCTTTAACAGTCTATGGGCGGAACTCTATAAAAAACCTTACAAAAAATCTAAGTAAAAAATATAAAATTTCTTTATTGTGGTAAACCCAGCCTCAAAAGTTTAACTAAAGAAAGTTAAAAAATTTAGTTTAGAAAAAAGACCGGCCTTTTGTGAATCCATGCTGAGTATCATTAATCCAAACTATGCTTATCGAGATGGGTTCCCTTTTAAATCTCAGCTATAATTGATTTTAAATAATTTGCCCCACCAAATTTAGGTCAGGGTTATTGGGCGTAATTTTTACGGGAAAGGGCTTGGCCCCTGTTTTTTTAAAAAAAGGAGTTTACAAATTTGGCCCCCCCCCCCAACCCCCAAATCAGACACAAAACCTGTTTGAAGAGATAAATTAAAAATATTATTAATGGTCACAGAGTTTCCCCTTTTGCAAAAATTTCCCTTTAAAAAACCCTTGAAAAAAAACCCCAACAACCTGGGGATTTTTTTTGCTTCAATCTGGCCCATCCCGCCTCACAAAACCCCTCACTAGTGACTGTGGTTTACATAATTTATCTTTTTCTAAGCCCCCTTTAAAAAAATTTTAAATTTCTGGGGAAAAATTTTTTTGTCTTCCCCGTGTAAAAACGAGAGAAAATAATTATTTTAAAAAAACAAGCACATTTCATTCTCTTTGCAAAGGTGCCCATATTTAATTTTTAAAAGGGGGCCCCATCTTATTCTAAAATTTGTTTTATAAAAACCTGGAAAAAACCTTTTTTTGGTTTTGTTTTTTAAAAAATCCCTACAAAATTAATTTCATAGTCCCTTTTTCTTTTTTATCCCCCTTTTTTTTTTCCCTCCTTTAATTCAAAACCTTTTTCCAAAGATTACCCCCCCCTTTGAAAAAACCGCAAAAATTTTTTTCCAAAAAAGCCCTTAGAAAATTTTAACCCAATTCCCCCAAAAATTTTGGCCAAAATTTCCAAAGACTAAAACCTTTAATTGGGGAAAAACGCCCCCCGAGCACATGAATGCCCCCAAAAACGGTCAATTGTAACCCCTTCCCCCTACCCCCCTTTTAACAATATTTAACCTAACCCATCGATCGGGTAAGGGGAAAAACGGGACGTTTTCTGAGTTTTCGCTACTAAAGTAAATTCCATTCCTTTCTAAATGTAATTGATTTGTGGTCCCCTAGCACCCCCGTTTTCCCCAGAAATTTCTAAATTATTTAAAAAGGGATTCATTTTTTTGCCATAAAAAAATCAAGCGGTTTTTTCCCCTTGAGGTTCTGGCACAAACTGCTTTTAAAAAACAATCCTGAAATACTTCTAAGAAATCTATGATTCCCAAATTCCCAGTCAAAAATTCCAATCAACTGATAAAGTTAAAGTTTTTTCCCAGAAATTTCTACCCTTTTCGTGCCTTGTGGCCCCTTTAAAAAAATTTCCTTTCCCCTAGTAGGGTTTCCCCTTGGGTCCCAAACTAAAAAATTTGGGGGGCGGGATATCACTCCTAAAAAACAGGGTTTTTTTTTGCCCCCCTGAAAATTCAAACCAAACAGACTCTGTATGTGTTACTTTAAAACCTTTAAAACCCGTTTTTAAAAGCAACAGTTCAAGCGATTTTCGGACTTTCAAAAGCCACCCCCCCCCCCCCCCCCAATATTCTATCTTCTTGGAACAATTTTAAAAAAACCCGAAATGACAAATTTCCCCAGGGATGGGCCCGACTTTTTGAATTAAACCCCCCTCTCATTTAAGGGAAATACATCAATGTTACCCACCAACTAGCAACTAATTTTCCCAAATCGTCCATCTTATTCCTACACTACGGCCCAAATTAGCATAATAAAAAATTGAAAACCTCTCCTTTCTCTTTACCCTTCCGGGCCCTTTCATTTTTTTAACCCAAACCAAATTCCCGCCCCCTTTTCACCCAAGGGCCCCCGGCTTTTTTAATATTCTATCTCGTTTTTATTTTTAAAAGTTCCCCTAAACTCGTAAAATTACACACTGGGACTTTACTCTTTCCCGCCAAAAAACCCCTACCACTAACTACCATTTTTTAAAATCCCAACTGCTCCCCCCACTGCAGTTGCCAGTGCTCCCCCCCCCCACCCCCTAGATAAGTGAACCCCATCCCTAGCAAACATTCAATTTTTTGCCACGAAAAGTCCCCCGGTCACGAAAGTTACTGCATTTTCCTTACATATTTGTTCCCCGCCAGCAATTGCCCCCAAATTTTCCCCGGAAAAACCATTCATTTCCAAAATCCCCCCTTGGCAAAATAACCAAAATAGAGAGGGTTCCCACCCCACTTCTAATTTTTTTTCTATTGCGGGCCTTTCCTGCTAATAAGGGCCTCACTCCTACGTCTTTCCAACATCGTTTTCCTCCAGCCTGAGACAGATAATAGGATTGCTTTCCCTTTACCTTTCCCTATTTTCATCCAGACGGCAACAATATCCTTCCCCTCCCAGCCCCAGGAAAACAAAATCTTTTGTCTCCTACTCCCTCCCCTTTAAGCAGAAAAGCCCTATCCATATACCTAACTTGGCTAAACCCCAACAACAACAATATTTTTTACCTTCCTTAATGGGCCTTTTTGTCGTCTCGTTCCCATATCGACTCACATTTTGTCGGGTTTGCAACTTAAAATTTTATTGGAGTTTTCCCCCCAACAGGGTTTTCCCCCCCGGGAGTCTCTTTCCCTTTTTCCCCGTTTCACCTTTCCATTCATCTTTTTTGATCGTCAAATTTTTTTTCCCCGCTGTCCCCGCCACTGCCATTTCCCCCCTTTTTGACCTGAGGACCAAAACAGGAAAGGGCGCTACAACTTCTTTTTTTTTCCTCGGTCGGTCGCCGAATTTCCCATTTCCCCCAAAACCCCAAATTTTTCCTTAAGCGTTTGGTTTAAAATTGTGATGAAAGGGGGTTTTTGCTTTAATTCTAGAGAGCGCGGGGAAACAGGGCTTCACGAGCCAGGTACACGTCAACACTGCGCAAAAGCCAACCCCAATCAAGGGCTACAGCCAGCACGTCCCCACGGCCCCAAAAGCGATGCAAACTCAAAATGGGAAACAATCCAATTTTCTCTCCTCCTCTATCTCCCCCCTACACTAAGAATCCCTCTCCCCAAAAAAGGGAAGCGGGTTAAAGCTTTTAAAGTTTTCCTTTATTTTTCCCCTTGTATTGTGTTGTACTACATGTTTATTTATTAAAAAATTTTTTTTGTTTTTTAAAAATCTTCTGGGTGTCAGGAACTGATTAATTGTATTTTCATTTTTTTCTTAAAGGGGGAAAATTTATTCGCAAATTGTAAATTTCGTTTTTGTAAACTCCTCCCGGAAAAGGATTAAATTTCGAAAAACGAGGGACCACTGTATATAATAAATATATAAAAATAAAATATATATATAATATATATAAAAATGTAGGTATAGGGTTTTGGGAGACCCGCAACCACCCAGGGAGGGACTACCGTCCGGGCCCAAATGAGTGTAAAACGAAAGCCTGAAATTTGGTTTTACATGGAAAGGATTGCTGGTATCCATTTTTCTGTCTCATAAAAAAGGGGCAAGGCCCTAAAGGTACGTTTTTGCTATTCTACTTACCCCTTGGGTACAATACACATAAAATGTCCCAAGCATATACATGTAAAAACACCCCTTCTCGGTTTTTTTCTGTTTTCTTTTTATTTTTTTGTTCTTGTTTTTTTTCTCTTACCTCCATGGGGAAGGGGAACAAATTTCCCTTCCTCGGAAACCATGAGTGTTTGCGGGGAGGCGACAAAAATGCGGGGAGAAAAGGGGGTAGTAAACCCCTTCTCTTGTATATTTACTAAATGAAAAAAGGAAAAACTTTCTTTTTTCCTTTTTGGGCCAAACCCGCCTCGGGGGGGATACGGCCGGGGGTTTTAAAAGAAAGAAAGTTTATTTTAAACATATAAAAATTACACTATATATATAATATATATAATATATATATTTTATATATATAAAATATTTATATTTTTTAATATATTTATATATATAATATATTTATATTTTATAAAATTTTATTATTTTTTTTTTTATTATCACATGGCCGATTCCCACCAAGGCAGGGGGGGGCCCCGAAAAAAAAAAAAAACTTTCCCATCATTCACCCCCATCACTGTCTTCCAGAAGGGTGCTTTACACTCAGTTTTTAAACTGCAACTTTAAAACCACCCCCCCTTCAGATTGCAGGCACTGTATTTCCCCAATCTCCAGTACTAAACCCGGGCCTCCCGGGGTTTTCCCTTTAAACCCCTTCATAAATTTACTTGCTCACCCCCCAACAGCACGTAAAGTTTTAAAAAAACCATTTTTTCCCCTTTCATTCCAAATCAAACACGCTCACCCCTGCCTGCTGGAAGCCCAACCCCCATGCACACAAAACCCCTTTTACCCCCCCCTCCCCCCTTTTCCTGGGCCCGGGACCCCTACCCTCCCTTCCCTTCCACTAAGACGGGAACATTTCTTGAAGTCACTCTGTTTCGCCCCATTCTCTCTACATTTTAAAACCAAACCTCAAAAACCCCTTTCCCGGCCCTTGGACAACGGTTTTGGTAACCCCGCACCTCCTCCTAATTCCAAACAAATAAATTTCCCTTGTTTAAAATTAATTTCACACCAAAACATTGCCCCAAAACATGACATCTCCACTCCCCTCCAGCCTTCCCCCTTTGCCGCAACTTTCCCATCACCAGGGCTTCACCCCATATAAAGTGTTGGAAAAACTAAAACCTCTCATACATTCCCCCTTTGCCTCCAAGGCCAAATTTCCCTTTGTCTCCACAGATCCTAAGTGAAACCCACTCCCCCTTTTCCCCTGATAATTCTTAGTCCCCTCTTTCTTTCAAAGACCCACCCGCTGCCCCGTCCATTTCCCAATTCTGAATACATTCCCTTTCCTCCATACTCCCCTCCCCCCAATCTGATTTTCCAATCTTTCATCACCTAATCTTTTTGTTATCCTCTTAACCTTACTCATTTATAAAATTATATATATAATAATATATTATAATATTAAAAAATATATTTATATATATATAAAAATATATATTTATATATAGATATAAAAATTTTATTTTATATTAATATATATATATATAATGTATAAATTATTATATTTATATATTGTATATTATATAAAATTTTTGTATTTTTTTTATATATTTTGTATAGGTATATTTTATGTATGTATAGGTTTATTTGTAGTATATGATTATATGTTATTATTAATTTATTATAAATATATTTTATATATATATATATTAAATATATAAATATTAAAATATATATATATATTATATTTTATAAAAATTTTAATATATATAATATATAAAATATATATATAAAAAATAATAATATATAAAAATTTATATAATATATAATAATAAATATTTTATTATATATACATACATACCTACATACATACAAAAAACATACATAAATACATACATACAAAAGTAACATACATTGTAAAAAAGAGACAAAACCATACTTCTCTCAGTATAAACAAACTAAAATATTTAAAAAAACCTTTTAAATTTCCCTGGTTCTTCGCGAATCCCTCCGCTTGTTGCCGGCCGGGGCCGTGGTGGGTACAATTTTTGACATTTTTCTTCTTCATGACCTGATTCTTGTCTTGTTAAACCCGGGCAGTAGAAACGCCTGCCAGTGCATGGTTGGTGCACACCATCCCCAAAACCCCCCCATAGTAGTATGTCCGGTGCATTTGGTCGGGCGCAGAACAACCGAACTTTATTCTCCCCCCAAAAGGGTATCTTGTGGATTTTTTCATGGTGTCCTAAACCAGGGGGGAATTTAACATTAACTTGGCCCAGCTCTCTGAAACAAAAATTTATGTATAAGCTGACTGTACTGAAAACGGGACTGTAAAATTGCTATGGCCCCACCCCTGACTGTAACACAAATTTTAAAAGCACCATCGGGACTGAGACATAACTAGAGCCCCCATCTGACTGGACACTAACTAGAGCCCCAACTGAATGAGACACTAACGGAAACACCAAAAACTGACCGAGACACAACGGGAACCAATGCCCGAGACACAAAAGGGGACACCATTACCGGACACTAACGGGAGCACCATTGACCGAGACACAAACCCCCGGAGCCCAATCTGCCCGAGACACAAAATGGGGGCACCATCTGCCCCGAGAAACTAACGGAGCACCATCTCCCGGGGAACAAAAAAATGGAAAAACCACTGACCGGACACAAACTGGAGCCCCAACTAAACGCAAACACAAACGGAGCACCAGGGACCGAGACACTAATGGAGCACCACTGACCGAGACACAAAACTGGAGCCCCAGCTGCCGAGACATTAACTGGAGCCCCATCTAAACTGAGACACAAAAGGGGAACCATCAAAACCGAGACCCAAAAAAAACTGGAGCACCAGCTGACGAGCCCAACTTTTGGGAGCCCCAATTGACCGGGGAACAATAACGGGAAGCACCACCCTGCCCGAGACCTAAGGGGGAGCACCAGCTGACCGAGACACTAAGGGAGCCCCCAGCTGACCGGGGACCAAACGGGAGCACCACTGCGAGACACTAATGGAGCACCAGCTGACCGGGGACACTAACGGAGCACCAGCTGCCGAGACACAAAAACGGGGAGAAACCAAGCTGCCCGAGACACTAATGGAGCACCAGCTGCCGAAACACAAACTGGAGCCCAAGCTGACCGGACACAACTGGAGCACCAGTGACCGAGACACTAACTGGGGGCCCAGCGGGACCGGGGACACAAACGGGACCCACCAGCTGACCGAGACAAAAACTGGAGCACCAGCTACCGAGACACTAACTGGAGCACCAGCTGCCCGAGAAAACTAACTGGACCCCCCGGTGACCGAACCAAAACTGGGCACCAGCTACCGAAACACTAAGGGAAACCCCAGCTGACCGAGACACAAAACCTGGAGAAAAGGGTGACCGAGACACTAACGGGGAGCACCGTGCCCGAGCCCACTAACTGGACCCAGATGACCGGAAAAATTAACTGGAGCACCACCTGACCGAGACACAACGGGAAGAACAGTGGCGAAAACAAAAACGGGCCCCAACTGCTGAGACCCAAAAAAACTGGGACCAACTGACTGAGACACTTAAAAAACTGGGGGCCCCAAACCTGACGAGACATTTAAAAAACTGGAGCACCAGCTGATTTAACACAAGCTGGAGCCCACTGACTGAGACACTACTGGAGCCCCCAGGGCTGAGACACTACGGGAGCCCCGCTCCCCCCGGGGAAAAAGGGGGGCCCTGGAGCCCACGCTGGGGACACTAGGGGAGCACCAGCGAGAAAATTTAACGGGGAGCCCCCACGGGAAGAGACACTAACGGGGGCCCCCCACCGGGGACTGAGACACTAACGGGAGCAAGCTGACTAAAGACACTAGTGGAGCCCAGCTGACTGAGGACACTAGTTGGACACCATGACTAAAGCCCAACTAACTGGAGCCCCACTGACTGAGACACTAATGGATCACCAGCGCCCTGAGCACTAACTGGAGCAAAAAGCTGACTGAGCACTAACGGGACACCAGCTGACTGAGAACTAATGGAGCACCACAAAAACTGGGAACACTAACTGCAGCACCAGCTGTTGAAAACATAACTGCGCCCCAGTGACTGAGACAAAAAACTGGGCACCGTGACTGAGCACAAAACCGGGGAGACCAGCTGATGAGACCTAGTGGAGCACCACTGCCTGAGACACTAGCGGGGAGCCCCAGTGACTGAGCCCCTAAGCGCCCCAGCGGGACTGAGACACAAATGAAACCCCGCTGACTGGGGACACTAACGGAGCACCACCCTATGAGACCCCTAACTGCAGAAACCAGCTAACTAAAGCACAAAACGGGCGCACCAGTTGCCCGGGGACACTAGCGGGAGCACCACGGGACGGAGACACTAACTGGACCCACCAGCTGACTGAGAAAAACTGGAGCACCGCTGATGAGACCCCAAAACTGGGAAACCAGCTGACTGAGACATTTAAACTGGAGCACCACTGTTGAGACAAAAAAGGGGGAAGCACCAGTGACCGAGAACTAACGGAGCCCCCGCAGATGGGGACACTAATGCAGCCCCCGCTGACGGCCCACTAATGGAGCCCCAGCGGGATGGACACTAACTGGAGCACCAGCGGGACTGAGTCAAAAACTGGGCACCACTGACTGAGACACTAAGGGGAGCAAAGCTGATGAACATAACTGGACCCCAGGACCGAAAACACAAAACTGGAGCACCAGCGCCTGAACACAAACTGCCACCAGGGGGATGGGCAAAACCCCAGCCCCACTGACTGAAAACACAAAACTGGAGCACCAGCTGACGGGAAGACATAACTGGGCACCATTGACTGAAAAAAAAATGGAGAAACCACTGACTGAGAAAACAAACTGGGCCCCAGCTGATGAGACCACAAACCTGGAGCACCATTTGACTGAGACTGGCATTTGTTTACGAGGGCCTTGACTAGGTTCGTACCCCCTTAAATATGTCATCAGAATTTCAACATTTATTTAAAAAATTTTTTCTTATAACATTTTTCCAAAAACCCAAAAATTTTACATCACTCTTCGTACAATTTTTAAAAAAAAGTCTTTTATATTAGTATCACATTTTTATCAAAGAAAATGTACCTATTTTTTTTTTTTTTTTTTTTAAAAATTTTGTTATTTTTTGTATTTTCTGTATATTTTAATAAGGTTCTTGCACACTGAGGATATTTTAAAAAAAAATATGATTTAAAAAAAAAAGTTTTTAAAGGTTCAAAAAAAATCGGGAGTAATTTAAAGATTTTCTCTGCAACTCAGCTGATCAAATAATTTTTTTCCTGGGGTGGTAAAGTGAAAAACCGAAATTTTTTTTTATTTTATAAGGAGCGCTAATTTCCGCAGGGGTTATATAAACACCCGTAACCATGGGGCCCCAGTTTAAAACATCCCTTTTGGGGGTGTGTCTGTTTTTGGTATGTGTCCCCGTGTTGGTGAGTTGTCTTTGTTGGTGAGGGGGTCTGTGTTTTTTTATGTTGTCTGTGTTTGGGGAAGTGGGGTCTGTGTTTTTGGGGGAAAGTGTGTCGTGGGTTTGGGGATGTGTGTCTGGTTGGGGATGTGTGTGTGTTTGGGGATGTTTCCCCGTGTTGGTTTATGTGTCTGTGGGTTTGGGGATGTGTGTTGTTGGTTGGGCGTGTGTCGTGTTTGGGGATGTGGGGTCTGTGGTGACGTGGTTCTGGGGTTGGTGATGTGTCTGTGTTTTGGGGATTTTGTGGGCTGTTGGTGATGTGTGTCTGTGTTGGTGATGGGTTTTGTGTTTGGGGATTGGGGTTGTTGGTGACGGTGTGTCTGTGTTTGGGGATGTGTGGGCCCAGGGGGGGGGGTTTGGGGAGTGTGTCTGTGTTGGGGGATGTGTCTGTGTTGGTGATGTGGGGTCTGTTGGTGATGTGTGTCTGTGTTGGGGATGTGTCTGGGGTTGGTGTTGTGTGTTTTGTTGGTGACGTGTGTCTGTTTGGTGAAAGTGGTTTGTGTTTTGGGGATGTGTTGTGTTGGTTTATGTGTGTTGTTGGTTGACGGTGTCTGTGTTGGTGATGTGTGGGGCTGTTGGTGAAATGTGGGCTGTGTTGGTGTGTGTCTGTGTTGGTGAAAGTGTGTCTGTTTGGTGGGGTTTTGTGTCTGTGTTGGTGATGTGTCTGTGTTGGTTTTGGGGTCTGTTGGTGACGTGTGACTGTGTTTTTGGTGTTTGGGGTCTGTTGGTGACGTGTGGGCCCGTTTTGGTGATGTTTCTGTGTTGGGGTTGGGGTGTTGTTGGGGATTGGTCTGTGTTGGTGCTGGGGTCTGTGTTTTGGGGATGTGTTTTTGTTTTGGTGATGTTGCGTTGGGTGATGTGTGCTGGTTGGTGTTTTGTGTGTGTTGGGATGTTTGGCTGTTGGGGGTTGTGTTGTTTGGGGGATGTGGTTGTGTTGGTTTTATGTGTGTCTGTGTTTGGGGAAAGTTTGTTGTTGGGCGTGTGTCGTGTTGGGGAAGTGTGTCTGTGTTTGGGGGTTTTGGTGTGTGGGTTGGTGACGTGTGTCCCGTGTTTTTGACGTGTGTCTGTGTTTGGGGATTTGTGTCTGTTGGTGTTTTGTGTCTGTGTTGGTGAAGTTCTGTGTTGGTGATTGGTTTTCTGTTTTGGGGATGTGTGCTGTGTTGGTGATGTGTCTGTGTTGGGGATGTGTGTGTGGTTTTTGGGGACGTGTGTTGTGTTTGGGGGAAGGTGTCTGTTGGTTTTCGTTGGGCTGTGGTTTTTTGATGTGGGCTGGGGTTTTGGGGATGTGTGTCTGTTTTTGGGGATGGGGGGGGGGGGGGGTGGGGGGGGGGGGGGGGGTCTGTGTTGGGAGGGTTTTTTGGGGGGTTGTGTTTGGGGACGTGTGTCTGTGTTGGTGATGGTCTGGTTTTGGGGATGTGTGTCTGTTGGGGAAAGTGGTCTGTTTTTTGGGGTTGTTTCCTGGGTTTTTCCCGGAGAGAGTTTTCCCGGGGGGCAACGCCCCCGCGGGCCCGGGCCCCAGACCAGGCTCCTGGGGGGGATCGAGCCCCGATAACCAGGACTTTTGCTGCTGGGTGCCCCCGAAACCAACGTACGAAACCACAGCCCCGGGTGATCCGGAACTGACTTTAGGTTTCTTGCCCGTGCCAGTGGGTTGTGGTGTTGGGGGATGTGGGGTCTTTGGTGAAGTGATGTGTGGGGTTGGGGATGTGTGTTTTTTTGGGTTTTGTGTCTGTGTTGGGGATGTGGGGTCTGTTGGTGATGTGTTTTCTGTGTTGGGGGTTGTGATTGTGTGTTTTGGTGATGGGGGGATTGTGGGGTGTTGGTGGTTTTGCCTTGTTGGGATGTTGTGTGGGGTTGGTGATGTGAGTGTGTGGTTTTTGATGTGTGTGTGTTGGGGGTGTGTGTGTGTTGGTGATGTGTGTCTGGGGTTTTGGGGATGGGGTGTGTTGGTGATGTGTGTCTGGGTTGGTGATGTGTTGTGTTGGTTTATGTGTGTTTTGTTTGGGGTTTTGTGGCCTGTTGGGGGGGGGTGAGTGTTGTTGGGGTTTTGGGGTTGGTTTATTTTGTCTGTGTTGGTTTTTATGTGGGCCGTGGTTTGGGGATGTGTGTCTGTTGGGATTTTTTGGTGTTGGTGATGTGTCTGTGTTTTTGATGTGAGTTGTTGGTGTGTGTGGGCTGTGTTTTGGGGTGTGTTGTTGGTGATTTTTTCGGTTTTTTGGTGAAATTTTGTCCCTTTTTGGTGATGTGTCTGGGGTTGGTGTGTGTGGGCTGTTTGGTGATGTGTGTCTGTGTTGATGTGTCTGTGTTGGTGATGTGGTCTGTGTTGAAGGGTTGTGTTTGGGGATGTGTCTGGGGTTGGTGAAGGGTGTCGTGTTGAAAGTTTTCCCGTGTTGGTGATGTGTCTGTTTTTGGGGGTCTGTCCCGTTGGTGATGTTTTGTCCCCGGTTTTGGGGAGGTGTCTGTGTTTTGGGGAGTCCCCGTTGTTGGGGATGTGGGTCTGTTTGGTGATGTGTCTGTGTTGGTGATGTGTCCCTTTTGGGGTGTGTGGGGTTGGTGATGTGTCTGTGTTTGGGGATGTGGGTCTGTTTGGGGGTGTGTGTTTTGTGTTTTGGGGATTAGTCTGTGTTGGGTGATTTGTCTGTGTTGGTGATGTGTGTCTGTGGGTTTTTTTATGTGTGTCGTGTTGGTGATGGGTGTGTTGGGGGGGTGTGTGTCGGTTTGGGGATGTGTGTCTGTGTTGGTGTTTTGTCTGTGTTTGGTTTATGTTGCTGGTGTTGGTGATGTGTGTGTGTTTGGGGATGTGTGTCCGTGTTTTTTTTAGTGTCTGGGGTTTTGGGGATGTGTGTCTGTTTGGGGAGGGGTGGGCTGTGTTGGTGTTGTGTGTCTTGTTGGTGATGTGTGGTTTTTGTGTTGGGGATGTGTGTGGTTGGTGATGTGTGTCTGGGGTTGGGGGAGGGTGTTGGGGTTGGTGATGTGTGTCTGTGTTGGTGATGTGTGTGGGGTTGGGGATGTGTTCCCGTTTGGGGTTTTGTGTCTGTGTTGGGGATGGGGTCTGTTTATGTGTTGGGCTTTTATCCCCGTGTTGGTGACGTGTGTCTTTTGTTGGGGAGTGTGTCTGTGTTTTGGGATTTTGTCCCGTGTTGATGTGTGTCGTGTATCTGTGTTGGTGGACGTGTGTCTATGGTTTGGGGATGTGGTCTGTGTTGGTGATGTGGGTTTTGGGTTTATGTGTGTTGTGTTGATGAGTGTGCGTGGGTTTGGTGATGTTGTTTTGTGTTGGGATGTGGCTGTGTTGATGTGTGTCTGTGTCTGGTCTGTGTTGGGGGGACGTGTTTACCCGGAGAGAGTTTGGGGGGCAGGGCCCCCCCGGCCCCGTCCCCCGTTTACGAGGGCCCCCTGGTTTGGTCAGAGCCAAACACCAGGGGGGTGTTAAATGCTGGCTGCACGCCCAAAAAAACGTACGAGCCACAGCGCGGCTGGTCAGGAACCGACTTTAGGTGCTTGTCCAGTGTCAGCTTGAAGACTGCCCGTTTGGGTTTTTGGTAATCCCCCCCAAAGTAGGTGGGAGGGAGTTGAACGTCTGGGCCCCGACACTTATTGTATGGGGCTCTTTAAGTTTCTATGACACCCCTGCTTTTCATCGGGGGAAAAGTTCATCGTTGCCGGTCTTTTTCTTTTGTAGGGGGTGATTTTCCGGGGGCAAATTGGTACTAGTCCCCCCTAGGATTTTTTTGGGTATTAAAACATGATCTCTCCCCCCTGCGTTCCGGGGAAAAACAAGGGTTTAGGAAACCCCAAAACCGCTCCCAGTAATTTTAGGTGTTTTAAACTCCCTTTGCGCGCCGTGAAGGGGTTTTCTGTACTTTTCTAGGGCGGGGGAATTTTACCTGCCTTGAAAGGGCTGTTAGTGTGCAGCAATATTCCCCGCCAAATAGAACAATTTTACCTGAAGAGTGTCATCCTGGGCTTTTGGGCCCCCTAGTTTTGAAGGGTTTTTCTTATCCATCCTTATTTTTCTATCAATGCGATTTATACAATGTTTTTTGGTCCTTGAAGGTGAGATCCCCCGACATGTTTCGCTCTATTTTGGCCCGGGAATTTTTTTTTGGGACTCTGTTAAAATTTTAATTTTTCCCCGGTTTTCCCTATCTGAAATAATTGAAAAATTTTCATCGTTGAAAATTCATATTGTTTTTGCACCCACTGAAAAAATTCGGTTGATGTCCGCCTGGAGCCCTTTCATTTTCTGCAAAGGAAAAAACTGTCATGCAGATTTGGGTGTCATCTGCAAAGGAAGACCCGGTGCGTGGCTGACATCATTTCTTTTTTAGATATGAGCGGGCAAAATATCGTTGGATGGCAAACCAAAAAACTTACGCTTAAAGCTGACAAAAAACCCACTACATTATTTTTGGTTGCAGAGCAAGGGGATGCGCAAAATTTAAAATTAAGAAACGACAACACCCCTAAATTTCCAGGCTAATGAGGACAAAAACTTTGGCCTATACCCCCGCCCAAAAACCTGAAAATTTTAGCCCCCATATCCAAAAACATTTTTAAAAAAAAAAGTTATTAAAAACCCCGGTTGGGAAATTTCCCCCCTTCCCAAAATTTTTAAATACTTTCGGGCCCCCAAAATGTTTCCCCCCTCAAAAACCATACCAATTCCTTATATTTCCATACCTCACCTATGCCCTCTTTCTTGGGGGGCAACTGCAGCAAAACCCCCTAAAACCAATAATAACCCAACAAAAAGCTGCAGTAATAATCAATAAATTTCCCTTTCCCGATAAAATTTCAAACATTTCTAAAAACCCCAAAAAAGGGGTAACCCCCAAAAAGTTGTCAATGTAAGTGTTCCAGAATTTTTTCAAAAAGAAAAAAGCAGGTTTTAAAACCCAACTAAGAGCAAAGGCCCTGATAAATCCCCTCTAAGTTCCCAAAAAATGGTGCTTCTGAATGTCAATTTCCCCATTGCTCACATAAAAAATCTTCAATTTACCCCTAATACAGACCCGGGGGGGTTAAAAGGGGGGTCAAGGTTTTCCCCCTATCTTGGGGAAAAAAAAAAGGGGTTTATGTAAAACAACCCAAAAGGCCCCCTTTTGTATACTCGGTATAATATCTTTAAAATTTTAGAGAGGGCGGTGTATTCTAATATTAAAATACCTTAATACAAAAAACATTCCCATAAACTATCAATCGGGTTTTGAAAAATCCTAAATCCCCCCGACACCCCTTTTTTAAACTTGGGGTTCCCGGGGAATGAAATGTTTAAAGGGGAAAAATCATAGGATGGTAACCCTTTGACCCGCAAAAAGGGCCTTTTGTACTGTCAAACCCCCCAATATATTATTTAAAAAAATTAAAGGGTTTTTGGTATAGGTTTTAAGGGTGGTTTTTAAATCCCTACCTTTGCAACAGGAGAAAAAAGTCAAAATAACAAAAAGAAAACGAACCCTCCGATAAATTGGGGGTTCCCCAAGGTTGGGAAATTTTGGGTCCCTTTTTTATTCTTATGTTAAAGTCAAAGATATGCCTAAAAGGTTTTTCAAGTGGAAATCCTACGGGAAAGAGAAAGACAGTGCTCTGGTTTGTTTTCAGGTTAAAGGGCAAAGTTTGGGAAAAGTTTTAAACTGGAACCCGGAGTGCAGCAAATGGTTTGGGAACAAAAAACTATCATTACACCTAGGGAAAAAAATGGAAAAACCCTTCTTTTTTTGGACGAAACATAAATTGAGAAGGGTAAAAAATCGTAAGATTCATCCTGGGCTGGGACCAAGAGAACATGTAGGCCAGGATGAATTACAGCAGTTGGATATGCTGAATGTTGAAGACAGAGTAAAACAACTGAAGCTAAATCATGTTTATAAAATTGCTCACAAACAATGTCCAGAATATCTTGCTGTCAATTTTGTCAAGGTTGGGAACCAAAGCAATCATAGTACTAGGGGGAGAGAGCACAACTTTGTAGTACCCACAGTCAGTGGCCAGGCTTCAAACACCTTTTATTGTACAGCAATAAAGGAATGGAACAGACTACCCGCACATGTCAAAGCCAGTCATAGCGTGAACCAGTTCAAGAAGAGTGCCAAAAGGTGTCTGATGAATGTAGCTACAGAAAGGGAGGGGAATGATTTTCTATTTTTTTAGCTAACATACGTGTAAATTTTACCTTATTCCTTGTAATGACCCTCGTATTGTAGATAGTCTTAATGACCTTGGTGTAGCAGATAGTCTTTTTAGTATGATAATAAGATGTTATCTTCATTGTAGAATAATAAGAAAATATTATAACCTTTATACTATAATAATAAGGTAAAAGGACCCCAATGGAAATAAGTCACTCTGTCTGACTTTTTTGGGTTATCCTAGGTTCTCTACACATATGCTGCTATGTATGATAATTCTATGTAACTGTATTTGTGCATACCTGAATAAACTTACTTACTTACTTAATCCCTGGCAACACCCCCCCCCCCCACCTTCATAGATCTAAACTTACTCCCTGTTCAGTACATCCACACTTACTACTGTGCAATCTACATCTACAGGACCTTAAATTCCAATATTAACCTTGACCTAAAACGCTTTCTTGATAGTTGTGATAGAACCCACAGCCACAACACCAGACACAAACATCTCTATGACATTCCCCCGTGTCCGACTAAACCTTTACAAAAATTCAATATGTCAAAGGCCCTAAAATCTGGAACACCCTACCTGAAAATTCTAAAACTGCAGACACATTCATCACCTTCAAAACTACCATCAGAAAACATCTTATCTCCCTGATACACCCTGTCAACTAATTATATGAATACCACCTGGTGGTTCACACTTACACTCACTCACCCATTTGACCATAAACAGAAATATCAATCTCAATCTCAAAATAATGAATCTTAACTAGTCATAAGTTGGCCTGTGATACTCCAATACTGAAACTATGTATAGTGCCAAAACAAAAGCATTCACATTGCTAAACTCACAAACTAGTATTTAGTCACTTAGCCATAATACCAACTTACCTCATAATTTTGTAATATTTTAAACTTAAGATTTAATCTAAGTCTGCCCGAAATGCCTAGCCATGCTAGGTGTTCTAGTGGTACACTCTGTAATTATTATTTTACTACATGTAAACCACACAATAACCAAATTCTGTAAACTCAGCGTTGTAATCCTTATAGAGAATTATTATTATTATAATCAAAAAGAAGCGCTAAGCCACAAGGACTATACAGCGCTGCAGGGCAGGAAGGAAGCGAGGGCATCAGGTGGCAAAAGGGAGATGGATGAGTAATAGGTTACGGATAACAGCGGGGCAGTGGATGGTGAAAGGGTAAAGGGCAGCAAGAGACTGAACTAGAAAGGGCTGAGGGGAGTGTGAAAAGTATCATCAGAGTTTGTGGAGTAAATCAGTCGTTGTCAAGAAGTCAATGAGAGAGTCAGGATTAAAGGAGGGTCCATCAGCAAGAAGGGAAGGTAAAGAGAGAGTAGTAGAACGAAGACGACGTTGGAGGTAAATTCTGCGTGCTCGTTGATAGAGAGGGCAGTCTAACAGAATGTGGCTAATCGATACTGGAACTTGACACTGCTCACAGAGAGGAACAGGGTGCCTCTCCATGAGATACCCATGAGTAAGACGAGTGTGACCAATGCGAAGGCGGGAGAGAGTGGTCTCCCAACCTCGGCACTGATGACAAGAAGACGGCCAGTAACCTATGCTCGGTTTAATAGAATGAAGTTTGTTACCGAGCAGAGTTGACCAACGTTGTTGCCAATGGGTGCGAAGGTGGGTAGCTATTTCAGCAAAATAGTCCAGAAATGGAACACCTCGATAGGAAATTGGTAGGTCATGTACTGCTGACCGCGCAGCAGTGTCTGCTTGTTCATTGCCCTGTAGGTCGACATGACCAGGGACCCAACAAAAAACAATATCTTTATGTTTGGTAGAGATACGGCGTAGCCAAAGTTGGATACGGAGAACTAGGGAATGAGATGTATCAAATTTTCGTATAGCCTGTAGAGCACTAAGGGAGTCTGAGACTACTACAAATGATGACACAGGCATAGATGCGATACGAATAAGTGCTGCAAGAATGGCATTCAGTTCAGCAGTAAAAATGCTAGCTGAAGATAGTAAATGTCCCCGCACGACGCTGTCCGGAAACACTGCTGCGAATCCAACGCCGTCTGAAGACTTAGAGCCATCTGTGTACACAGCAGTGGCATGAGAATGGGAGTGGAAGTGATCAAGAAAAAGAGAGCGGGAAGCCACCGTAGGCAGTTGAGCTTTCGAGCAAGGGAGTGAGAAAGAACAGACCCGAACAGCTGGAACTTCCCAGGGGGGTAGGGAAAAGTGAGATGCTACATGAACATATAAAGGTGGTAACTGAAGGGAAGACAAGAGTGAATGTAGGTGAAGAGAAAAGGGACGGAGCAAACAGGGGTGGCGAACGAATAAAGAATGTCTACTAATATCGGTGACCATTCTATAAATGGAAGGATTGTGTAGATCGTGAGAGTGTACATAGTAGCGAAGGCAATGGGCATCACGGCGATCAGACAAGGATGGAACATTCGCTTCTGTATAGAGGCTCTCAACAGGGAAGAGCGAAAAGCACCAAGGCACAAACGTAATCCTTGGTGATGGATAGAGTTAAGGCTAGAGAGAGTAGCAGGAGAGGCCGCGGAATAAATCTGGTCACCATAATCGAGTTTCGATAAAACGAGGGCTGAATGTAGGCGAAGCAGAGTTCGACGATCAGCTCCCCAGGAAAGATGAGCAAGGGTTTTAAGAAGGTTAGCCGGCTGTGACAAGTTGCCTTCAGAGAGGTTATGTGAGGTTTCCAGGATAACCGACGGTCAAAGAGAAGGCCTAGAAACCTGACTGTATCACGTTCGGGGATACGGGAGCCATAGAGATACAAAGGATGATCAGAGATAACAGAGCGTCTAGTGAAAGTAATTTGGTGAGTTTTGGTACTTGAAAATTTAAACCCATGCGTGGTGGCCCAAGTGGAAACACGGTCGACCGCATGCTGGAGAGAAACTGCAATAAGATGACAGTCAGCGCCTGCACAAGCAATAGCAAAGTCATCAACATAGATTGATGACCAAATATTGGGTGGAAGAACAGAGGCCAAATCATTTATAGCAAGGAGAAAAAGTGTTGTGCTTAGAACACATCCCTGAGGGACACCTTCACTTGGACGAAGTCGGGGGAAAGAACATTATTACTCCGAACACGGAAATGTCTGTCATTAAAAAGTTCTTAAGGAAGGATGGTAGATTGCCTGGGAGGCCTAAGGAATGGGCCGGGGCCAAAAATATTATACCTCCAAGTTGTGTCAATCCCTTTTCCCAAAGGGTTTCAAAAAAAAATGGCAATAACTGAGTGATTATTCGCAATGGCATTACGAACATACGTATCCAAGCGTAGAAAGTGGTCTATGGTAAACGACCCTTATGAAAGCCTTTATGACTAGGGAGAGACTGTTGTGTTCTCTAATACAACATTAAATTCGATTTACGAGACGTTCCCATCATTTTGCAAACTGCACTAGTAAGAGCGATGGGGCGATATTTGGAGGCATCATGTCCGTAAGTACCCGGTTTGCGGAAAGGAGAACAATGGCAGATTTCCACAGCTGGGAAGAACTCCTTGTGCCCAAATAAAAATTGAAGGGGTGTAAGAGGACTAAAAGGGGGTTTGGGATGTAAAGTTGTAACATACAATATGAATGTCGTCAGGCCCAGCTGTCGATGATGGGCAAGCTGAGAGCATTGCCTCCATTCTTGAAGTGTAAAAGGCACTTTAAATACTGTTCTCTCTGAGAGAAGAAAAAGTCCAAGGGTACTAAACTTTTGCAGACTTTGAGGAAAGAAACGAGGGGCATAGATGGACCCCTCAGGAAATACGGACTAGATGTGTTGCCAAGTTCAATGGCAACGTCGAGAGGTTTGCTACATCAACACCAGCGCCCCGTAGAACGGAGCCGGTCAGGGAGTATTTCCCACTCAATTTCCTCACTTTTTTTCCAGACTGCACTCATAGAAGAAGCAGAGGTGATGTGGAAACATAGTCTCGCCAACAAGTGCTTTTAGCTTAAACGGATGACACGGCGAGTGATCGCATGCTTCTGCTAAACCCAGAAGTCTCTCAGGGGTTCTATTGTACCGGTACCTGCCCCATGCAGCACTTTTTAAAACGTACACACGAGCACAAGCAGGAGACCACAAGGCACGCACTTCTGAAATGCCTGCCTAGGTTTGGTGATAGAATGAGAAGCTGCGGTATAAACTGACGTCGAGAAGATGTGTAGGAGCCCCAGCAATGGAGGATGAAGAAGGAACCTCACTAAAAGCAGTGAGGGTGGTAAAGATCCCAATTTGCCCGATAAAATTTGGGCCAGCGAGGGCTACGGAAAGGTGGTGAATAGGAAGGAGAAGTAAGAATGATCGGAAAATGATCGCTGTCATGTAAGTCTGTAGAACAGACCGGGTGAATCTAGTGCAGTGGAGGAAAGCAGACTGATAGACGATGCAAAAAGAGTTATGAGTTACGAGGATCAAAATGGGTGGGAGTACCCGTATTTAAAACATGGGGGGTGAAGGCGAGAAAAGCCTCCAACTGGATGCCACGTGAGTCACAATGAGCCCCCCCCCAGAGGAAATGGTGGGCATTAAAATCACCAAGTAACAGAAGTGGTGGTGGTAAAGGATTAAACAAGAAAGGCAAAGTCTGGGTAAAAAAATGCTCGAGAAGGAGAGAGATAAAAAGAACATATTGTAAACCACTTATTCAAGTGGATACGGGCTGCAGTGTAATGCAGCGAAGTATGGACAAATAGTTGACAGTACGGAATATAAATTGCGTAGAAGAAGGGCACTTTCTTTAAAAGGGTCCCATCTGAGAAAGGATCCGAAGAATACAATAAATTATACCCTGAATAGGTTGGAAAACAGCTGAGTGTAATTTTGGTTCTTGTAAGCAAGCACCACGGGGAAAACCCTGGAAAGCAACATCTGAAGCTCACCCGATTACCCTGAGCCGCGGATATTCCACTGTAAATAGGCCATGATTGGCGATAAAGAAAATATCAGGAATCTGTAGGTAAAGGCACCTACGGACTAGAGGGTTAGAAAAGTCAAGGGTGTGGGGGCTTTGGAAGACGTTCAAGTAGCGAAGGAAAAGGGAGCGTTGCGAAAAATGGGGTTGTGAAGATGGAGGAAGGAAAGAAGGAACAGGAAGTGAATCAGGGGTCCATTGAAGGTTTAGTCTCTGCAATATATTCGAAATGGCTTCAAGTGTCTCTGAATTAAAAAGATGTATGGGAGACCATTTTGGAGATAGAAGGAGGAGGGTGAGTAAAGATTGGGACAGTAATGGACTGTACCAAAGTAGAGGGGGAGGGAAGAGTGTAAGGACTGGAGATGAATTTGGGGGGGGACAAAAAGAGGCAGAAACCGGGGAAAGGTGGCAGAAGAGGGAGAACTTGGGGAGGGGACGGGGGGGGAAGGCATAGTACGAGGGAGGGTGAATCTCCACACTTGTAATAGAGCCAGAGAGAGGGGAAGAACTAGGTACAGAGACTGGGAAAGGTAAAATGTGGAGGTGGAAGAAGGGAAAGAAGGGGCAAAGAAGATTTGAGCAATGTGGATTTTTTGGACTTCTGAGTAGAGGGGCTATGGGAGGGGTAACAACAGAGGAGGCTGCAGAAATGGGACCTCAGAAGTGGGGATGTTTGGAAACACGAGAATAAGAAACACCGGGTAGTCTCCCTTGGAGGCGGAGATGAGTAACTGCCATAGCATAAGGGAGACCTTCTGCCTCTTTGAGGCAACGGATTTCACGTTCATTTAAGTAGACCTGCAACGGCGGGAGTATAAAGGGGTGAGCTTCATTACAATTAAGGCAAGATGGGGGTTGACTGCAGATGTATTAAAAATGGTCTCGGCACCACAGACGGGCATTCGGCCATAGATCTGCAATATTTTGCTGGGTGACCAAAAACGCCCAATTTCTACATTTTTTGCGGTGTGGGTATCCCCTTTCGAACTTGTAACCGATGTCCCGAGACATATACAGAGACGGGAGTTCTTGGCTGTCAAAAGTTAAACGAGCCACATTGCAAGGTAACGTCTCCGCCCCCGGCAGGAAGGACATAAGTGTCTACTTTGAGGATTGGGAGATCCTGGAGTTCCAGCTGTTCAAAAATGTCATTGCCACATGACTGGAAAATTTTGTTGGACTATGGGATGGGGCAAATGACCGTACCACTACAAGAATTGAGAGAAAGATATTTTCAATAGTGATAGGATAGTATCGATATTCGAAAGGAAGAAAGATCATGAGCTGGGTAGCATTCTGGACAGTGACGATGCGCATACCGCTCTTGAGAGCATGAAATGAAATATCTCTACCAACATGACGCAGGAGCGCTTTGCCAATACTATGGTCAAAAGGTAGGCAGAAGAAGAAGTCGGGCTTAAAGTAAAGAATTTTGCCCATTGTGTGGTTTCCCAAACTGAGCGTGAGAGGGAGTGCTTGACTGTCGGGCTTTTCCGAGTAGAATGGGAAGGTAACGAAGGAGCATCATCAGGAGATTGACGTTGGCGTGTAGGAGTAGGACCTGAGTTGGTCCGGCGTGAAATGGGCGGGCGATTCGAAAATTGCCGTACCGTTAGGGAGAAGCCGGGAAACATAGTCAAAGGAGAGCGAGTTCAGACAAATCGAAGGAGTCAGTCGAAGCCCCCCGGTACCTGAAGCGGGTGAGGAAACACACCAGCAAGAGGTACAGGGGCATCAGGATGTCCGAAGAGTGGTCTAAACACAAGGGAGGGTCAGAATGGGGTGCGGTATCAAGAAGGGGCCCGGAGTAGTGGGTTCATGGACTAGGCTGCCATGGTTAGGTTACTCCTTTGCTTTTTGTTTTTAAGAAAAAAAAGAAAGAAGAAAAGAAAATAAAAATAAAAAAAGAATAAAAAAAAGGGGGGAGCGGGGAGGAATAGTTCCCAGGGGGAATGAAAGGGGCCCGGGAAAACTCCCTCCGCGCCCAAGAGACCTCAACAACCCGCTAGTAGCGCAGATGCACATGGAACCCGTGCCATACCCTAAACCCCTTTATCCAGTAAACTGCAATCCGGATAGCAACCTCACATCTGCCGACTACCTCGGTGGACAAAAGAGAGGGCAGCCGGATATCCGCCACAAAACATACCTCCTTCGCCACCACCCCCGGGAAACCGAAAGGTGGCATCCAAGATACACCTCACCCAAAAGATACCCAAAGCTACTCCGGGATACCGGAGAGGGATTGGGGCATCCCCAGGCATCCAGATTCCACGGCAAACTACCCCACCGCCAAGAACCTCAACGGAATGGGATGGACCCCGGTGTCCCTTCCCCTACCTAGGAACTAGCGCGCCTGTGGAAAATCCCAAAGGCCCCAAAAAAAGGAAGGGCAAAAGGAGGGGTGGGGGGGAAAGGGGAGGAATGGAAAAAGGGGGGGAAAGGGATAGGGGAGGGAGAATGGGGGTAATTAGGTTCGGTCTGAGGGAAAAAGACCGACAGGCTAATTCCTCAGACCAAGAGCCTCTTCACCACGCCAAGGAGCCCCCCTTGAAGAGGTCCTTTTAGAGAATAAACTTTGAATTGAGAAACAAGATGGAGCGAGTACTGTGCCTTGTGGAACAGAGCTTTCACCGTAGCTGCCTCGGACTTTTACTCTGTTGACTACTACCTTTGTGTTCTGTTTGTGAGGAAATAAGATCCATCGACCAACTTTTCCTGTTATTCCTTTAGCACGCTTTTGTGCGCTATTACGCCATGTTACACTTGTCGAAGGCTTTTGCAAAGTCTGTATATATTACATCTGCATTCTTTTTGTCTTCTAGTGCATCTAGGGCCTTGTCCCTAGTATCCAATAGTTGAGACAGACAGGAGCACCTGTTCTAAACTCATGTTGCCCTGGGTTGTGTAACTGATGGTTTCTAGATGGGTTGATCTTTCTTCTTAGGACCCTTTCAAAGATTTTTATGATATGGGATGTTTAGTGCTATCGTCTGTAGTTCCTTTGCTGTTGCTTACTGCCCCTTTGTGGAGTGGGGCTATGTCTGTGTTTTTAGTAACTGTGGACGACCCCATGTCCAATGCTCCCTCTCCATAGGATGGTAAAAGCTCGTGATAGGGCTTCTTGCAGTTCTTGTGAACACGGAGTTCCATGAACATAAGAACATAAGAATGTAGGAACACTGCAGAAGGCCCACGGCCCATAAAAGGCAGGGCCTGGGCAAGTGCATGGCAAAGTCATTTATCACCTGTTCGAAGTCATTTGGCATCAGGATAACATCAGATAGGCTTGTGTTAACCAAAAATTTTGTGGCCTCTCTCATAAAAAATTGTTTTGATCTTCGACTCTCAGTCTGTGTTGGTGATGTGTGTCTGGTTGGTGACGTGTGTCTGTGTTGGGGACTGTGTCTGTGTTGGTGACGTTTGTCTTGTGTTGTTAATGTTGTCTGTTGGTGATGTGTGTCTATCTGTCTTGGTGATGTGGGTCGTGTTGGTGTCGTGTGTCTATGTTGGTGACGTTTTTCTGTGTTGTGTGTCTGTGTTGGTGATGTGTGTCTTGTGTTGGTGATGTGTCTGTCTTGGTGATGTGTGTTTGTGTCGATGACGTGTGTATGTGTTGATGACGTATGTCCTGTTAGTGACGTGTTCATCTGTGCTGGTGACGTTCGTCCCGTCTGTGTTGATGTGTCTGTGTTGGGGACGTGTGTCCCTTTTGTTGTGACGTGGGCTGTCTCTGTTGGTGACGTGTGTGTCTGTTTATGGTGGGGTGTGTGTTTGGTTGAAAGTGTGGTCTTCTTTGTTGGTGACGTGTGTCTGTGTTTGGTGACGTGTGCTGTCTGTGTTGGTGACGTGTGTCTGTCTTTGTTCGCAATGTGTGGTCTGTCTTTGTTCGTAATGTGTGTCTGTCTTGTTCGTGTGTGTGTCATGTTGGTGATGTTGTCTGTCTCAGTTGGTGACGTGTGTCTGTCTGTTTTGGTGACGTATGTCTGTCTGTGTTGGGGGATATGTGTATGTCTGTGTTTGGGGAGTGTCTGTCTTTGTTTGTGATGTGTGTCTGTTTGGTGACGTGTGTCTGTCTGTGTTGGTGACATGTTAGATGCATCTTATGTTCTGTGTTGCTACCCTATGCTGGCCCTCTAGGTTAAACCTCTATGCCTCTTTTATTGCCGAATGTCACGGAATTCAGTGCATCTGAAGGCAGCAAATCTTACAGCATTCATGCAATAAGTGCCAAACCTGTAGGGGTCAAACAGCACCTAAGGGAAATGGGAGGCAATCAACTTTTATCCAAGGGGAGGGGAAAACCAATTCCTTGAATGAAGATCCCCTTAACATCATCAAATCGTAATTATAAATATAACAGTACTGTATACAGTACCCAAAAAGAGATGCAAGGAGGAGATGCAGCATTACCCCAGTGAAAAGCAGGGATGCCACGAGTACACTGAGAGACAACACAGGAAGTGTCAGGGGCCCAAGATTGTTCAACTACCTCCCAGCATACAAAAGGGGGATTACAAATAGACCTCTGGCTGTCTTCAAATAGGCACTGGACAGGCACACAAAGTCAGTACCTGACCAGCAGGGCTGTGGTTCATCCGTCGGTTTGTATATGACCAACAGTAACAGCTTGGTTGATCAGGTTCTGATTCATGTGTGATGAATGGTTTTGAAAACCGACAAGTTGAAGAACTGAGACACTTATGCAACACATGGGAATCTTTATTGAAGAAACGTTTTGCCACGCAGTGGCTTCATCAGTCTTATACAGAGCAGGAAGGTATAAGGAGAGGAGGAGTTTGAGGTAATCTGTCACTCAGCCTGGAGTCGATGTGTTCAGTCCATCAATCTTGTAGAATGTACAGCATAGGGCCGTAGCAGTGGCTTATATGCTGTAGTCAGGTGAGACGAAGCAGGAGGCGGGGTCATAGTGGAAGCATCCACTAGTCTAAGTAGGTCTTCGTCCAAAGATTGGACAAGTTTTGAAGAATTCTTTGTATCAAGATCTCATGATGATGCAGTGTCTGACATGTGATGAATGGTTTTGAAAACCGACAAGTTGAAGAATTGAGACACTTATGCAACATGAGAATCTTTATTGAAGAAACGTTTTGCCACACAGTGGCTTCATCAGTACAATAGATAACTAACTGTTGTACACATGTTAATTATCAACAAAGAGCCTTCCTTAAGGAAGATGAGGTGGCATGTCTTGGCAGACCAATTAAAAATTTCTCTTTTTGCATGGGAAATTATTGCATTCATGGGGAGCACTACACTCATATTTTATTCATGGGGGAGTGCTAAACCCATAGAGATCCTATAGTACCTGGGGAATGGGAGGCATTCGAGTTCAGTGCAAGGAGGGGGAAGACTGGTCAGATTCCTTGCCCCAGGAGTCTTAACAGTGTCACTGAATCTTCCCTAAGGGGTTTTCATGTGGGCAGGCAGATGGAAAAGTCCTCCTCTGTCTTCATTTGACCCTGATTTTATCTAAGATCAGTCAGATCTTCAAATTATTATAAACAGGTTAAGTTCTAAACTCCCTAAGGGATGAAGCTCAAGGAGAGTGGGAGACAATCAGGATCTTTCTAAATCAGGAAGTATAGGTCCATTTCCTTGGATCAAGAGTCCCACACTGGTAACAACACTAGTTCCTGGCAGTCTATTTTCCACTGATACTGTTCTAGTTGTCAGGGCTCATGCACTTCCGGCATCTGCAATGTCCGTACACATCGACTACTGCCCTCCTCGCTGAATTCCCCACCTTTGATGTTGATGCCATTAAGATTATAACAGAAACTAATCTACTGTACCAGTTATGTCGATTTTCTACCCTCACTAACCTCTACAATTATAACTAAAGCCACTGAAGCATTATACGTATAAGTGTTTCTTGTTGAATAATAATAATCCTTGCCGACTTCTTTGTCACAGTTTTAGCCTCCCTCATTGCCTTACAAATATTTCAGCATTATGGTTCATTGCATCCTGGTGTTTTTTTTGCACTGAACAGTAGCTGTTTTACCTATTTAGATGCAAAGATGTTTTTTTTGTTGGGTCCCTGGTAATGTTGGTGTTCAGGTTCTTGAACTCAAAGATTCCTTTGCTCATTCCTTAGTCAGGACCTGATGCATTCAAGATTGTCGGCATGTCATTATTCTGTGTTGGGGACTAACAAGCTGCTTTCAATCAAACCACAACAATGTTTCTGGGTGACTTTCTTCCACTACTGTTGGCTGTGGAAATTAGTTCTTGAACTCCTGCATTAGCCACCCAAAGCTCAGTCGGGCATCTCGTGGAATTTCACAGGCTCGCCAGGTCTTCTTGGTGGCTCAGCACCTTATGACTGAGTGTCCTAATTATCAGAGGGATCCACAGGTTTTGTTTATCCTTTTTTTTGTGCACAATGATGCATTCACTCGACTATGCCACACCTTCCATGCAGGTTCTCCGATTTATTGGATGAAATTGATTTATTGCATATTCTTAAGATTTTCCCTTTCACATTTACCATTTGCTACATACACCTTTTTTCCCCAATCATTTAATGCTGGGAGACCCTTTTGCCTTTAGCATTTTCTTGTCATTATAACAATTATTATTTGAATGCTGCAGCAAGGAGGCTAGAGGCAGTAGAATGTCATGTTTGAGAGGAATGTGTAAATAACTTTTTTTTTTTAACACACAGGTCATCTTCCACCAAGGTAGGAAAACCTAAAAACGAAGAAACACTTTCATTATTACTCATTCCATCACTGCCCTGCCAATACCACAACTCAGCTGCCCCTCTAAACTAACATCCCCACCCTCTTCCAGATTGCAAACTCTCTACCTCCCATCTTCAGGGCTTGAGTCCAGCTAATCATTTTCCCTGAATCCCTTCATTTTACCTTCCTCACATTTCAATAGCTTGTCAAGTCATAAAAACCACTTGCCTCCACTCACTCCTATTCACCATGCTCACACACACCTGATGGACATTCAAAAGTCACAAAGGATATAATGCTGAGCCAAGGACGACTTGTTGAATTGATTTGAGCATGCAGAGAAGATGGACAGGATTAGGATGACTAACACTATAAATCTGGAGTAGAAAGGGCCATTCCAGGAACAATTGGAGGAACAGAGTTAAAGGATCAAAGTTTAATAATTTCGAATTATTTTCCTATCTGTGCGCCTCGTAGGGTCATGGGGTCCTTTAGGGGTCAGAGCATCCAGCAGGCTTATGTGAACATGTTAGATGTGAATGAAGGTAAGTGTTTATTTTAATGGAAGTGCTGTTTGAGTGCAAATTAGGATTCAGAGAAACTCGTTAGCCAAATCTTAAACCTGGAGGTGGGAAAGGCAGTGCCTGCATTCTGGAGGGTAGTGATATTGCAGTCTGAGAGAAATCTGAATTGTGATGTCAGCACATGCTGAAAAGAGAGCTATTTAATGGCTGATGGCAAATGCATTTTCTTCTCTGAGTTATCCTGCCTTGGCAAGAGACAGCCATGAAGGTAAAAACTAATTTACATAAAAAAGAAGTGCTAATCCCATGTGGGCTATACAGTGCTGAAATTAATTGAAAAGAAAAAATTTGTTACATACTGAAATGTTTAAAAGTACAAAACGGGTTTCATTAAAAAAAGCAATTCAATTTGTAGTTTATTTATGTGAGCACATTATCAAGATGGCAAATAAAGTAAGCACAAAGAATAGATATCTGGTCTATTCTTCTGTCACTACATAAATAATATTAATGGAGCATGTTCTTGTGAATTTAGAATTACAAAATGCAAATTGTATCAATGCTAAGTATTCTAAGAGAAAATTGTAGTGAGTGGAGCTAGACATATTACTATCTACAGTAGGAAAATGTATAACCTTTTACAATCAGTTTTGTTCATTTCTCATAGGCCACTAAAATTATTGCAAATGCAGAATTTATGACTATCAATAACTGCAAAAGTGATACAAAGAATTTTGTTGAACACATTAATTTCATGAAAGGAGCTAAATGAACAATTACAGCTATTGTACTGGATTAATCTACAATGATCAATGCAGACAGTATAATCCTTGTAGTCACGTGCATTTTTGATCTTTTGAAGTAACTCGATCCACGAGATCTACGCACTCAATTCTTTCATCATTACTAAGCACATGCAAAGCATAATACTGTTATACTTTTGAAGGTGTGAAGAGAAAGAATCTACTCGACACAAGAGTAGGATAGCAATTTGAACACATTACTGAACCAAGAAATTGTACTGTGCTTATAAAACACAGTATTCATATACTGTATTGCAATACACAATAGCTTTCCAAACCTTCACACTTGAGTATTGAAAGCTTCCTTACAGAATTTGTAAGGCAGGAAATTAAAAGTTAACTCACCAAAATTCTAATCTTGTGGTACTACAGAACATAAGAATTTTTCTTTGACTAGCAAGTATGTTTGCTATAAATTTAAGAGTATTAATGCCAGAAGAGAATTAAAAAAAAAAAAAACTGAATTACAAATGTCCAAACAAGAGTAGAAATTTCAGAAAATATCCATCTGATTTTAATGAAGTCCAAATGGAAGTGCTGTGTCCAATTTTTACTACTTGGAAATTTCTATTATTAGGACACATCCATGCATATAGTATTAGTCTCAATACAAGACATGACAGTAACCAGTGATGCATTTTATGCCATTTCTGGTTTAAAATCCCTTTCACAAACACATGAATTATCTAATACCAATACAATATGTCAAAGTATTGAGCCACTACAGTTGGTGCCAATACAGAAGAGACAGCAAACCTTGACTTTTAAACTTCCACATTTGAGGAAAAAAAAAAAAAAAAAAAAAAAAGAGGAAAAAAGGCATCTCTAATAAAAAAATTGAGTACCATCTAGCATGACTTCACCTAAATATGCCTGATACAAGCAAAAAAATTATGTACAAAAGAGACGCACACAAAAACATATGCAACAAAAATTCCACGATGAAAAAGATTATTACTAATTAAGTTGGTCTATGGTAATAGCACACACTGCTCTGTTTATAATGTGATTAATTTCTTGGATAAAGTAACTTTTAGGATGAACAATTAATCATAGGAGTATTCAAATATTACAAAAAATTAATAAAATATATACTAAAAACTAACTACTTTATCACATATGGAAATTTTTCTGGCAATTAGTCATTTTCAAGTGATGTAATTATAAATTAGGTACCTATTTTCAACTTCACATTTTTGGATTTCACATCCGTTAAAAAAATTTCCATCAATTCTTTTACCAGAGGAAAAAAAATTATTCAGTATCACATTATGCTTCTAAAAGTTAATACTGTTAAATAATAAAAAAGAAGGGCTGTTCAGAGATCCTTTTTATGTGCTAATACTTCCATCTTATGTAACACAATAATTTGTGATAAAGACAACTTATTAATATCTAAACATGGTTTTACTAAAACATTCACAATTTAATAGTAAAACATTTTTCTTGAACATTTCTTAACAGTTAAGTGTTACAGAAAATTTCTGTTAAACTTCTCTATCGAGGAAAAAATACATGGCAATATGCCACCACATGAATTTTTTTTTTTTTTAAGAATCCATGGGAACACAAAATACCAAATTGGCTTATCAGAAATGGTGACTAGGACCCATACAAACATTAAACCATTCAAGACTTGAAAGTAATGAGTCTAATTATGTAGAGCACCTTGGTGGATGTGTTCAATGAATCACAACTGATAGCACTAAGAGTATCCGGTCACTTATGATCAGCTACAACTTCCAAGGAACCATTTGGTTGTCTCTTAATTAGTATATGAATCACAGATGTAAATACAAATTAACCAATTTCTTACAAACTGGTTCTCAGTAAGAAAAATTTTGCTTAAGAATTTCTTTTCAAACTGTAATGATTAAAGAACCCATATCACCCCATGTTAAGTAAGACTAATGGATAAATATATATTAATTTCCTAGAAAGTGAACCTAAATAATGCAAAGTTGATCTGGATCACAGATAATGAGGCAATGAATCTGTCTGATACTAAGTTTATAATATCAGTCAAATGAAATGCAACACTAATGTACATGACAAAACATAACTGTACAAAAAAATAAATATATATACTGTACAACGAAAATTCCCTGAATAATGCTTAAAGAATATGCAAAGTCTAATCTTAATCTTATTTTACAAGAAATAACTTAATTACCAATTTCTATGACTGTACCTACTAAACTATTTTTAATGAAAGTAATATTTATCATAAAACTCTGCTAATGGCAAATTATTTCCCCTAATGAAACATTACAATAATTCACCAATTAGGAACTTAAACATGCAAATTATTAGGCTAATATTTATTTGAACAGTAGTTTAGTTGCGAGGAAGATTCTGCTTGGACAAGTTTCTAACGGAAAGACAGAATGAACTACAAAACTGGTAAGAGATTGGGTTGTTGTCAAGTGTGGGCTGACTTATCAGGTGCTTACATTTATTGTCCTGATGCAAACACTTAACTGATGATCATCACAGCATTCTTTATTCAAGCAACCATAAATAAATTGATATAATAGGCTGAGTTTTGAGACAGGCAGTCTTTCAGCAACACATGACTGTCTTAACATTACGTATTTTATTGATTGACTGACATAACAGGCCATAATTTGAGAAAGGTTCTCAACCTTTAACAATGTATTGCATTGTCCTAGCATTTTACATTTTAAGGAGTTTTGGAATAGGTACATACAAAAAGCAATTTAACTTTCACTATTTCAATGTACAAACCATGAATTTCATACCAAGTACATACAACTTTATTTCCTATTTTGGCCTGTATGTTAAATGTGGTTCTCCCACTTCTGCACTCTTAATAGCATATTTATTAAAAAACACTTGTCAAATCACATTAGCTTAATATCAGTCCCTGAGGTGAGTAGCTCCTTGAAATAATTATGTACCATTATATGAATGAACTTTTATTATTGTGAATCCTTCATTTTAAATTTGCCATGCTGACAGTTTTTATTCTACATACACAAATCTGTTCTGAAAATTACCATGACAATATAATCAAACTTACAAACAAGCAAAACTCAAGTCAATTTGGACAGGTTTTTGAAAAATTAGCAGAATGGTGTTATCCATTGTCTCTTGAAAACTATTTTCTCTCAAAGATGGATTCTTTCTTCAAGAATGAACAAGTTATGTTTCTTTGGAATGTTTGAGATGAGTAACATCATCTTTTGAGGCCAGTAACCTGTGTCTGAAAAATAAACGTACATGTTAATCCTCTAATAATATACAAGTAAATTATATTTTATGCTTAATTTTTGAGTGTGAACAGAATCTTTTACATTTTTTTTTTCCAAGTTAGCCATCTCCCACTGAGGCAGGGTGGCCCAAAAAGAAAGAAAATCCCCCAAAAGAAAATACTATCATCATCATTCAACACTTTCACCTCACTCACACATAATCACTGTTTTTGCAGAGGTGCTCAGAACACAGCAGTTTAGAAGCATATATGTATAAAGATACACAACATATCCTTCCAAACTGCTAATATCCCAAACCCCTCCTTTAGTGTGCAGGCATTGTACTTCCCATTTCCAGGACTCAAGTCCAGCTATACAAAAATAACTGGTTTCCCTGAATCCCTTCACTAAATATTACCCTGCTCACACTCCACAGGTCCCAAATACCATTCGTCTCCATTCACTCCTATCGAACACGCTCATGCACGCCTGCTGGAAGTCCAAGCCCCTCGCCCACAAAACCTCCCTTACAACCTTTTCCAACCTTTTCGAGGACGACCCCTACCCCGCCTTCCTTAACCTACAGATTTATACACTCTCCATGTCATTCTACTTTGATCCATTCTCTCTAAATGACCAAACCACCTCAACAACCCCTCTTCAGCCCTCTGACTAATACTTTTATTAACTCCACACCTTTTCTTAATTTCCACACTCTGAATTTTCTGCATAATATTTACACCACACATTGCCCTCACACAGGACATTTCCACTTCCTCCAACCGCCTCCTCGCTGCTGCATTCACAACCCAAGCTTCACACCCATATAAGAGTGTTGGTACTACTATACTTTCATACATTCCCTTCTCTGCCTCCATAGATAACGTTTTTTGTCTCCACATATACCTCAATGCACCACTCACCTTTTTTCCCTCATCATTTCTATGATTAACCTCATCCTTCATAAATCTATCCGCCGACACGTCAACTCCCAAGTACATGTATCTGAAAACATTCACTCCTTCCATACTCCTCCTCCCCAATGTAATATCCAATTTTTCTTTATCTAAATCATTTGATACCCTCATCACCTTACTCTTTTCTATGTTCACTTTCAACTTTCTACCTTTACACACACTCCCAAACTCATCCACTAACCTTTACAATTTTTATTTAGAATCTCCCATAAGCACAGTATCATCAGCAAAAAGCAACTGTGTCAACTCCCATTTTCTATTTAATTCCCCATAATTTAATCCCACCCCTCTCCTAAACACCCTAGCATTTACTTATTTTACAACCCCATTTTTTTTTTTATTAACACACTGGCCGATTCCCGCCAAGGCAGGGTGGCCCGAAAAAGAAAAACTTTCACCATCATTCACTCCATCACTGTCTTGCCAGAAGCGTGCTTTACACTACAGTTTTTAAACTGCAACATTAACACCCCTCCTTCAGAGTGCAGGCACTGTACTTTCCATCTCCAGGACTCAAGTCCGGCCTGCCGGTTTCCCTGAATCCCTTCATAAATGTTACTTTGCTCACACTCCAACAGCACGTCAGGTATTAAAAACCATTTGTCTCCATTCACTATCAAACACGCTCGTGCATGTCTGCTGGAAGTCCAAGCCCCTCGCACACAAAACCTCCTTTACCCCCTTCCTCCAACCTTTCCTAGGCCGACCCCGACCCCGCCTTCCTTCCACTACAGACTGATACACTCTTGAAGTCATTCTGTTTCGCTCCATTGTCTATACATGTCCAAACCACCTCAACAACCCTTCCTCAGCCCTCTGGACAACAGTTTTGGTAATCCCGCACCTCCTCCTAACTTCCAAACTACGAATTCTCTGCATTATATTCACACCACACATTGCCCTCAGACATGACATCTCCACTGCCTCCAGCCTTCTCCTCGCTGCAACATTCATCACCCATCTTCACACCCATAAAACCTTTGGAAAAAACTATACTCTCATATTTTTCCCCTCTTTGCCTCCAAGAACAAAGTTCTTTGTCTCCACAGACTCCTAAGGCCCCCGCTCAAACCCTTTTTCCCCCCCATCAATTCTTATTCACCTCATTTTCATAGCCCATCCGCTCCACTCCCTCCCAAATTCTGAATACATTCACCCCCCATACTCTCTCCCTCCAACTGATACCAATCTTTCATCACCAATCTTTTGTTATCCTCATAAATTTTCCTTTCCTGTAATTTACTTTTTAAATTTTTTTCTTTGATCCCTACCAAAATTTATCCACCAACCTCTGCAACTTCTCTTCAAATCCCCAAAAGCACAATGTCATCAGCAAAAGCAACTGTACAACTCCCCCCTTGAGTGTGATTCTTTTAATTTTTAAACCCGCCCCTTGCCAAGACCCCCGCATTTTCTTTTTCTACAACCCCCTCTATAAATATATTAAAAAACCACGGGCATCACACATCCTTGTCAAGGCCTACTTTTACTGGGAAATATTTTTCCCCCCCTTTCCTACATACTTAATTTAGCCTCACTATCCTCATCAAAACTCTTACTGCTTTCAGTAACCTACCTCCTACACCATACACCTGCCACATTGCCCCCCTATCCACCCTGTCATATGCCTTTTCCAAATCCATAAATGCCACAAAAACCTCTTTAGCCTTATCTAAATACTGTTCAATTATATGTTTCACTGTGAACATCTGGTCCACACACCCCCTTCCTTTCCTAAAGCCTCCTTGTTCATTTGCTATCCCACTCTCCGTCTCACTCTTAATTCTTTCAATAATAACTCTACCATACACTTTACCAGGTATACTCAACAGACTTATCCCCCTTTAATTTTTGCACTCTCTTTTGTCCCCTTTGCCTTTATACAAAGGAACTATGCATGCTTTCTGCCAATCCCTAGGTACCTTACCCTCTTCCATGCATTTATTAAATAATTGCACCAGCCACTCCAAAACTAGATCCCCACCTGCTTTTAACATTTCTATCTTTATCCCATCAATCCCGGCTGCTTTACCCCCTTTCATTTTACCTACTGCCTCACTAACTTCCCCCACACTCACAACTGGCTCTTCCTCACTCCTACAAGATGTTATTCCTCCTTGCCCTATACACGAAATCACAGCTTCAATATCTTCATCAACATTTAACAATTTCTCAAAATATTCCTTCCATCTTCCCAATACCTCTAACTCTCCATTTAATAACTCTCCTCTCCTATTTTTAACTGACAAATCCATTTGTTCTCTAGGCTTCCTTAACTTGTTAATCTCACTCCAAAACTTTTTCTTATTTTCAACAAAATTTGTTGATAACATCTCACCCACTCTCTCATTTGCTCTCCTTTTACATTGCTTCACCACTCTCTTAACTTCTCTCTTTTTCTCCATATACTCTTCCCTCCTTGCATCACTTCTACTTTGTAAAAACTTCTCATATGCTAACTTTTTCTCCCTTAGTACTCTCTTTACATCATCATTCCACCAATCGCTCCTCTTCCCTCACATGTTCCAGCCAGCCTCCGCGGTAACATCCAAGCATACAATTGGAACATTTCGTATTATTACAGCGTTTTTGGTGATTTTATCTGCAAAGTGACCATGGGCCCCAAGAAAGCTTCTAGTGCCAACCCTACAGGAATAAGGGTGAGAATTACTATAGAGATGAAGAAAGAGATCATTGCTAAGTATGAAAGTGGAGTACGTGTCTCTGAGCTGGCCAGGTTGTATAGTGAACCCCAATCAACCATCGCTACTATTGTGTCCAAGAAAACGGCAATCAAGGAAGCTGTTCTTGCCAAAGGTTCAACTGTGTTTTCGAAACAGAGATCGCAAGTGATAGAAGATGTTGAGAGACTCTTATTGGTGTGGACAAACGAAAAACAGATAGCAGGAGATAGCATCTCTCAGGCGATCATAAGTGAAAAGGCTAGGAAGTTGCATCAGGATTTAATTAAAAAAATGCCTGCAACTAGTGATGATGTGAGTGAATTTAAGGTCAGCAAAGATTGGTTTGAGAGATTTAAGAAGCGTAGTGGCATACATAGTGTGATAAGGCATGGTGAGGCTGCAGTTCGGACCACAAAGCAGCTGAAAAATATGTGCAGGCATTCAAGGAGCACATAGACAGTGCAGGACTGAAACTTGAACAAGTGTTTAATTGTGACAAAACAGGCCTGTTTTGGAAGAAAATGCCAAGCAGGACCTACATTACTCAGGAGGAAAAGGCACTCCTAGGACATAAGCCTATGAAAGACAGGCTTACTCTTCTCATGTGTGCCAATGCTAGTGGTGATTGCAAAGTGAAGCCTTTATTGGTGTATCACTCTGAAACTCCCAGAGCGTTCAGGCAAAAGAATATCCTCAACGCTAATTTGTGTGTGCTGTGGAGGGCAAACAGTAAGGCATGGGTCACTAGGGACTTTTTCTATGACTGGTTACACCAAGCATTTGCCCCCAATGTGAAAAATTACCTAACTGAAAAGAAATTAGACCTTAAGTGCCTCCTGGTGTTAGACAATGCCCCTGGTCATCCTACAGACTTGGCAGAGCGACTTTGTGGGGACATGAGCTTCATTAAGGTCAAGTTTTTGCCTCCTAATACCACTCCTCTCCTGCAGCCCATGGACCAGCAGGTTATTGCAAACTTCAAAAAACTGTACACAAAAGCTCTGTTTGAAAGGTGCTTTGTAGTGACCTCAGAAACTCAATTGACTCTAAGAGAGTTTTGGAGAGATCACTTTAATATCCTCAATTGTGTAAAACTTATAGGTAAGGCTTGGGAGGGAGTGACTAAGAGGACCTTGAACTCTGCTTGGAAGAAACTGTGGCCACAATGTGTAGACCAAAGGGATTTTGAAGGGTTTGAGGCTAACCCTGGGAATCCTATGCCAGTTGAGGAATCCATTGTGGCATTGGGAAAGTCCTTGGGGTTGGAGGTTAGTGGGGATGATGTGGAAGAGTTGGTGGAGGAGGACAATGAAGAACCAACCACTGATGAGCTGCTAGATCATCTTCATCAGCATGAGGCCACACCTGAGGAAACTGCTTCGGAGGAGGGGAGAGAGAAATTGAAGAAGTTGCCTACTTCAAAGATTAAGGAAATCTGTGCAATGTGGCTTAAAGTGCAAACCTTCATGGATGAAAATCACCCTCAGACAGCTGTTGCAAGCCGTGCTGGTGACTATTACACTGACAATGTTGTGAACCACTTTAGGAAAGTCATAAAGGAACGAGAGGGACAGACCTCTATCGACAGATATGTTGTGTGACAAAAGTCCAGTGACTCTGAAGCTGGTCCTAGTGGCATTAAAAGAAGAAGGGAAGTAACCCCAGAAAAGGACTTGACACCTCAAGTCTTAATGGAAGGGGATTCCCTTCTAAACACTAAGACTCTCTCCTCCTCCCATCCCATCAATCACCACCAGATCTTCAATAAAGGTAAGTGTCATGTAACTGTGCATGTCTTCTTCAGTTTGTGTGTATTAAAATTAATATTTCATGTGGTAAAATTTTTTTTTTTCGTACTTTTGGGTGTCAGGAACGGATTAATTTGATTTCCATTATTTCTTATGGGGAAAATTCATTCGCATAATGATAATTTCGCATAACATTGAGCTCTCAGGAACAGATTAATATCGTTATGCGGGGGTCCACTGTATATTAAACAACCATGGTGACATTACACATCCCTGTCTAAGACCTACTTTTACTGGGAAGTAGTCTCCCTCTCTTCAACACACCCTAACCTGAGCCTCACTATCCTCATAAAAACTCTTTACAGCATTTAGTAACTTACCACCTATTCCATATACTTGCAACATCTGCTACATTGCTCCCCTATCCACTATCATATTCCTTTTCTAAATCCATAAATGCAATAAAAACTTCCCTACCTTTATCTAAATGCTGTTCACATATATGCTTCAATGTAAACACTTGATCTACACATCCCCAACTTATTTTTTTTTTTTTATTATCACACTGGCCGATTCCCACCAAGGCAGGGTGGCCCGAAAAAGAAAAACTTTCACCATCATTCACTCCATCACTGTCTTGCCAGAAGGGTGCTTTACACTACAGTTTTTAAACTGCAACATTAACACCCCTCCTTCAGAGTGCAGGCACCGTACTTCCCATCTCCAGGACTCAAGTCTGGCCTGCCAGTTTCCCTGAACCCCTTCATAAATGTTACTTTGCTCACACTCCAACAGCACGTCAAGTATTAAAAACCATTTGTCTCCATTCACTCCTATCAAACACGCTCACACATGCCTGCTGGAAGTCCAAGCCCCTCGCACACAAAACCTCCTTTACCCCCTTCCTCCAACCTTTCCTAGGCCGACCCCTACCCCGCCTTCCTTCCACTACAGACTGATACACTCTTGAAGTCACTCTGTTTCGCTCTATTCTCTCTACATGTCCGAACCACCTCAACAACCCTTCCTCAGCCCTCTGGACAACAGTTTTGGTAATCCCACACCTCCTCCTAACTTCCAAACTACGAATTCTCTGCATTATATTCACACCACACATTGCCCTCAGACATGACATCTCCACTGCCTCCAGCCTTCTCCTCGCTGCAACATTCATCACCCATGCTTCACACCCATATAAGAGTGTTGGTAAAACTATACTCGCATACATTCCCCTCTTTGCCTCCAAGGACAAAGTTCTTTGTCTCCACAGACTCCTAAGTGGACCACTCACCCTTTTCCCCTCATCAATTCTATGATTCACTTCATCTTTCATAGACCCATCCACTGACACGTCCACTCCCAAATATCTGAATACATTCACCTCCTCCATACTCTCTCCCTCCAATCTGATATCCAATCTTTAATCACTAATCTTTTTATCCTCATAACCTTACTCTTTCCTGTATTCACTTTTAATTTTCTTCTTTTGCACACCCTACCAAATTCATCCACCAATCTCTGCAACTTCTCTTCAGAATCTCCCAAGAGCACAGTGTCATCAGCAAAGAGCAACTGTGACAACTCCCACTTTATGTGTGATTCTTTATCTTTTAACTCCACACCTCTTGCCAAGACCCTCGCATTTACTTCTCTTACAACCCTATCTATAAATATATTAAACAACCACGGTGACATCACACATCCCCTACTTATGTGGTAAATTATAAAAATATGTTACAAAAGCCTATAATGTAAGAAACTGTTCAGATCGCCAAGCACCTAGATACCCATCAATTACACAACCCAGGGCAACATGGGTTTAAAGCAGGTTGCTCCTGCCTGTCCCAGCTACTGGACCACTATGACAAGGTCCTGGATGCTACAGAGGATGAATGAAATGCAGATGTAGTATACACAGACTTTGCAAAAGCCTTTGACAAGTCCAACCACGATGTAACAGCACACAAAATGCATGATAAAGGAATAACACGAAAAGTTGGTAGATGGATCTATAACTTCCTAACAAATAGAACACAAAGAGTAATAGTAAACAGAGTAAAGTCTGAGGCAGCTATGGTGAAAAGCTCTGTTCCACAAGGCACAGTACTTGCTCCCATTCTATTCCTCATATCTGACAGAGAGAGAGGTGTAAGCCATAGCTCCGTGTCTTCCTTTGCGGACGACACTCGAATTGCCATGACAGTACCCTCCATTGAAAACACCATGAGACTCCAAGTGGACATCAACCAAATCTTCAAATGGCCACTCAAAACAATATGAAGTTTAATGAAAAGAAATTTCAACTACTCAGATATGGAAAACTTAAGGAAATTAAAACTATCAGGGTATACAACAAATTCTAACCATACAATAGAGCAAAAAAGTTTTGTGATGTCAGAGGATTTCACCTTCAAAGACCACAACAACGTATCTACCGCATTTGCTAGAAAAATGATAGGATGGATAATGAGAACCTTCAAAACTAGGGAAACCAAGCTCATGATGATTCTCTTCAAATTGCTTGTTCTCTCTAGGCTGGAATATTCTGTACACAATTTCCCCTTTTTAAAGGCAGGCAAAATTGCTGACCTGGAGAGTAAGAAAAAACTTTCATTGAAACATAAGTACGTTAAAGCACCAAATTCTGAAAACGGTTGAATTCACCCAAAAAGACTTTATGAGATTCAACCTAGGATAACCCAATGTAGTAAAACAAGGGGTTTTTTATTTCCAATTTTAAATGACCATTAAAACCTTTAAAAAACAATTGTAAATAAATTTCTTTGAAAATTACGTTTTAACAGAGGTCTTGAAGCATGAAAGTTTTAGGACATACAAATTAATTATGTTTATATAACCCAGAAGTAGGTAGTGGGTTGGTAACAGCAACCCCCAGGGGGTATACCGCCTCCAAGGAGTGAAAATAAAGCCTTTAATTTTTTACATGATGGTAGTATTGCGGTGTCCTTTTTTTCTTCTCAAAACTGCAAATTTCGGGTATGTCTTGCTACTTCTACTTACACTTAATCACCTACACATACATTACAAGCAATAAACACACACCCCTCTGGGTTTTTAATACAGATTTTCTTACATTCTTTTTCTTGTTGTTTATTTTTTTCTTACCTCCCCGGGGGAAGGGAAAAAAATTCTTTCCCCGTAAGCCATCGTGTTGTAGGAGGCAACTAAAATGCCGGGCAAGGGGGAGTAACCCCTTCTCCTGATATATACTAAAAGAAAAGGAGAAACTTTCGTTTTTCCTTTTTGGGGCCCCCCTCCTCGGGGGGATACGGGCCCGGGGTTTGAAACAAAGAAATAAACCAAAAGATTTCCTAAACAAAAAATATAATAAAAATTTTTAACCCAGAAATAGTACATGGAGTTTATTTTCCCAATTTTGAGGAGCATTGCCCCTTTAAAAAAAATAATAAGATTTCATTTAAAAAATGTTTTCAGTGGTCTTGAAGGCACACAGGTGTTATGGGCACACAAATTCTGTGATGTTTATATAGCCCAGGATATTTCCTCTAACCTAAATATATAACATAATTAATTTAAGATAAGCAAATAGTCAAATAATGCAACTTATTTCCATGTTCTGAGGAGTATCACCTTGAAAAAAATGTAATAGCATAAATATTTCTTGTATACAGTGTTAGAAGACCAACTATATATATCAAGTGGAGAAATGTCAAGCTATGCATTTCCCCATGTTTAACCCTTTCACTGTCCACACCCCAAAATGAAACTTGCTCTCAACGTGTATAAAAAAAAAAGTTAACAGTGCAAAACCTTACCAATAATAATTTAAAACAGAGTGAAGTTATTTTCCTCGCTCCTGAGCCAGTGTAGCTTCTATTTCATCAGAAACATCCGGCATTAGAGGTCGCCAATACTGGAGAGATGAGTACTCGCCCAAGGTCTCTTGGTGGGCAACTGGAGGAAACATGTGATTGGAAATATCACTGAGATTGGAGTATCTGTTAAAAGAAATAAACACCTTTAAAAAAGCACAGTATATAAAAATACATTGTTATATCATCTAGTATGTCACCTACTTATTATTATACTAAGTTAATTATTATTCTAGGTAGATTACTGTAGTAAAAATTTACCAATGTATTTTTAACTGATAATAAAAATTAAGACTTTCTATTTATATACACTACAGCTCAAGTTGGAACTGTATTATTACATGGAATTAGTATGTACTAAACTGAGTTTAAACTAAGTCATTAAAATCATATTACTGTTCCTAATTTTTACTTTCCACAGTATGCAGTTAGTTGTCATTATTTTATAGGATCATGCTAATGTATTTGTCTCACCCCCAGAGTTGTGTTTCAGTTTATTTTATTTTTTTTTTTTATTATCACACTGGCCGATTCCCACCAAGGCAGGGTGGCCCGAAAAAGAAAAACTTTCACCATCATTCACTCCATCACTGTCTTGCCAGAAGGGTGCTTTACACTACAGTTTTTAAACTGCAACATTAACACCCCTCCTTCAGAGTGCAGGCACTGTACTTCCCATCTCCAGGACTCAAGTCCGGCCTGCCGGTTTCCCTGAATCCCTTCATAAATGTTACTTTGCTCACACTCCAACAGCACGTCAAGTATTAAAAACCATTTGTCTCCATTCACTCCTATCAAACACGCTCACGCATGCCTGCTGGAAGTCCAAGCCCCTCGCACACAAAACCTCCTTTACCCCCTCCCTCCAACCCTTCCTAGGCCGACCCCTACCCCGCCTTCCTTCCACTACAGACTGATACACTCTTGAAGTCATTCTGTTTCGCTCCATTCTCTCTACATGTCCGAACCACCTCAACGACCCTTCCTCAGCCCTCTGGACAACAGTTTTGGTAATCCCGCACCTCCTCCTAACTTCCAAACTACGAATTCTCTGCATTATATTCACACCACACATTGCCCTCAGACATGACATCTCCACTGCCTCCAGCCTTCTCCTCGCTGCAACATTCATCACCCACGCTTCACACCCATATAAGAGCGTTGGTAAAACTATACTCTCATACATTCCCCTCTTTGCCTCCAAGGACAAAGTTCTTTGTCTCCACAGACTCCTAAGTGCACCACTCACTCTTTTTCCCTCATCAATTCTATGATTCACCTCATCTTTCATAGACCCATCCGCTGACACGTCCACTCCCAAATATCTGAATACGTTCACCTCCTCCATACTCTCTCCCTCCAATCTGATATTCAATCTTTCATCACCTAATCTTTTGTTATCCTCATAACCTTACTCTTTCCTGTATTCACCTTTAATTTTCTTCTTTTGCACACCCTACCAAATTCATCCACCAATCTCTGCAACTTCTCTTCAGAATCTCCCAAGAGCACAGTGTCATCAGCAAAGAGCAGCTGTGACAACTCCCATTTTGTGTGTGATTCTTATTTTTTTAACTCCACGCCTCTTGCCAAGACCCTCGCATTTACTTCTCTTACAACCCCATCTATAAATAAAATTAAACAACCAGGGTGACATCACACATCCTTGTCTAAGGCCTACCTTTACTGGGAAAAAATTTCCCTCTTTCCTACATACTCTAACTTGAGCCTCACTATCCTCGTAAAAACTCTTCACTGCTTTCAGTAACCTACCTCCTACACCATACACTTGCAACATCTGCCACATTGCCCCCCTATCCACCCTGTCATACGCCTTTTCCAAATCCATAATGCCACAAAGACCTCTTTAGCCTTATCTAAATACTGTTCACTTATATGTTTCACTGTAAACACCTGGTCCACACACCCCCTACCTTTCCTAAAGCCTCCTTGTTCATCTGCTATCCTATTCTCCGTCTTACTCTTAATTCTTTCAATTATAACTCTACCATACACCTTACCAGGTACACTCAACAGACTTATCCCCCTATAATTTTTGCACTCTCTTTTATCCCCTTTGCCTTTATACAAAGGAACTATGCATGCTCTCTGCCAATCCCTAGGTACCTTACCCTCTTCCATACATTTATTAAATAATTGCACCAACCACTCCAAAACTATATCCCCACCTGCTTTTAACATTTCTATCTTTATCCCATCAATCCCGGCTGCCTTACCCCCTTTCATTTTAACCTACTGCCTCACGAACTTCCCCCACACTCACAACTGCTCTTCCTCACTCCTACAAGATGTTATTCCTCCTTGCCCTATACACGAAATCACAGCTTCCCTATCTTCATCAACATTTAACAATTCCTCAAAATATTCCCTCCACTTCCCAATACCTCTAACTCTCCATTTAATAACTCTCCTCTCCTATTTTTAACTGACAAATCCATTTGTTCTCTAGGCTTTCTTAACTTGTTAATCTCACTCCAAAAACTTTTTCTTATTTTCAACAAAATTTGTTGATAACATCTCACCCACTCTCTCATTTGCTCTCTTTTTACATTGCTTCACCACTCTCTTAACTTCTCTCTTTTTCTCCATATACTCTTCCCTCCTTGCATCACTTCTACTTTGTAAAAACTTCTCATATGCTAACTTTTTCTCCCTTACTACTCTCTTTACATCATCATTCCACCATCGCTCCTCTTCCCTCCTGCACCACTTTCCTGTAACCACAAACTTCTGCTGAACACTCTAACACTACATTTTTAAACCTAGCCCATACCTCTTCGACCCCATTGCCTATGCTCTCATTAGCCCATCTATCCTCCAATAGCTGTTTATATCTTACCCTAACTGCCTCCTCTTTTAGTTTATAAACCTTCACCTCTCTCTTCCCTGATGCTTCTATTCTCCTTGTATCCCATCTACCTTTTACTCTCAGTGTAGCTACAACTAGAAAGTGATCTGATATATCTGTGGCCCCTCTATAAACATGTACATCCTGAAGTCTACTCAACAGTCTTTTATCTACCAAACATAATCCAACAAACTACTGTCATTTCGCCCTACATCATATCGTGTATACTTATTTATCCTCTTTTTCTTAAAATATGTATTACCTATAACTAAAACCCCTTTCTATACAAAGTTCAATCAAAGGGCTCCCATTATCATTTACACCTGGCACCCCAAACTTACCTACCACACCCTCTCTAAAGGTTTCTCCTACTTTAGCATTCAGGTCCCCTACCACAATTACTCCTCTTTTGGGTTCAAAGGCTCCTATACATTCACTTAACATCTCCCAAAATCTCTCTCTCTCCCTCTGCATTTCTCTCTTCTCCGGGTGCATACACACTTATTATGACCCACTTCTCGCATCCAACCTTTACTTTAATCCACAAATTCTTGAATTTACACATTCATATTCTCTTTTCTCCTTCCATAACTGATCATTTAACATTACTGCTACCCCTTTCCTTTGCTCTAACTCTCTCAGATACTCCAGATTTAATCCCATTTATTTCCCCCCACTAAAACTCTCCACCCCCTTCAGCTTTGTTTCGTTTAGGGCCCAGACATCCAACTTCTTTCATTCATAACATCACAATCACCCTGTTTCCTTGTCATCCGCACTACATCCACGCACTTTTAAGCAACCAGTTTTATAAAAGTTTTTCTTCTTCTCTTTTTTAGTAAATGTATACAGGGGAAGGGGGTTACTAGCCCATTGCTTTCCCGGGATTTTAGTCGCCCTCATACGACACGCATGGCTTACGGAGGAAAGATTCTTTTCCACTTCCCCATGGACAATAGAAGAAATAAAAAAGAACAAGAGCTATTTAGAAAAAGGAGAAAAACCTAGATGTATGTATATATATATATGCATGTGTGTGTCTGTGAAGTGTGACCAAAGTGTAAGTAGGAGTAGCAAGATATCCCTGTTATCTTAGCGTGTTTATGAGACAGAAAAAGAAAACCAGCAATCCTACCATCATGTAAAACAGTTACAGGTTTCTGTTTCACAGTCATCTGGCAGGACGGTAGTACTTCCCTGGGTGGTTGCTGTCTACCAACCTACTACATAAAAAATTTCTATCAAAAGTTGAAAAGCACCAACTGTCACAATTTAACACTAAATCTAAAATCCTGAACTGGAATTATAACTACCTTTTAAAACTAAGAATACTGTATATGCTAATTCCACCCACCGTATACAGTATAGTTTTTCTTGCAATGTAAAAGGAAATAACCCAGTTTATATAATAATGAACAGTGAAGGTCAAATATTTAAACTAAAGCAATATAACCAGCAAAAATGCAATACTTGATGTATTCACATGATCAATACTGTACATGCTGAGAGTAACATATCAAAACTGTGGCAGACAGGACAGTCTGCCACTCACTGCACTGTGCAGTATATTTGAAACTCACAATCATTTAAAGCATATTAAAAAACTATTAATCCCATTTTTAATATGGTAAACAATCTTACAACACTACTTCAAAAATACAATAAACAAAAATTGGCAGCAGGGAACTCTTGATATTATGCACCAAAAATTTAAGAAAATAATCAAGTATAGTAACGTGTAAAATTTGGACAGTACACTCAGATTTTTTTTTTCAATTTGTTTGCCAACAGCCCAGCTGGGTGGCTATAACTGGTGCCCCCCAGCCTCCTGCCATTCTTTTTAGGTGAGAGCAATTCATGACCACTAGATATATCTTTGATTTACTTTTGATGGATATGTAGCCAGTAGGCTGTCAAAACAGCCAGGTTAACCAGACAAATACCAGACAAGGCTGGCCAAAGGTGGAGTATGAGAGTTGGAAACTCAGGAAATCCATCAAAGGTATAACAAATGTACTGACAGATTTTGAGTTTTTTCCTACTCCTGCAGCCAGGCTTATCTGGCCCTTGTCTGGTCAATCAGCTTGTTACTGCTGGTGGTCTGCTGGCACATGTAACCATCATGGCCTGGTTGCTCTGGCATTGAGTTTCCTCTTGAACACTCTACACTTGTTCTGGCAGCATTACTGTCATCTTTTGGTAAGATGCTAAAAACATCTACACCCATGGAGTTTGATAGTGTTCTCATATTATGGCTGCTGCACCATTTCTTTTCACTTAGTTCATTTTACACTGCTATATATCTCTCACTCCAGTATGCTGTTATAGTGTGCAGATTTGGGACTAAATTCTCAATACCTTTCATATATATATGTATACACTGTATTATCATGTATTTCTCTCGCAGAGTACAAAATTAGGACTTTGAGGCATTCCCAGTAATTTATAGCATATTGTATAAATAGTTTAGAAAATCAGCTGTTCTCTGTATTTGGTCTGAAGAAGTCACTGGCTGACTAAACATTTCGAGAACAAAGATTCCCAAATGTAGCACAAGTGTCTCGTTTATCAATTTATTGTATATGCCAGCATATACGGTAAATGCTGCATTAACTTTATCAAGGACATAAATGATCTCTGAATCTGTTCTAGCTTCCATATTTCTCCTGTCCTGAATGAAGCCAACAACAGTGAACAGTATTCTAAAGTGAGAGAGCACAAGTGATTTGAACAGTGCCACCACTGACATTATTAATTCCATTGTTTTGAAAGTTCAAATTATCCATTCCATTTTCCTGGTTTTCATGACATTTGTTTCACTGAATTCCTTAAAAGCTAGGCCAGCTGGCATTAGTACTCCCAGGTGCTTCCCATGTTCCTTTAGTTCTATATGGTGATCCTCTTGAGCTTTGTACATGGTGCCCCTGTTTGAGTTTTTCATGCTTTCCATATTTAAACAGTTAGGAGAGGCACCACTCAAGACTCAGAGCAGACTGAGAAAATCTAAAGAGGGAACTGTCAAAATTTTGTGCATTACTAAATCTTGTTTTCAATTTATGGAATGTAATACCAATCCTTTTACCATGCTATACTTTTTAGGAGCAGTTTTCCAATAGTGTTAAGACAATCGCATGCAGTTTGATTACTCTTATTAATGATCTACTGTATTACATTATATGTCAATTTTCTGGAATATATCCCCTGCTTTATGTAAGGCTTATTTTGAAGGCCTCTTGGTCTTAATGCTGTTGGATTTTTAGGAGTACCTGTATAATATTAAAGTCTGTAAGGCATTATTGTAAAGTATATGAAAGTGAAATGCCGGGAGCAAGGGGCTAGTAACCCCTTCTCCTGTATAAATTACTAAATTTAAAGAGAGAAACTTTCATTTTTCTTTCTGGGCCACCCTGCCTTGGTGGGATACGGCCGGTTTGTTGAAAAAAAAAAATGAAAGTGAAATATCGTGAGTATTCATAGTCAGCATAATTTTGGCCCTGACTTTACAGCTATACATTTTATTCATGTGACAACATTCTATCACTTTCCCTTAACTTAAGTGGGTGAAAAATTAAAAAATCTGACTTATGTTGAAGAAACTATGAAATACACATTGCATTCTTGGTCAACTGGGAATCTGTAATAGGAAAGCATATGGAAGATGCAGCAAGGCAGAGGAGAAAATAAAGATGGAAATATCTGATGATAGTTTGGACATAGTACAGGGGTTTAGAGCAAGTGGTAAACCACCATTACTGATATGTTAAGTAAAAGAGTACAGCACAGTTCATATAAGAAAGCACCAGCTAGAAGGGAATGCACCAGTGGTAAAACTAATTTTTTGAGTACTGTAGCCACCAGTTACAATTCATATGTATATAAACTAAGATGCACATGCAATTAAAAAAATCATTAGCTTTTAGTATTAATTTTCATATTCCACACACAAACTAACTCATGTTTAGTCAAAGTTAGATCAAATTTAATTGGTATTTGTATAGAAAAAGATTCGTCGATCTGACACAGTTACTCTTGTCTTATGTCATTCAAACATTTCTGAAAACTAAGTTAACTTTTCCATAATACAAGTGATTAGCATTAAGATGCTTTCCTTTTACCTAGTTTCCAGTTCTGAAAGTTAGAACTAACAAATGATGAAACTCATGAAGGGATGAACAAGGAAACACAATAATAGAGTAAATTATGTCAGACTCATGGCTGAGGAGCAAACACACTCCAAATGTAATTAGCAGTGGAATCAGTAATACATGGACAGGCCTTCAGTAGGTTAGCAGACTGCATGTAAAAAGTTAATAAGAACACAGAACACTCAAAAGTATGCACAAATTATGCCAGGATTTAGCATAAGCAAGCTCCTCAGGTACTGTTTCAGTACTGGAGTGCGCCACACATCAGACGCTTACCCTATAGATAAAAATCTATACAGCTGTGGCTCATACTTGAACTTGCAAGGTTGAGGCCAAGGAATGTCATCGACCTGAACCACAGTCAGGGTTTGGAATTCATCTTCCATCACCTTTTGGTCCCATATGAATTAATATTAAAAATTCATTGAATCTACTGTTCACTTTAGCTGGATTTCAATAATCTAGATTGCACCATCTTTTTTTTTTCTTTTACTTATTGATCATGAATCTGAACCTGGTGGATAACCCTCTGAGTCACTGTCCACACTGTCAGTGAGAATATCACTGCTACTATCTTCCAAATCACTGTCACTGAGCACTAAATTAAGATTTTGAGAGACCAAAGTTTTTTCAATGGGTGGAAAAAGTTCATCAACTACTGTGCTTAGTTGAATATAACTGGAAAGACAAACAGCAAGAAGTTAACACCAATATCACAGTTATGCTACTGTACTAGCATGCACCTCAAATATGTAATTGTACTGTATATCAACAGTGTACAGTATGGAAAATGAGAAACCCACTTGGAGACAGACAATACAAGTAATAAAGAGGGAAGTGTATATTTTGGCCTCTAACTGAGGTCCTTGTGAGCAGAGGGCTCAGTTGAAGGACAAAATATACAGCTTCCAGTATTAATACTTTTATTTCTCTCTCCAAGTGGCTTGCACTGTATCTACTGACTAATGTTCATATATTACCAACTTTGCAGTGCATAGCATATACAGTATAAACTAGAAAATGCACATCAGTGTACAGTGTATGCACACAAAATGGATGTCCACAAAAAATGCATGTGCTTATGTACACTGTTCACTGTTGCTGCACACTGTTGAAGCATGATGTTCCAGATAAAATGGTTAAAATTAAATAAATTTAATTTATAATATAAAATATCAGTGAAAATTTGATATGCACACATGAATATGCAAGTTTTCATTAAATGAAATAGGGTGACAGTTATGTTAAAACTTTTAAAGTAAACACTATGCACTGAAAAAAAACAATGCTTAAAAATGTTCAAACTTTTACTTAATTTAAGAGCAGGCAAAGAGGAATGCATGCATTATAACTCTTACTAGACTAACTGAAATGAGACTAGTCTTTAGTAAAACGTTTACAGAAATACAACTAAGAACACTGCCACTATTTATATTTCATAATTTTTTCTAGTTAAAGAATAAAATTGAGTTACTTTAGGTTTCTAAAATAATGTATAAGAATTAGGAAAGGCTTAATTTTTGTATTAGGAAGCTATTCATATGATAAGAACATAGATATTAGTAATGGTTTAACTGAAATGTGTTACAATATGCCTAGAATGTATATAGAAGGCAAGATTAAGAACTAAAGTTAATAAAAAAAAAATTTAAACTATGATGTTTCCACAGTATTAGTCTGAACCACAAGTAAAAGTCAAACACAACTCATTAACAAGGGCAAGAAAAGGCAGGTAAAAACAATATTAGAACTCAATAAGGCAAAAGAAATCTTCCATTTCCCAAACATTTCCCCCCAAAATATTCTTAACCATGTACATATAGGCTAGTCGCTTCAATGGAAACACACCGTAGAGTTAAGAACAAGCAATGTAACAACGTGCAAGTGAAAAAGAAATTGATAAAGAAACAAAACTTACGAGGACTGGAATGTTTGTGTTAATTCATGTTTCAGTTCTCCACGATGATTGATTGTGAAGATACGAGAAATTGGAATCCCCACTGCACGGTATGCCCAAACATCCTGGAAAAGATAATTAAATTTTGGATTTGGAAAGTATGCACAGAAGTATTGGTTAGGCAATGGAGTTGTACACAAGCAGAACTGCCATGTAGCATCACTGAAGCATACTTTGTGTAGCTCTAAAAAAAATAGGCTGGACAAGTACATGAGTGAAGGTGGTTGGGTGCAGGTAAAACCTACCTAAGATGGCACTGTCTTGTCTTCTTGTCTGCAGCTATGTATGTTCTAAACTTCCTTAGAGATCTGCTAGTTTAGAGACCAGCCTACTATTATGTGCTTAATGAAGTTGGGCAAGTTGGGACCATGTTGGCAATGAAAACACTTACTGCTTTTCCTCATATATGCTTGTATAACTTGTAAACCATAACTCATTTTTTCAATAATTTGCTATTTATTTTTTTTTTCAATATTCTTAAGTCATGGGCAAAAAAAAGCTGTTTGCTATGAGGTGAGATATTTCTCCTTATATGCTTAAGAGCCTCATTTCATTGCTTTATTGGGACAAAAACCATCATGAACAGAAAAGAAAGCCAGCAGAAAAGTTTTTGCTTAGTCCAGGCTGGCTTCACCAGTTGAAAGTGAACAGTGAGCTGCATAACAAAATTCATTGAGGAAAGTGCATCTACTGACCATGTTGCTGCCAGGAATTTCCCTGTATAGTTGGGGGTAATTATTTCTGAGCAAGTGTTTAATGCTGTTGGGACAGATACATTTTTGAAGAAGTTATCTAGAATTTGCCCTAGGTAGTAGGTTGGTAAACAGCAACCGCCCAGGGAAGTACTACCGTCCTGCCAAGTGAGTGTAAAACGAAAGCCTGTAATTGTTTTACATGATGGTAGGATTGCTGGTGTCCTTTTTTCTGTCTCATGAACATGCAAGATTTCAGGTACGTCTTGCTACTTCTACTTACACTTAGGTCACACTACACATACATGTACAAGCGTATATATACATACCCCTCTGGGTTTTCTTCTATTTTCTTTCTAGTTCTTGTTCTTATTTATTTCCCCTTATCTCCATGGGGAAATGGAACAGAATTCTTCCTCCGTACGCCATGCGTGTTGTAAGAGGCAAGTAAGAGGCAACTAAAATGCCGGGAGCAAGGGGCTAGTAACCCTTTCTCCAGTATATATTACTAAATGTAAAAGGAGAAACTTTCGTTTTTCCTTTTGGGCCACCCCGCCTCGGTGGGATACGGCCAATGTGTTGAAAGAAAGATCTAGAATTTGCCCTAGGTAGTAGGTTGGAAAACAGCAACTGCCCAGGAGGTACTACTGTCCTGCCAAGTGAGTGTAAAATGAAAACCTGTAATTGTTTTACATGATGGTAGGATTGCTGGTGTCTTTTGTCTGTCTCATAAACATGCAAGATTTCAGGTATGTCTTGCTACTTCTACTTGCACTTAGGTCACACTACACATACATGTTCAAGCATATATATACACACCCCTCTGGGTATTCTAGTTCTTGTTCTTGTTTATTTCCTCTTATCTCCATGGGGAAGTGGAACAGAATTCTTCCTCCGTAAGCCATGCATGTTGTAAGAGGCGACTAAAATGCCGGGAGCAAGGGGCTAGTAACCCCTTCTCCCGTATAAATTACTAAATTTAAAAGAGAAACTTTCGGTTTTCTTTTTGGGCCACCCTGCCTTGGTGGGATACAGCCGGTGTGTTGAAAGAAAGAAAGAAAGATCTAGAATTTGCATTAGCTCAGTAGGGCCATAGCAACTCCTGCCACTGACATCAAGGTAACTACCAAATTTATGATACAGCAGGAAATATTTTACATAATATTTTTTTGCTACAAGTAGTCACACTGCTTGATTTTATTGGGTTATCTTAGGTTAAATCTACATAATGTACTTATTACATGCCCATAACATCTATATGTCCTCAAGATATTTCTAGACCAAAAGACAATGACATCTATATTGTAACACATAAAAACTTTATTTTTTAGTTAATAAGAACTTGACCCTAATTCCCAGCATGTTACTTGCACCATATGTCATAATTTCATAAGCAAGGTAGTCTTCAGGAGCTTAATACATGATAACTGTAAGAGTCCACTGTATCTACTGGCAGCTACATAATGCTATGCTCATTAGTGTCCTGCCAGCCTTAGTTATCCAGCCTTAGTTATCAGATTTATCTTTCATTCTTTACAAAAGCTGTTGCACACAACTACCTCATATAAATCATTCCACGTGTTAACTACTTGGTTCATAAAGAAATACAACCCACTATTTTTTTTGTACACTGCATTCTACATAACTGAAGATTTTGTTTCCTGTCTTTATCCAATGGTTTTCAATCTTTCTTCATAATTATTCTCTTAGTTATGAAATAATTTTGTTACAAGTTTAAGTTTTATTCTTCATTGAGCAACACACTATAGGTGCCTATTCAAATTTATAAATCTAAGCTGTGAAAAATTTCTTAAACTTTAATCTCTACTTCGAAATATCTTCCGGGAAAACTATTATTACTCTTCTTGTTGTTGGGGTCATTCAGCATCTGGGAAATGGGAGATAATCAAGCTTAATTCAAGGAAGGGAAGACTACCTCTAATTTCTGGGATCAAGAGCCCTTCAACATCCATGCCCCCTCTGGAAGGGTAAAAAAAAAAAAAAAAATATATATATATATAAATATAATATACAGTGGACCCCCGCATACCGATTTTAATCCGTGCAAGAGGGGTCATTGTTATGCGAAATAATCGGTATGCGAATGAATTTTCCCCATAAGAAATAATGGAAATCAAATTAATCCGTGCAAGACACCCAAAAGTATGAAAAAAAAATTTTTTTACCACATGAAATGTTAATTTTAATACACACAAACTGAAAAAGGCATGCACACTTACATGACACTTACTTTTATTGAAGATCTGGTGATGATTGATGGGATGGGAGGAGGGGAGAGAGAGTGTTAGTGTTTAGAAGGGGAATCCCCTTCCATTAAGACTTGAGGTGTCGAGTCCTTTTCTGGGGTTACTTCCCTTCTTCTTTTAATGCCACTAGGACCAGCTTCAGAGTCACTGGACTTCTTTCGCACAACATATCTGTCCATAGTGGCCTGTACCTCTCGTTCCTTTATGACTTCCCTAAAGTGTTTCACAACATTGTCAGTGTACAGGTTGCCAACACGGCTTGCAATAGCTGTGTGAGGGTGATTTTCATCAAAAAAGGTTTGCACTTCAAGCCACTTTGCACACATTTCCTTAATCTTTGTAGTAGGCAACTTCTTCAATTTCTCTCTCCCCTCCTCTGAACCAGTTTCCTCAGGTCTGGCCTCTTGCTGTTGAAGTTGATCTATCAGCTCATCAGTGGTTAGTTCTTCATTGTCCTCCTCCACCAACTCTTCCACATCCTCCCCACTAACCTCCAACCCCAAGGACTTTCCCAATGCCACAATGGATTCCTCAACTGGCTAATCCTCTCAGGGTTAGCCTCAAACCCTTCAAAATCCCTTTTGTCTACACATTCTGGCCACAGTTTCTTCCAAGCAGAGTTCAAGGTCTTCTTAGTCACTCCCTCCCAAGCCTTACCTATAAGGTTTACACAATTGAGGATATTAAAGTGCTCTCTCCAAAACTCTCTTAGAGTCAGTTGAGTTTCTGAGGTCACTACAAAGCACCTTTCAAACAGAGCTTTTGTGTACAGTTTTTTGAAGTTTGCAATAACCTGCTGGTCCATGGGCTGCAGGAGAGGAGTGGTATTAGGAGGCAAAAACTTGATGTTAATGAATTTCATGTCCCCATAAAGTCGCTCTGCCACGTCTGTAGGATGACCAGGGGCATTGTCTAACACCAGGAGGCACTTAAGTTCTAATTTCTTTTCAGTTAGGTAATCTTTCACATTGGGGGCAAATGCATGGTGTAACCAGTCATAGAAAAAGTCCCTAGTGACCCATGCCTTACTGTTTGCCCTCCACAGCACACACAAATTCTCCTTGAGGACATTCTTTTGCCTGAACGCTCTGGGAGTTTCCGAGTGATACACTAATAAAGGCTTAACTTTGCAATCACCAGTAGCATTGGAACACATCAACAAAGTAAGCCTGTCTTTCATAGGCTTATGTCCTGGGAGTGCCTTTTCCTCCTGAGTAATGTAGGTCCTGCTTGGCATTTTCTTCCAAAACAGGCCTGTTTCATCACAATTAAACACTTGTTCAGGTTTCAGTCCTTCAGTCTCTATGTACTCCTTGAATTCATGCACATATTTTTCAGCCGCTTTGTGGTCCGAACTGGCAGCCTCACCATGCCTTATCACACTATGTATGCCACTATGCTTCTTAAATCTCTCAAACCAACCTTTGCTGGCCTTAAATTCACTCACATCAGCACTAGTTGCAGACATTTTTTTAATTAAATCCTCATGCAACTTCCTAGCCTTTTCGCTTATGATCGCTTGAGAGACGCTATCTCCTGCTAGCTGTTTTTCATTTATCCACACCAATAAGAGTCTCTCAACATCTTCCATCACTTGCGATCTTTGTTTCGAAAACACAGTTAAACCTTTGGCAAGAACAGCTTCCTTGATTGCCTTTCTGGTGCCCACAATAGTAGCGATGGTTGACTGGGGTTTCTTGTACAACCTGACCAGGTCGGCGATACGCACTCCACTTTCATACTTATCAATGATCTCTTTCTACATCTCTATTGGAATTCTCACCCTTATTGCTGTAGGGTTGGCACTAGAAGTGTACGGTAGGGTTATAATTGAAAGAATTAGAGGTAAGACAGAATGTAGGATTGCGGATGAGCAAGGAGGTTTCAGAGTGGGTAGGGGGTGTGTAGATCAAGTGTTTACATTGAAGCATATATGTGAACAGTATTTAGATAAAGGTAGGGAAGTTTTTATTGCATTTATGGATTTAGAAAAGGCATATGATAGAGTGGATAGTGGAGCAATGTGGCAGATGTTGCAAGTATATGGAATAGGTGGTAAGTTATTAAATGCTGTAAAGAGTTTTTATGAGGATAGTGAGGCTCAGGTTAGGGTGTGTAGAAGAGAGAGAGAATACTTCCCGGTAAAAGTAGGTCTTAGACAGGGATGTGTAATGTCACCATGGTTGTTTAATTTATAGATGGGGTTGTAAAGGAAGTAAATGCTAGGGTATTCGGGAGAGGGGTGGGATTAAATTTTGGGGAATCAAATTCAAAATGGGAATTGACACAGTTACTTTTTGCTGATGATACTGTGCTTATGGGAGATTCTAAAGAAAAATTTGCTAAGGTTAGTGGATGAGTTTGGGAATGTGTGTAAAGGTAGAAAGTTGAAAGTGAACATAGAAAAGAGTAAGGTGATGAGTGTATCAAATGATTTAGATAAAGAAAAATTGGATATCAAATTGGGGAGGAGGAGTATGGAAGAAGTGAATGTTTTCAGATACTTGGGAGTTGACGTGTCGATGGATGGATTTATGAAGGATGAGGTTAATCATAGAATTGATGAGGGAAAAAAGGTGAGTGGTGCATTGAGGTATATGTGGAGTCAAAAAACGTTATCTATGGAGGCAAAGAAGGGAATGTATGAAAGTATAGTAGTACCAACACTCTTATATGGATGTGAAGCTTGGGTGGTAAATGCAGCAGTGAGGAGACGGTTGGAGGCAGTGGAGATGTCCTGTCTAAGGGCAATGTGTGGTGTAAATATTATGCAGAAAATTCGGAGTGTGGAAATTAGGAGAAGGTGTGTAGTTAATAAAAGTATTAGTCAGAGGGCAGAAGAGGGGTTGTTGAGGTGGTTTGGTTTTTTTAAAGAGAATGGATCAAAGTAGAATGACATGGAAAGCATATAAATCTATAGGGGAAGGAAGGAGGGGTAGGGGTCGTCCTCGAAAGGGTTGGAAAGAGGGGGTAAAGGAGGTTTTGTGGGCAAGGGGCTTGGACTTCCAGCAAGCGTGCATGAGCGTGTTAGATAGGAGTGAATGGAGACGAATGGTACTTGGGACCTGACGATCTGTTGGAGTGTGAGCAGGGTAATATTTAGTGAAGGGATTCAGGGAAACCGGTTATTTTCATATAGTCGGACTTGAGTCCTGGAAATGGGAAGTACAATGCCTGCACTTTAAAGGAGGGGTTTGGGATATTGGCAGTTTAGAGGGATATGTTGTGTATCTTTATACGTATATGCTTCTAAACTGTTGTATTCTGAGCACCTCTGCAAAAGCAGTGATAATGTGTGAGTGTGGTGACAGTGTTGAATGATGATGAAAGTATTTTCTTTTTGGGGATTTTCTTCCTTTTTTGGGTCACCCTGCCTCGGTGGGAGACGGCCGGCTTGTTGAAAAAAAAAAATATATATATATATAATCAAGTATTTCATTAAAAATTTCCAAGGTTAACCCCATCCTTAAAAAATACCTATCAAATATTCATATACAGTGGAACCTCAGTTTTCGTCATTAATTCATTCCAGAAAGTCTGACGAAAACCCAATTCAACGAAAACTGAAACAATATTTCCCATAAGAAATAATGTAAATCCAATTAATCTGTTCCAAACACCCAAAAGTATTAACAAAAAATACATATTATAGAGAATAACTATAGTTTTACATACAGAAAACAATGAGAAATAAATATAAAGGACTAATGAAATGGATAAATGAACATTTTAACATCACTTTTACCTTTATTGAAGACTCTTGTTGGCATATGGAAGACAGCAAGGAGAGGAGAGGGAGGAGAGGTTATCTCTAGCACAATCACTACCACCCTCTACCACAATCACTACCACCCTCTACCACAATCACTACCACCCTCTACCATCATCACAACCACTACAACCATCACTACCACCATCACAACCACTACCATCCTCTACCACCATCACTACTACCCTCTACCACCATCAAGACTGCCCTCTACCACCATCACTACCACCCTCTACCAATGAGAAACAAAGCCAGACTGACTCAGAACACGTGGGATGCTTTGTGTGGGCGTGGGCGGACACGTTCGGTACGGTGGACCACTGTCAACTCGACGAAAACTGAGGTGATGAATGAAAACTGGGACAAAATTTTGACAAAAGAAGTCGTTGAAAACCGAATTCGACGAAAACCGAGGTTCCACTGTACAGGCGGGTCCTGCTTGTACAGCAGGTTAGGTTCTGGGCTACTGCTGTAAAGCAAAAATTGTTGTAAAGTGAAACACAGCCTTTTTTCACTTTCAAATGCATATGAAAGCCAGCTAACTTGCTTACACTATCATATATTAACTGAGCAACAGAGCTAGGCCTAAAAAATGCATATACAGTACACACATTGCTTACCTTAAAATATTTTTGTCCTTAGCTTATAGTGAGTGGTAAATATATTTATTGTAGGAAGTTTGAATATATGAAGAATGGGTAAAATTGAAAACCGCTGCATTAGTGAAATGCTGTAAAGCAAAGCACTGTAAAGTAGGGCCCTTCTGAAGAAAGATTTTTGGTTATCACATCTTAAAAAAAAAAATGATGATGATTCTCCTTACATTGATTTTGTTTCCATAACCAGAGTAAAAGGGATTTCTATCCACAGGGTAGAGTGCTTTAATATCCCTTAAGCAGGATTTCTTAAACTCTTCAGGTTTCTTCTCAATCACTTCACGATGGAAAGCTTGTATTAATGAGGTGGGATTCAACAGTAAAGGTCCATCAGGTAATGAAAGGTCTCCCTGCTTAATGGACCTCAGGTAGTCTCTGGTAATGCGTGCTTGTCCTGAAAAAATACACAATATATTCTAAGTGACCAACCATCTAATATGCTGGAGGAGTCTCCTGCCAAGGCAAGGTGACCATTGTTCATCACCATCAACTGTGCAATCACTGTCTTTCTGAAGTATGATGACATCACAATTAGATTGCCCTCTGACTGCAACATCCTCACAGTGCAGGCACTGCCCTTCCCACTTCTAGAACTTGAGTCTGGTTACCAGTTTTTCTGAAATTCTCCATAAAGGTCATCTTGCTTGGGTTCCAAAAGAACATCCATTAAAAACCATTTGTCTCCATTCACTCTGATCTAAAACTCACACAAGCCTGCTGGATGCTTAAGTCCCTAAAACTAAGTCTCTTTTACTCCTCCCTCCAACTGTTTCTGAGATGACACTTTTATGAAATAGTATATATTAGATTCATATTTTGGGAGAAAGAAGTTGTGTGTGCAAGGGGCTTGGATATCCAGCAGGCATGTGTGAGCATATTAGAGTGGAGACGAATGACTTCTGGGACCTGACAACCTGTTGGAGTATGAGCAAGTTATCATTTTAAGAAGGGATTTAGAGAAACCGGTTAGCCGGACTCGAGACCAGGAGGTGGGAAGTACAGTACCTGCACTCTAAAGGAGGGGTAAGAGATATTTACCATTTGGAAGGATGATCTGAACTGTTGGGTCATACAATGCCTAGGAAATAGAATGTAATCAGGTTTGATCAAAGGAAGCAATAGAGTATCTCCCAATCCTTTGATCAAGAGCTATTAAATTTAGCTAGCACCGAAAAATTTTGCCTTTATAAAACAGAATATATTTTTCTTACTTATATGAAATGATCCACTCTGTTACATCTTTTTATTAGTATATTTGAACTGTAAAAGTGGCTTACCTATAGCCCTGGCTGAGAGGTAGAGGAAATGGTAACCATTGTTCTTAATCTTTGTGAAGAGCTGAGCTACACCACTCTGAGCCCAATCTTTGCCCAGAATTGGTAAAAGGTGACCCAGAACATCAGACTTTGTTATGGTGCCATCAATGTCAGACACGACAATCTTGTCGTCATAGTTCCACAAGAATATATGACACTTGCATCGAGTTGTTCCCTGGTAAGCTGTTGTAACTGAGAAGAGTGCTTCATTGCTTCCCTCACGCAGATTAAGTTTGGCCTGTTAGGGAATTTTAAAGACAGCAAATTTTTTATCAGATTTCCAAGCCTTATGAAGGCTAGGCACCTAAACAATTGCAAATTGATTAAACAAGATTCTTTTCAAAGACAACACTAAATAAATTATTGTATAGAGAAAAGCTTTAATTGTGATATTTGCACACTTTTGGAAAAACAGCTATTGAATGAATGATGGTGAATGTATTTCTTTTTTAGGGTCAACCTAAGTATTTAAAAAATATTTGTTCAAAATAAACCATACCACGGGTGGGGTTTGAACCCGCGGTAAGAGTGTCTCAAAACTCCAGACCGTCGCGTTAGCCACTGGGCCAGCTAGCTTCAATAAGATACATCCAACTAGGTATATTTCTACACCATAGGAAGGTTAGCATAGGCACCACTGTGTCCACAAATGCAGGTTTTTACAGACGAATCTCCCGCTAACATGGGCATGATGAACTCTAGCTCAAGTCCCCTCAAAGCCGTCAATATGACTCACGAAATCATAACGACATGATTGCAAACAAACCATAACACGGGTGGGGTTTGAACCCATGGTAAGAGTGTCTCAAAACTCCAGACCGTCGTGTTAGCCACAGTTTGTTTGCAATCGTGTCATTACGATTTCCTGAGTCATGTTGACAGCTTTGAGGGGACTTGAGCTAGAGTTCGTCACAGCCATGCTAGCAGGAGATTCGTCTGTAAAAACTTGCATTTGTGGATACAGTGGTGCCTAAGCTAACATTCCTATGGTGTAGAAATATACTTAGTTGGACTCTCTTACCGCAGGTTCAAACCCCACCCGTGGTATGGTTTGTTTGCAATTGTGTCGTTATGATTTCGTGAGTCTTGTTCAAAATATTTTTGCAAAAGGATACATGCTGCAGTGAATGGTACATTTTTCATTTTTTTTTTTTGTTATGATGTAAAGTAAATTGGCTTGTCTCTTACAGGGTGGGAATTATGGGGTAGAGGATTAGAGAAAATATTTTTACAAGTTGTTGAATGTAGATGATGAAAGAGGAAGAAATCTCATGCATGGGTCAAAATGTAATTAGATTTACCAGGAGAGAAGACCCATAAATGATTATGAAGACTAACACAGTCAGTGCATCAAGATGATGAGGCAGCAGGATTGGTGGATGGATATATGGATATGGATATAGATTATATATATATATACACACACAAAAGGTACCAGATTTTTATCAAGAGTAATTGGAAAAAGCATGGTACAATATTTGAATGGAATTCAAGAGAAGTTAGTAAGTGCTACAATCACTAATAAACTTACAATCTGATCAGATGATAATCTTAAGCTCTTCTTAAATCTTTCTCCATGGAAACTTCCATCTTTTCTATCCTCTAGGTCCTCTGACTCAGAAGAATCTGTTCCAATTTTGCAGTTATGAAGTCCTTTCTTTCTTGGAGTTCCAGGTAAGCTTGTCTGAGTCTCAGCAGCAGTCACTTCTATGAGGTTGGAATCATGAATGCTTGAAGTGCCATCTGTTGGTGAAGCCGAACTTCCTTGACGGAGCTTAAAAGAGAATTGGCAAATCTGTAGTAGAGAGTTACATCCATACCTAGTCTAGCAATTTTATAATTTAAGATGTATTTTTCCTCAATAGATTAATAAAACAGCAATGATGGGAGAAATAGAAAAGACTGATAGAATTACAAATGTTCAGTGCATGCAATACGACACAAATACCTCAAGATTGCAAAATCTTGGGAGAAAAGAAGATTCTGCTTTCATAGGTGGAGAGTCTGGAATTAGCAGGAAATGATCAGAGATGAATTGGAGTCACAAAAGGCTGCCTAACACTGTGTTGAGTAGGATAAAGAAATTAGCCAAAGATAAAAAAAATATTTATACATTACCATTATTTATCTTACACCACAGCCGACAATAAAACATTTCAAAATCTATATTATACAAGATTTATGTTTAATAAATGAGAATGATATTAGTCTAAAATTAAAAAAAAAAAAGTTTTAGCATGCTAATTTTCTTAAAAACTAAGAAATTAATATCAATATTTTACCTTAACTCCAGATTAAGCATCAGTTAATGTGTTCTGACATCTGTAATAATACTATACTCAAAGATGTTACTCTTGCAATTCATCCCTTTTAATTTTCTAAAAAAAAATTTCTTTACAAATCATTTAATAAAAAAATTATTCCTACCTCTATACTGCCCTGAGATGCTACCCTCTTGTCAGAGTCATTCTTCCCTTCTTTATTGCTCTCTAAATCTTCAGTCTGGTTATTACGTCTCCAAGATGAAAACCAAGAGTATCCCCTTGATTCTGAACGTTTTCGTATCTCCTTCTTTGGCATGTGCTCCTTGTTGAGATTATCTGCTAGTTTCTGAAAAAAAAAGGAAAAAAATATATGTAATAAAAATATAAACAGGGTTTCAATGTTGTAGTGGAGGGAAGGTGGGGTAGGGGGTCACCACAGGAATGGATGGAGGGAGGGGGCAGAGGAGGTTTTGTGTGAAAGGGGCTTGGTCATCCAGCAGGAAGGTGTGAACGTGTTAGATAGGAGTAGCGGCAAATAGTTTTTGGGACCTGCCAAACTGTTGAAGTGTGAGTAAGGTAACATTTTGTGAAGGGATTCAGGAAAACCAGTTAGCCAGACTTGAGTCCTGGAAGTGGGAAGTACAGTGCCTGCACTCTAAAGGAGGGATGGGGATATCTGGAGTCCAAAAGTGCATCTGAGCACTGAGTGAATGATGGTGAAAGTGTTTCTTTTTCAAGGCATTATCTCGGTGGGAGACAGCCAGTGTGAAAAAAAAATTACTGTATTATTATTACTATGAAAAGAACCATTTATTCTACAATAGCATATTTTATGAAGAAATAAAATCACACTCCTGACACATTTCTCCGCTTAACAAAAAATTTTTCTCCATACCTGTGGGATTGGTCGTTGGAACAGTACTAGGGAGAGAATCTGAGGAGCAGCAGTAGTCCAGTTGAGGTATTTGCCGCCAAACCTTATTACAAGGTCAGGATTATCTAGGATTTGTAGATTCTCACAGAAATCATCATAAGTCACTAGGCTTTGCAGGAAGAGGCTCTCAGGAAACTTTCCCTCATACTCATTAAGACGTCCACAAAGAGAGAAAGCGATATCGTCGTAGCCCCTAAACAGAAAAATAGAACTGTACTAGAAAATTACTAATTTAAAATGTAATATCCTTCTTAATAGGAAAATGTGTGAAAATCCCTTTTGTGGAGATAAACCCTTCTTGCAAATGTAAACATTCAAGTAGACAGGATTAGGAAGCAAGTCTTTTATTAACTGACAATTAATAAAAGGCCTACTTCCTAATCCTAACCAATGTATCAACTGATACAATGGTTAACAGTACAAGTTTTAATTTTCTATTCATCTCATAAAATTGTAAAGCAGAACATAATGGAATTTCAACTAAACCATTAGTTGGTCAACTCACTACTGGACCCAGCATATTAAAATAATTGTCTCCAAAGCAGTATAGCCAAATATAAAAATAATTATTTTCAGTGAAACAATTTATGTAGTACCTTGCATTTAAAATACAAACTGTTTATCTGTATGAGTTGCAATTATAGTAATAAATCTGAGACATAAGGAAAATCTGCATAAAATAAAAGTGATCTTACTTATAATCAAATATAGGATGCCTAGAGTCTTCAAAATCTGAGTCACTGCATGTCTTGAGTCCACCAATTGCTCCTTCCACACTGTGAGGCGATTGTGGAAGTGAGGGCCCATTGCCAGATTCAGCATCTTCGTCTTTGAGGCCACCTGTAAAAATGGTACAACTGTAAGGTAAAGACAATGTGTAGTATATACCAGTTCTTACTACAGCATGCATCTTGTTTTGCCACAAAGTATAAAAAAGTGGGATAAACCTAATACTAGGTTACAGAACTTCAAACTTTATCCTATATACTCAGTGAGCTTTCATCTGGCAAATTATTAATATTAGTACTTCCCTTGTTGTCAAAAACTATTGTACCAGTAGATATTCCATTTTTTTTTTTGTACTAGGTACACTTGTAGATCTCAGCCTTGACTGATTTTAAAACAGACTCTTTCCTACAGTGGTAGGGTGACCCAAAAATGGAAAACATGTTCACCAGCATTCATTCCCTGGTTGTCCTTCCAGAAGTGTATGGACATCACCAATCAAATGATCAAACCTTCATAGTTATAACTTTGCTCACACTCCAACAGCACACAAAAATCTTGACCATCACCTGTCTTCATTTACCTTAACCTAAGCCTAATGCACTACTATTTTTTTTTTTTTTTTTTTTTTTTTAGTTTATCCACAACACCAATGACAGCACTTCCACTATCCACTCTATCATGTATCTTTTTCAAATTTACAGATGCCACAAACAGCTCCTTTCCCTTATCTAAGCATTGCTTACATGCATGCATTAATGCAAACACTATGCACACATTCCTTTTCATTCCAGATTCATCTTATTTCCCTGCAATTCTACTACGTATCAGTTTTTAACCTTAACTTGTTCCATAATTCTGCTATACACTTTACCCCATTCTCTTAAGATTAATTACGTATCTTTTCCTAGTTTTCTCTCTGGTTACAATTCCTCTTAAAAAAAAGAATTATTTTATGCATGCTCTTTTCTAATCCTTAGGCATATTCCCTTCTTTCATACATATATTAAACACATGCACCATTAAAAACTACATCATCATTTGCTTTCAATATCTTTCAACTTTGCCCATTCCTGCTGCTTTGCTCCTTTCCACCTGCTTGCTGCCTTGCATACTTCCTACATACTCATTTGTGGCTTATCACTCTTAACATATCCTATTCTTGCCTGCCTCATGCACAAAATCACTACTTCTATTTTGTCATCACCTAAATCTTAAAAATATTGTTTATCTCTCCAATACCTTGACTTGCCCATCCAGCAGCTAATCATTTTCACTCCAATTCCTTGAATAATAAACCCTTCACCAGCATTTGGGAAACTTCCTTGTAGGCACTAGAAGCTTTCCAATAGTTCCTCCAACTTTGTCAAAAAGATCATACAAAACAACTGCAGATGCACAATCTACTATTATAGCCAATTTCTCACATCCATCCATATTGAAGCTTAAAAAATATCTTGAGTATCTCTAATTCAGGACTGCAAATATGAAGTGCTCAAAGAAAACTTACATCACTTAATATCCAAACAAAAAACTCAAAGGTTTTTTGAGATAAATGAGAAACATGGAAACTAAATTATAATCCCAGTACTTGGGATCACTTTTAAATTTTGTTACAAAAATTAAAGGAAAAAGTTGAGCTAAATCTTTCCAATAACACCTATTTCTCTACCTCCAAATATCACTACTGTACCACACAGCATAATAGTTCTTTGAAAAAATGTAAAAATGTAAGACATCAAAAACACATTTGTGCATGATTTTACTGAGGGCCTATACAAAATGTCAATAATATAATTTATCATAAAGGATAGTTTATAAAAAGCTTAGATATTAAAAGCTTCAATGCTTTTCAGTTAAGCAAAAAAATTAATTACTCTGCAAAGTCAACAATATTAAGAGTTTTGCATTACTCTCTTAAACACTAAAATTTTCGCAGCAGCCTCTGTCATACAGTACCAGATGAGTAGGTGTTGTATCCCCGCTTTTCAGGAACCTTGAAGTTACGTGGAAAATACAAAGCAGCCACCTCTGGGTCAAGCTCATCCAAGTTGAGATCATCGAGATAAATGCCCTCACTCTCAGGGTTATGCCGAGCCTTCTTAGTGGCGCGCATGAAGCTAAACATACTGCCCAACACAGAGCGCTCATCATCTAGGGAGAACCACCACACATGCTACTACATCATACACCACAAGAGGAAAACATTAAAAAGAAAAAAAAAAGCAAATACACCCTAAACAAATTTCTGTATTGAATTTAGTTTAATTGCAGTCCAGTACAAACATTGGAACCTACAGCACATATAATATTTCAGTAATTACTACATACAGTACAGTATTTCAGTAATTACTACATATATATAGTACAGTATTTCAGTAATTACTACATATACAGTACAGTAATTCAGTAATTATTACATACAGTATATGCTGCATTTCACAATCTAGCACCACACAGGTAATTTATTTTACTACTTTCTAATATGTAGGCAACCTTCATTCTTTTCGTATCTACTTTTGATTGCCATTAAGTTACAAATTTTGCAGCCTTTTCATAATGAGCAGAATTTCTATGTACCTAGCAAGGAGATGATGATGATGATGATGATGATGATGTCTATATAGAACATATATCATATGTTCAATATTCCAGTAATTATCTACATTATCTATCCAATAATTTATGAAGAAATACAAACAATAAAACATTATATTTACATCATGGTTTTAATATAAAATTGTGTTTAAAGGGGATAAATTATGCTTTAGTAAAATCTGTAGACTTATCATTGAGCTAGTTCCCACAGATGTCAAATGAAGTGAGACGATTAAGAAAATAATGAATGTTGCCTTGAAAAAATGTATACAAGGGAAAGTGGAAGCTTACAAATCTGAAGATAGCCACTTGACAATTTAAGATAAATACACAGTCCTTTACAAGAGATACGAGGCACAATGAGATGGCATGATGACATTAATACTTTAACTGAAGTATGAAAGATTTTTTTTTTCCCAACAAGTTAGCCGTCTCCCACCGAGGCAGGGTGACCCAAAAAAGAAGGAAAATCCCCAAAAAGAAAATACTTTCATCATTCAACACTTTCACCTCACTCACACATAATCACTGTGCAGAGGCACCCAGATACAACAGTTTAGAAGCATATATGAAGATATATAACATACCCCTCCAAACTGCCAATATCCCAAACCCCTCCTTTAAAGTGCAGGCATTTTATTTCCCATATCCAGTACTCAAGTCTGGATATATAAAAATAACCGATTTCCCTGAATCCCTTCACAAAACATTACCCTGCTCACACTCCAACAGCTCGTCAGGTCCCAAAAACCATTCGTCTCCATTAACTCCTAACACGCTCACACATGCTTGTTGGAAGTTCAAGCCCCTTGCCCACAAAATCTTTACCTCCTCCTTCCAACCTTTCTGAGGACAACCCCTACCTCTCCTTCCTTCGCCTACAGATTTATACGCTCTCCGAGTCATTCTACTTTGATCCATTCTCTCTAAATGACCAAACCACCTCAACAACCCCTCTTCAGCCCTCTGACTAATACTTTTAGTAACTCCACACCTTCTCCAAATTTCTACACTCCGAATTCTCTGCATAATATTTGCATCACACACTGCCCTTAGACAGGACATCTCCACTGCCTGCAGCCGCCTCCTCGCTGCAGCATTTGCAACCCAAGCTTCACATTCATATAAGTGTTGGTACCACTACACTTTTGTACATTCCCTTCTTTGCCTCCATGGATAAATTAAATTTTTTTTAAATATACCGGCTGTCTCTTACCAATGTAAGGTGACCTTCTCCGAAAGAAAAGTAGTACATACATTCACCATCATAAATTCAATCATTGTCTTAACATTCATTAAACTTTTTCAGTCAGCTATTTCCCACACAAGGAAAGTGACCTAATGAGGGCACTACATTCACCATCACCTATCCCAAGATAGCATCCTAGGTTGCCTTCTCTTCCTCCTCAAAATCAATGACTTACTGAATATCACACAGCATCTTAAAATCTTTTTATTTTTACAGTTTCCTGATAATGTGAAAAATCATGAAATCACTTGGAAGTTCACTATTTATTCACAGTGGCTTTTCTGCCTACTTTAATTTTTACTCAAACCTTGCCTATGGAATATACACTTGGGATTCTACCTCACTTATTTATCTCAAACAAATTGCCACACAACAAAAGGCAAGCTATTAAAACCATCAAAAACACTAACTTCAGGAATACCTAATCCTATTAAACATAAATACCATATATACTTCTGTTCACTTCACATCTTCAAAACACTACACTAAGGCTGACCCTAGACACTTCCTGAAAAACTGTAGAACTTGCACGTATGATACTCGAAACAAATTCTTCTTGGTTATTACATTTAAAATGCATTCACCTTTAGTACGTGTTTTTCTGGCAATGTTCCTATTTTTTGAATATATACAATCTGATAAAGAAATGTGGCTTTTATAATTATCATGTTCATACGTTGAGAGTCCTATATTGGGCACCAGGAAAACCAGCCTATGGGGCCTCTCACATTTTACAATGTTTTTTCTTTGCTTTGGCTTCATTACAAGTATGTAACTTTTGGTGCATATTCTTTGGGTATAATGTGGAAAGTGTCCATTCGTTTGCTTAATCAACTTAACAATGCTTCTAAAAAACCATTATGTATTCCCAGTAAAATTCTCTCATTTGCTCTCCTTTCACACTCCCTCACCCCTTCTTTTTCACTCCACATACTCTGCCTTTTGTATACATACATTTTTTCACATGGCAAAAGCCTTTCGCATACGAACGTTTTCTCCCTTACTACCCTCTTTACCTCTATCATTTCACCAGTCATTCCTCTTCCCATCCTCACAAACACTTCTTTAACCACCAACCTCTGCTGTACACACTTGCAATACATTCTTAAATATACACCATACCTCCCTGACCTACTCATTACCCTCTCTTTACAGACCATCTTTCTTTCATTTTTTTTTTATTTTTACCTAGCCGACATATTTTAAGGCTATTTTGACCAGAGTTTAGAAGTGAGAAATTTAACACATCTCAAGATGCCACACATCAAGAACAATATTACTATCAAAATCTCACAGTAAAGACATAACCAACAGAGTTAAGAAGCATAATAATTTAGGTGGTACAAACATCCCAGAATAAAGTTAAATTAGAAACAAGAAATTTATTTGAAATGCTGACACCCAAGTTAGGTTAACACTACACAAAAACAAAACAATATTTTACACACACTTTACAATTACCACAAATGCTAAAAAAAATAACAGTTAATGTCATAATTTTCCAAAAGAATTGGCCCCAAATAAAAAAGCAAAAAGATAGAGGTATATTTACAGTTACAATACATTACATGGATAAAAGGGTGAGAAAATTCATGCAATTTATGCAAAGCCCATATTATGCAGAGCCTTTTTGAACAAGCCAAAAATAACAAATAGTATAATATAAAGACCTAAATTCCAGGAACTGGTTATTATATAATTTTGTTTTTTTTTCAACAAGTCAGCCATCTCCCAAAAAAACTCCTCATAAAAACTCTTTACAGCATTTAGTAACTTACCGCCTATTCCATACACTTGCAATATCTGCCACATTGCTCCCCTATCCACTCTATCATATGCCTTTTCTAAATCCATAAATGTAATAAATTCTTCCCTACCTTTATCTAAATACTGTTCACATATATGCTTCAATGTAAACACTTGATCTACACATCCCCTACCCACTCTAAAACCTCCTTGCTCATCCGCAATTCTACATTCTGTCTTGCCTCTAATTCTTTCAATAATAACCCTACCGTACACTTTTCCTGGTTATTTTTATTTTATTAACACACTGGCCGATTCCCACCAAGGCAGGGTGGCCCGAAAAAGAAAAACTTTCACCATCATTCACTCCATTACTGTCTTGCCAGAAGGGTGCTTTACACTACAGTTTTTAAACTGCAACATTAACACCCCTCCTTCAGAGTGCAGGCACTGTACTTCCCATCTCCAGGACTCAAGTCCGGCCTGCCGGTTTCCCTGAACCCCTTCATAAATGTTACTTTGCTCACACTCCAACAGCACGTCAAGTATTAAAAACCATTCGTCTCCATTCACTCCTATCAAACACGCTCACGCACGCCTGCTGGAAGTCCAAGCCCCTCGCACACAAAACCTCCTTTACCCCCTCCCTCCAACCTTTCCTAGGCCGACCCTACCCCGCCTTCCTTCCACTACAGACTGATACACTCTTGAAGTCATTCTGTTTTGCTCCATTCTCTCTACATGTCCAAACCACCTCAACAACCCTTCCTCAGCCCTCTGGACAACAGTTTTGGTAATCCCGCCACCTCCTCCTAACTTACAAACTACTACGAATTCTCTGCATTATATTCACACCACACATTGCCCTCAGACATGACATCTCCACTGCCTCCAGCCTTCTCCTTGCTGCAACATTCATCACCCATGCTTCACACCCATATAAGAGTGTTGGTAAAACTATACTCTCATACATTCCCCTCTTTGCCTCCAAGGACAAAGTTCTTTGTCTCCACAGACTCCTAAGTGCACCACTTACCCTTTTCCCCTCATCAATTCTATGATTCACCTCATCCTTCATAGACCCATCCGCTGACACGTCCACTCCCAAATATCTGAATACATTCACCTCCTTCATACTCTCTCCCTCCAATCTGATATCCAATCTTTCATCACCTAATCTTTTTATTATCCTCATAACCTTACTCTTTCCTGTATTCACTTTTAATTTTCTTCTTTTGCACACCCTACCAAATTCATCCACCAATCTCTGCAACTTCCCTTCAGAATCTCCCAAGAGCACAGTGTCATCAGCAAAGAGCAACTGTGACAACTCCCACTTTATGTGTGATTCTTTATCTTTTAACTCCACGCCTCTTGTCAAGACCCTCGCATTTACTTCTCTTACAACCCCATCTATAAATATATTAAACAACCACGGTGACATCACGCATCCTTGTCTAAGGCCTACTTTTACTGGGAAATAATTTTCCCCTCTTTCCTATGTACTCTAACTTGAGCCTCACTATCCTCGTAAAAACTCTTCACTGCTTTCAGTAACCTACCTCCTACACCATACACCTGCAACATCTGCCACATTGTCCCCTATCCACCCTGTCATACACCTTTTCCAAATCTATAAATGCCACAAAAGACCTCTTTAGCCTTATCTAAATACTGTTCACTTATATGTTTCACTGTAAACACCTGGTCCACACACCCCCTACCTTTCCTAAAGCCTCCTTGTTCATCTGCTATCCTATTCTCAGTCTTACTCTTAATTCTTTCAATAATAACTCTACCATACACTTTACCAGGTATACTCAACAGACTTATCCCCTTTTAATTTTTGCACTCTCTTTTGTCCCCTTTGCCTTTATACAAAGGAACTATGCATGCTCTCTCCCAATCCCTAGGTACCTTTCCCTCTTCCATACATTTATTAAATAATTGCACCAACCACTCCCACTCCAAAACTATATCCTCACCTGCTTTTAACATTTCTATCTTTATCCATCAATCCCCGGGTGCCTTACCCTTTCATTTTACCTACTGCCTCACGAACTTCCCCCACACTCACAACTGGCTCTTCCCCACTCCTACAAGATGTTATTCCTCCTTGCCCTATACACGAAATCACAGCTTCCCTATCTTCATCAACATTTAACAATTCCTCAAAATATTCCTCCATCTTTCCCATACCTCTAACTCTCCATTTAATAACTCTCCTCTCCTATTTTTAACTGACAAATCCATTTGTTCTCTAGGCTCCCTTAACTTGTTAATCTCACTCCAAAACTTTTTCTTATTTTCAAAAAAATTTTGTTGATAACATCTCACCCACTCTCTCATTTGCTCTCTTTTTACATTGCTTCACCACTCTCTTAACCTCTCTCTTTTTCTCCATATACTCTTCCTCCTTGCATTACTTTACTTTGTAAAAACTTCTCATATGCTAACTTTTTCTCCCTTACTACTCTCTTTACATCATCATTCCACCAATCACTCCTCTTCCCTCCCGCACCCACTTTCCTGTAACCACGAACTTCTGCTGAACACTCTAACACTACATTTTTAAACCTACCCCATACCTCTTCGACCCCATTGCCTATGCTCTCATTAGCCATCTATCCTCCAATAGCTGTTTATATCTTTCCCTAACTGCCTCCTCTTTTAGTTTATAAACCTTCACCTCTCTCTTCCCTGATGCTTCTATTCTCCTTGTATCCCATCTACCTTTTACTCTCAGTGTAGCTACAACTAGAAAGTGATCTGATATATCTGTGGCCCCTCTATAAACATGTACATCCTGAAGTCTACTCAACAGTCTTTTATCTACCAATACATAATCCAACAAACTACTGTCATTTCGCCCTACATCATATCTTGTATACTTATTTATCCTCTTTTTCTTAAAATATGTATTACCTATAACTAAACCCTTACTATACAAAGTTCAATCAAAGGGCTCCCATTATCATTTACACCTGGCACCCAAACTTACCTACCACACCCTCTCTAAAAGTTTCTCCTACTTTAGCATTCAGGTCCCCTACCACAATTACTCTCTCACTTGGGTTTAAAGGCTCCTATACATTCACTTAACATCTCCCAAAATCTCTCTCTCTCCTCTGCATTCCTCTCTTCTCCAGGTGCATACACGCTTATTATGACCCACTTCTCGCATCCAACCTTTACTTTAATCCACATAATTCTTGCATTTACACATTCATATTCTCTTTTCTCCTTCTATAACTGATCATTCAACATTACTGCTACCCCTTCCTTTGCTCTAACTCTTTCAGATACTCCAGATTTAATCCCATTTATTTCCCCCCACCGAAACTCCCCTACCCCCTTCAGCTTTGTTTCGCTTAGGGCCAGGACATCCAACTTCTTTTCATTCATAACATCAGCAATCATCTGTTTCTTGTCATCTGCACTACATCCACGCACATTCAAGCATCCCAGTTTTATAAAGTTTTTCTTCTTCTCTTTTCCTGGTATACTCAGTAAACTTGTTCCTCTATCATTTTTACAATCTCTTTTGTCCCCCTTCCCTTTATATAAAGGGACTATACATGCTCTCCGCCAATCCCTAGGTACCTTCCCCTCTTTCATACATTTATTAAACAAAAATACCAACCACTCCAACACTATGTCCCCCCCCCCCCTGCTTTTAACATTTCTGTCATGATCCCGTCAGTTCCAGCTGCTTTACCCCCTTTCATTCTACGTAATGCCTCACGCACTTTCCCCACACTCACATCCTGCTCTTCTTCACTCCTAAAAGATGATACACCTCCCTGGCCAGTGCATGAAATTACCGCCTCCCTTTCTTCGTCGATATTTAAAAGTTCCTCAAAATATTCTCGCCATCTACCCAAAACCTCCATCTCCCCATCTACTAACTCCCCTACTCTGTTTTTAACTGATAAATCCATTTGTTCCCTAGGCTTTCTTAACTTGTTTAACTCACTCCAAAATTTTTTCTTATTTTCATTAAAACTCCTTGACAGTACCTCTCCCACTCAATCATCCGCTCTCCTTTTGCACTCTCTCACCACTCTCTTCACCTTTCTTTTACTCTCCATATACTCTACTCTTCTTATAACACTTTTGCTTTGTAAATACCTCTCATAAGCTACCTTTTTCTCTCTTATCACACCCTTTACTTCATCATTCCACCAATCACTCCTCTTTCCTCCTGCACCCACCCTCCTATAACCACAAACTTCTGCCCCACATTCTAATACTGCATTTTTAAAACTATTCCAACCCTCTTCAACCCCCCCACTACTCATACCTGCACCAGCCCACCTTTCTGCCAATAGTTGCTTATATTTCACCCGAACTTCCTCCTCCCTTAGTTAATACACTTTCACATCCCTCTTACTTGTTGTTGTCATTTTCCTCTTATCCCATCTACCTCTTACTCTAACTGTAGCTACAACTAGATAATGATCCGATATATGAGTTGCCCCTCTATAAACATGTACATCCTGGAGCCTACCCATGAACCTTTCATCCACCAATATATAATCTAACAAACTACTTTCATTACGTGCTACATCTTACCTTGTATATTTATTTATCCTCTTTTTCATAAAATATGTATTACTTATTACCAAACCTGTTTCTACACAGCTCAATTAAAGGCTCCCCATTTTCATTTACCCCTGGCACCCCAAATTTACCTACTACTCCCTCCACACCATTTTTTCCTACTTTAGCATTAAAATCCCCAACCACAAGTACTCTCACACTTGGTTCAAAGCTCCCCATGCAATTACTCAACATTTCCCAAAATCTCTCTCTCTCCTCTATACTTCTTTCTTCCCCAGGTGCATAAACACTTACTATAACCCACTTCTCACATCCAACCTTTATTTTACTCTACATAATCCTTGAATTAATACATTTATAGTCCCTCTTTTCCTGCCAAAGCTTATCATAAATAAAAAGTATCAACAACTGATTAGGTATAAATATCTAAGTTGAAAAAGTCTAGGGAACAAATGGATATGACAGTTAAAAATAGAAAGGTAGAGGTATCAGGAAGATGGAGGGAATATTTGCAGGAGCTGTTCAATGTTGATGAAGATAGGAAAGCTGTGATTTCATGCACTGGACAGGGAGGTAAAACATCTTGTAGTTGTGAGGAAGAGTCAGTTGAAAGTGGGGGGGGGGGGGCATAAGGCAGTGGCCAGAATGAAAGGGGATAAAGCAGCTGGGATTGAAGGGATAAAGACAGAAATGTTAAAAGCAGGTGGGTATATAATTTTGGAGTGGTTTGTGCTTTTATTTAATAAATGTATGGAAGAAGGTAAGGTACCTAGGGATTGGAAGAGGGCATGCAAAGGCCCTTGTATAATGGCAAAGGGGACAAAAGAGTGCAAAAATTATAGGGGAATAAACCTATTGAGTATACCTGGCAAAGTGTATGGTAGAGTTATAACTGAAAGAATTAAGAGTAAGACAGAGTAGGATGGCAGATGAACAAGGAGGCTTTAGGAAGGGTAGGGGGTGTGTAAGCCAAGTGTTTACAGTAAAACACAGGTCAACAGTATTTATATAAGAGTAAAAAGATGTTTTGTTGAATTTATGGAATTGGAAAAAGCATATGATAGGGTAGATAGGGAAGCAATGTGACATATATATTCATAGATGGGGTTGTATGAGAAGTGAATGCTCAGGTGTTGACAAGAGGTGTGGGATTAAAAGATGAAGAATCTAACACAAAGTGGGAGTTGTCACAGCTGCTTTTTGCTGATGACACTGTGCTTTTGGGAGATTATGAAGAGAAGTTGCAGAGGTTGTTGAGAGTTTGGAAGGGTATGTAGAAGGAAATTAAAAGTGAACATAGGAAAGTGTAAGGTGAGGAGGATAACAAAAAATTTAGGTGATGAAAGATTGGATATCAGATTGAAGGAATGGAGTATGGAAGAAGTTAATGTATTCAGATATTTGAGAGTGGACGAGGTGAACCATAGATTTCTTATTTTTATCTATTAACATCGGCCATTTTCCACTAAGGCAGGGTGACCCCAAAAAAGAGAGAAACACTTTCATCATCATTCACTCCATCATTGTCTTGCCAAAAGTATGCCTATACTACAGATAAAAACTTCAACATCAACACCCCTCCTTCAAAGTGCAGTCACTGTACTTCCCACCTCCAGGACTCAAGGCCAGTTTGCTGGTTTCCCTGAATCCCTTCATAACCGTTACTTTGCTCACACTCCAACAGCACGCCATGTCATAAAAACCATTCATCTCCATTCACTCCTATCCAACAGGTTCACGCACGCTTCCTGAAAGCTTGAAGAGTTTTGTTAATCTTTCTTTCTTTCAACACACGGCCGTATCCCACCAAGGCAGGGTGGCCCAAAAAGAAAAACGAAAGTTTCTCTTTTAAATTTAGTAATTTATACGGGAGAATGGGTTACTAGCCCCTTGCTCCCAGCATTTTAGTCGCCTCTTACAACACACATGGCTTACGGAGGAAGAATTCTGTTCCACTTCCCCATGTAGATAAGAGGAAATAAACAAGAACAAGAACTAGAAAGAAAATAGAAGAATACCTAGAGGGGTGTGTATATGTATGCTTGTACATGTATGTGTAGTGTGACCTAAGTGCAAGTAGAAGTAACAAGACATACCTGAAATCTTGCATGTTTATGAGACAGACAAAAGACACCAGCAATCCTACCATCATGTAAAACAATTACAGGTTTTCGTTGTAAACTCACTTGGCAGGACGGTAGTACCTCCCTGGGCGGTTGCTGTTTACCAACCTACTACCTAGGATTTTTGTTAATAATTTGAAAAAATGTTACTTCTATGGTTTATTGTGTTGAAAAATTTATTCCAAAATACAGTAGCATATAGTACCTCTCTATGCTGAGCAAGCACTTGACTGTTATAAGTATGTAGATTATAAATTCAGTATCTAAGTTGTTTAGAATGACAGGGTCAAAGTCTTGCAGGAGGAAGATAGTGTTATCAGAGAGAGAAAAAGTATTTGTTTGATGTACTGAGTGATGTAAGGAAGATCACTGATATAGGAGAGGGTAAGTACAGTATCTTAGGGTAACGACAATGTTTATTTTGAGAACAGTCAAGTTAGTGCCAATAATGGTTACCATACATGATATGTAGAGTGATCATTATTGCCATAATTTTATATATTAAGTAAATTTTAATGGTTGGAAGCATGAAAAGCTTTTGAGAAGTCGGTAACTTAGGAAATTAGGTATTAACTTTAATTGTTGGTTTGAATTTACATACTAGAGGCTGTTATTCTACCCTAACTCATTTCAAATTGCAGCCCTATTTAGATTATATTACCACTTCTTGTATGCCTAAAATATGTATGTGCCCTCAGAAGCATTGTATAAATTTATACTATCGACTTCAACAAAAAATTTGTAGGTTTTTATGGACAGCTTACCCTATCTTGGTAAAGACAAACACAACAATGACCCTCTATAAATGTTCTGCCCATGCAGGGAAGGGAGGGCTTAATCACTTCACCAACAATTCTTGATAAATCCCAATATGTGCACGAAACGTCATGCTAATTTGTGTCTGTACCATCACGTCGGTATTTTATATCAATGCTCTCCACTACTTATCTTAAAGAACAATGTGCATTAGAGGCACTTCAGTTTTGTTGACAAAATTATCTCTTATATTACTGATGTTCCTAGGGTCAAGAAATAAAATTTTCTGGAAAACATATCTGCTTCAATAAAGTTAGGTATTAGTTTAAGACAATCTCTTTTGTCCCCTTCCCTTTATATAAAGGGACTATACATGCTCTCTGCCAATCCCTAGGTACCTTCCCCTCTTTTATACATTTATTAAACAAAAATACCAACCACTCCAACACTATATCCTCCCCTGCTTTTAACATTTCTGTCATGATCCCGTCAGTTCCAGCTGCTTTACCCCCTTTCATTCTACGTAATGCCTCACGCACCTCCCACACACATCCTTCTCCTCTTCACTCCTACAAGATGGTACACCTCTCTGGCCAGTGCATGAAATTATCGCCTCCCTTTCTTCATCGACATTTAAAAGTTCCTCAAAATATTCTCGCCATCTACCCAATACAGTGGTCCCTTGTTTTTCGTAATTAATCCGTTTCCTGGAGGAGCTGCTATAAACGAAATTTACGATTTGCGAATCATTTTCCCCCATAAGAAATAATGTAAATACAATTAATTCCGTTCCTGACACCCAGAAGTATTAAAACAAAAAAAATTTTTTACATGAAATATACATGTAGTACATAAACAATACAATGGAAATGATGAATGAAACATTAACAGCATAATGCTTACCTTTATTGGAGATTCTTCTTAGTGTATGGGAGACTGGAGGAGGAGAGACTGGATTGTTACAGTTTGGAAGGGGAATCCCCTTCCATCAACACCTCAGGTACCAATTGTTTTTCTGGGGTTACTTCTCTTCTCTGTTTCTTAATGCCCAAACCCCACCATGAGAGCACGGAGTCCTGTCTCGCAAAAAACTGGGGAGAAGCTTTCTTTTTCTCCCTTTTAAAACACTTCCCTAAAAGGCCCAAATTTGTCACTGTAAAATTCTCCCCTTTCTTTAAACCACAGGCGCCTAGGACTTTCTTTCGAGCCCGGTAGCTTTTTTATACTTGAAAAGCACAAAATGAGTGCAATTTAGAAATTTTTTCAAGGAGCACTTGGGGGGCCCTCACCACTGGAAACAATCCAAAACTGGTGGGGGGGGAGCCCCCCCGGCTCACACCGTCTTACGCGCCCGGAAAAAAACACTTTTTCGCGAGTCACCTATAAAAGCGAGTCCATTTTAACAAAATCCCCCTATGATTGGCAAAATTTACGTTTGCCAGAACTAACAAAAGCGAGGGACCAGTACCTCCATCTCCCCATCACTAACTCCCCTACTCTTTTTTTAACTGACAAATCCATTTTTTCCCTGGGCTTCTTAACTTTTTAATTTGCTCCAAAATTTTTTCTTCTTTTCTTTAAAAATTTCTTGAGTGCCTCTCCCCACTATTATTTTTCCCCCTTTTTTCACTCTCTCACCACTCTCTTAAACCTTTCTTTTACTCTCCATATACCTTCTCTTCGTAAACACTTCTGCTTTGAAAAACCCCATAAACACCTTTCTCCTTTTTTACACCCTTACTTCATCATTCCACCAATCACTCCTCTTTCCCCCCTGCCCCACCCTTCTATAACCACAAACTTTCTGCCCACATTCTAATACTGCATTTTTAAAACTATTCCAAAAACCCTCTTAACCCCCCCGCTACTCATACGGCACCGCCCACCTTCTCCCAAATGGGCAGGGCCCGGGATTAAAAGTCCCGGGCCCGGGCTTTTCAGATTGGGGGGGCCCCTTTGAGTTACGGGTAAGCAAGCGCCCCCTTCCAGCTTGGGGGGGAGGGGGGGTTTGGGTGAGCCTTTTAAGGCTAATTAAATACATTCTGGCTATTAGATTAAATTTAATAGGGAAAAAGTACACAAACAACCAAAACCAACCAAACCCAAAACAGCCATTTTTAACATCTGTAAATCATGCTTTTTAAAAAGAGAAAAAACTCAAACAGCATAGTTTTAAAACTAGATTGGCTATTAAGTAGTGACATCAGTACCTATTATATTCACATAACCACTACAGCACTATTTTTCCCCTTTTTTAAAAATCACTGACCTTATTTTACATTGCATCAGCATAAGACTATCAAATATATGAACTCAAAAAGTAAAAAATGTTATATTCACAGGCACTCTTAAAAAAAACCCTTTTTTCTGGATTTCATATTGGCAAAATCATCAATTAAAATTCTAAAAATCAATATTTTTTTTGTTAATCAGACTCAATGTCAACAAGGCGGGTTACACAATTTGCCCCTTGGGGCTCATTGTTGAACTAGCGGTTTTTCACTCTTTCAAAACAAAAATAAACTTTTCCCCTTTACATTAGTAGCTGGAAGTGTTAGGTAAAGGCAAACATATTCAACATTAGGGAAGTTTCTGAGATCCTGCATTTCTTAATTTTCAAAGCACTGGGGGGACACATTTTTCAGGTGGAACTTAAACTATTCATATCCCAGAAAATGAACTATTTCTCAACAAATGTGCCTGAACTCGCAAAAGGTGTTGTTGAAATTTTAAATGCAGCTTCTCTCAATTCTTCATCTGGCATAGAGAAATTTTTTAAACAGAAACCAAAACTTGTCATTGAGTTTCTGGAAATTTTTTCTTTTCTTTTCCCCCAAATTCTGTAATCATAAATCCAGAATGACAAAGTATGTACTGTCTTAAACTTTTCGGGCCTTTGGGTACAACACAATTTCTTTGTCTGCCTTCAAAATTGCTTTCCTCTTCCTTGCCGCTGATGATAGCCCGGTAACTGGTCTTTCACCACATTTAGCTTTCTCTTAACATTTCAAAAGCTTCATCATTGCGAATGAGCAAAAAAAATTTCCATAAGCCTGCATGGGTAGCAAAGTACCCATTTCAATTTCAATTTTCTGAATGCTTGTTCGGGCATTTAACCGCCCCAGTATACAGTCCCAAAGCACACAGAGTAAGACCAATTAAAAAATTTTTCCAAATTTTTGATGCTAATTGCGCTTCGTTTCTTGATTTGCTGTCTGGTCTTCATCCTCTCTATTTAATCAAAGAAGAACGTATTTCAGCAAAGCTGTTTTTAAAAGCATTTTTCACATGCGCACTGACCCCCTTTGTTTTTGAAATGTTTTGATGACATCTCCATGAATGGTTGACTTGATATACTCCACCGATGCTTGAAGCAGAAAAAAAATTAAAGAGTGCTTGAAAAGCCCAAAAAAAATGAACTGCAGCGACAAAACACCCGCAGCACATGCCCAACAAGTTAAGAGAATTGCGAGCAGGCACATTTCGAAAGTGGGTTTTTTTGCTTGATACAGGCTTGCAACCATTATATTTACCCAACATGTTACTTGCATTGTCGTAGCTCTGGCCACGGCAATCCATAATAGAGAATCATGTTCAAGCAGATATCCAACACATTCATCATTGTTTCTTCCATCTGGCCTAAAAGATTAAGAATTTTTAAAAAAGCCTCTACAGGCACCACAGGAGCGACAAAGCGAACAATGAATGCAATTAAACTGTAGTGAAATATCTGTTTTTGAATCACACTTATTGCAAAAAATTTTTGCGTTTTCACAAACCTCATGATGTTATTGAAACCCTCATCATCATTCAATAAATTCATTGCATAAGAGACATGTAAATACAGGCCTCTTCCGCTTCCCAAAGGGTTTACACATGTTTTTGCTAAGAATGGATCGAATTGTGCTAACAGTTCTAGATCCCTAGGAAATTGCCATTGTTTTTCCAAAACCAAAAAACCCTTTTTCTCCACGGAAAGCAAGTCCTTTTAGGCTAAAAAATTTTACAACAGCAACAATCTTCTAGACTTTTTCTTTCCAATAAGTAAACTCTTTTTTCATTTTTGTTTTTTCCAAAAATGAAACCCAATAAGCCTTTTTTTTTCTGTGCACAAATACACGGGCAAAAATCAGCTCCGGGATGGTGCTTTTTTTCATGTTTTTCCCGAAACCTGGAATTTTTCCATCATTGAACCCGGGGTGAAGGTATTTTTTTTGTAGAAAATAGCTTCATGCGAACAGTACCCTTTTCCCCTGAGTTTCAGATATACCACCATGATCTTTTCACAGTTTCTGAATTTTCAAGCTTCCAATAAAACTAGATGCTTTAAACACGACGACTTCCATCATCATAAATCCTGCTATTTCCTAAAGTCAATGTTCAAGTTTGACTGAAGTTTTTTTGCAATGAAAGCATTACGTAAGAAACGGGGTTACTTTGGCCATGAGGGGAGGATCTTTTAAGACAAAACCCTTGGGTGAAAATTTCCTTGAGACATTGAAGGAACAAAAAGAAGTAATCTTGGGTGGAAAAAAATGGAGGGGGCTTCCTGTATATCTGACGACTGCAGATTCAATGAACTGGTAACATCAGAAACTGTTTTTCGGAGCATGCGTGACTTTCTTGCACTTCCCACATCTTTTTTTTTCTGTTCTTCTTTTTGAAATTTTTTTCTTTTTTTTTCTGTGACCCACTCCATAAGAACGTCCAACATCACTTCACAAAATCCATAAGAGGATGTACCGTCGTAACAGCAAAAACAATTTTTCATTATCAATTAAAATTTTTTAATTTTTAAATTTTTTTTTCTGTCAATTGGGGATAGGCCCTTGAGCCCCCCTTTCCTCTGGCTCGCATCTAAAAATTTAAAACGTTACCAAAAGGACTCCATACAGAACTTTACCATAGATTAGGGTTTGTGATTTGGGCAAAGAAATTTTAAATAAATCATCCCCTTTTTTTTCCCCCCAATTTACTTAAACAAAATCTAACTGAGTCCAAGAACAATGCACAATGGATTATAACCCTTTTCATAACAACTAATCATTTTGTTTTTGCATGAAATTGGGGGCCATCACCATAGAAAGGAAATGAGAATTTAAAAATGCAGGGAAAAATTTTCAATTTTTAACCCCCAAAAACATTTTTTGATTGGGGGTTATTGTTTTTGGGAAATATGTATAAATTTAAAAAGATGTTCTACTCATTTTTTCCCTTGCAACTTGAAAACTAACATTTGCGACGGAAGTGAAAACATCATCAATTGAGATCGTTATTGAAAAGATAAAGACTTAAAGACGGGGCAAAGTGCTTTTAAAACCTACAAAAGGGAAATCATTTGCGTTTTTTTAGGGTTTTTTTTATAGTATTTTTACCAAAAACGTCTTAAAAGGTCCATGCGTCATTTCTGGTCAAGTAACCCTATCAGGTACCCCCCCCTTTAAAATTTAGAGGCAAAAAAAAACATTTATTCATACACATCAATGTCTAACACAACCTTCAGTTAATTGCACAGTACAAGTCTAATAACGTTAATTACTACAGAAAATTGGAGAGGAACCCCATACCACCCTTAGGGAAAACACAGCTGTTCTGATGTAAACAAAGGCTGTTTTTGTTGCCACTTGGTTAGGTTTATTTTTTTTATTTTATTTATTTCATTTTTTATTTTTTTTTGATAATTTTAAAAAAACAATTTTCTCTCCAAACCTTGAACTTTTAGGTAAACCCCTTTGCACTTTCACTGTGCGCAGTCCCTTTGGATAGCCCCTGAACCCCTTTGGGCCGCGGGGCCCCCCAATGCGCGGGCCCACAAATGCCTCTTTTCCTAGCGGTAACCGGCCCGCCAATAGGGCTTAATCTCAACCCGAACTTCCTCCTCCTTTTTGTTTAAAACACTTTCACCTCCCCTTGTTTTTTGTTTTATTTTCCTTTGTCCATCTACCCTTAAACCCAACTGGTATTTGAATATATCAAAAATTTTAAAAAATCACAGATAATTATGTCATCAATCTTGAATCTAAAAATTTAACAGAAACCTTTTAAAATTTCAAAATCACGCATATTTACTATGCATAAAATGCTTTACAAACACTACAACATAATTGTAAGTCCCCAACTGCCCTAGTAACTCCATGCTTGAAAAGGAAGGGATATTTTATCTAAAAAAGAATCAAAAATCACTTGTGCCATCAGATCACAACTACAAAAAGGGAAGCACAAAAAAAGGGAACATCCAAATGATCCCCTTTTAAAATACTAATTAAAAGAAACACAAAGTCTGAGTGAAACAACTTTATATTTAAACTTTTCATTTAAAATCACAAAATAGAAGTATTTACCTTTTTCCTTTCTTGCTTTGCCACTTTTTTACTCTCACTTTCCACAGGGGTATCAAATTTTAAATTGGTTGTTCGTGTTGGGGGTCTTTGGTGGTGGTGTTTTAAGCCCCCCACATCCAGAAACCCCTTTTTTCCATCTTCTGACATGAAACCCTCACAAAGTCCGCTCTTTTTCTTTCTACTTTTATATTCTGTATCAATTTGATTGGAGTTGGGTGGGATTTTGAAGGACTGCCATGCCAAGTGAAAAGTAAATTTGTATTTCATCAAACAAAACAAGTAACAAAGCTTATTGCCCTTTTGTACTACAGGCAGTCCTCATTTAAGGAATTGCACGTTTCAGCTGAAGTCAGCAAAAGACAAATTTGCTCACCAAAAAGAACATCCCACTTTTACAGTGGGGCCACTACATACAAAACAAACATGCAAACAACCCTCCACTCAAACTCTCCTTTTCAAACCCTTTAAAAGGGCACACACCATAACCAAGACAGATCCTTTTTTGATGACCCCCGTGCCATATCACATTGTGTAAAAACCTATGCACATAAAGGTCCCCAAAAATTTGGGAAAATTCTTACCAAACATACAAAAGTAACAGGCGAAAAAAAATTTAAACGTTCTAAAAATCCACTTACTCCCCCAGGACTAAATAATAAACACTCAATATTTAACATTACAAAAAATTCTCCCAATTACTTAAATTTTAAAATTTCAAGACAACAAAAAGTAAATTGATCATCTTGTTTTTACATTGTAAAAAACAAATTTGACAACTAAATGCTTCTTATCGAAAGGTTCAAATTTCATTGTTTCAAATACTAATTTGTATTTCAACGTAAATTGTTACTGTAATTTTTCCCCTAAACCCTTTCATTGCTTTTTAACCCCTTTTGGGGTTTTTTTGGTCGTACTAAACGTCTACCGTGGGGGTTTTTGACGTACTTACGCAAAATTAAGGGCCTAAAACTCGCGCGAAAAGGGGTAGGCCAGGTGTGAGAGGGGCGCGCGGTCGGTTGCGGGGTTAGAAAAAAAATCGGGACCCAGTGGGGCATTTGTGGGAATCCCCTCTTATAAACAAGTCCACCATGCCTCCGGTAAAAAGGGTCCTCACTCCTGGCAAATTTGGGGACCTTTTGTTCCCCGTGACAGTTCTAATAGTGATGGAAGTGCCAGGAAGATGGTTTCGGGGTTTTTAGTGAGGTTTTGACTGAAAAAAATGACCATAATAGTAATGTGGGGAAAAACCCAGACGCCCCTCACCCTTCCCCTTGGGTGCGGGCCCCTTTTGTTCCCGTTCAGTTGTTCCAAACCCAAGAGGAAACTTCTATTTTCCCCAAACCCAACTCAATGAAGCATTGGTGATGAAGTGATAGGAATAAAAAATACAAGCTCTTAAACTAGTTCCAGTAGTGATAGTGAAGTGAATTCCCCAGTGAAGCGCCAGTATAACGATGAATATGCGCTTGGTAGTGGCCATATTTATACCAAGGGGAAGGAGGTTCCGGTACTCCCGGGCTGTACAACGGGAAACAGACAGTGAAAAAGACGAAGATACTGTTGCAAGGGGAGGAAAATGTCTGGGGTGGGTGCCGGCAGTGGGGCACCACAGGGGGGCCATCTGCCACCCACGCGCCCCCCACCCGCTGCCTCAGCTGTCTAAAAAAAAGGCCACCATCCCCACCCCCCCCACCACCTCCACAACCACACCACAACCTCCCAACCAAAACCCCCTGTCTTTGTCCAGAAACCCACCAGCAGACCGCCCCGGGGATTGGCAGGAAGTTCAATTTTTTTCCCAAAATCCCCACCATTTGTGACACCAAAGGGGAATAGGGCCCAACTTGCCATTGGGAAAAAAGACTGAACTGGAAGTTTTGAGTTATTTTTTGACAAAACCCACGATAAAAATTTTGCAGGAAAAAGCAACACATACCGGTACACCATGGCAAACACATTACTTTCACCAAAATCACCACACCATGAAGGGGCAACTGTGGCTGAATGTATCTTTCTTTGCCACAATAATGCTTATGCCACATGTGAAAAACACAAAGTGAATCATATGGTCAACAGCCCCCCTGATTGCAACACCAGGTTTTCAGTGATAAATGCCGGGAAATCGATTTGTGCAAATTTTACGTAGCTTCACTTCCAGATAAAACCAGGCCTGACAGAACTGACGGGTTATAAAATTAGGAAGTTTGTGCTGAAACGAAATTCAGCGTTTTTTAATCCTTCGGGAAGCTGTAATTCGAGCTTTGTTTCTGTTCAAAGGAAGACTCTCTTTCAAGCATAAAATACAAGCAAAGGAAAACGTTTTGGGGAAAAAAGTTGTTTTGTTTTGTGATTGTTACAGTGGTCGGGTTTTGGATATTTTTGTGTAACTGGAAGTTATCTTTGGCAAAATACCAGGAAGTTATTTGGGGATCTCAGGTGAATGGTTCAACAAAGATAGAACCATACCTTGGGAAGGGGGATATATTTATACAGATAACTGGGTTACACAAGCCCCCCTCAGTGATTTTTTGCGAGTGAACATGACAGATGTGGTGGGCACAGTGCGTGCAAAACGAAAATTGCCCAGGTTTTACGCTGGGGACTGTAAGGGAGGGGCGGCTTTGCTGCCAAGACATCAGGCATTTTGGGCATGACAAACGAGAGTCCACTTTGTCTCAAATTTACCCTAATGAAATGGCAGACATGGCAGGCAGCATAGAGGAGAAAAGAACCCTTCTAAAACCTGCAGCTGTGATTATTACAAAACCTTTAAAAATGCGTTCAGGGACAAATGTGACATGCAGATTGGGTTTCGATGTTTCGAAGAGTTATAAGTGGTACACAACTGTTTTTTTTCCCCTTCTGGGCATTTCCATGCCAATCTTATAAATGTAAAGATGAGCACCAGAAAAAAAACCACATACGGGCGAATTTTGTTTTCTGTCATCAGACAAATAGTATTCAAGTACCAAGGAACGCACCTGCAATTGACCGCCCACCAAATTATCAACAACTACCCTGTCGTTGAAGCATGGGGATCACTTCCTGGGAAAATGCCCGCTACTGCTTTGAAGAAAAAGGCTCGAAAGGTGTTACGTCTGTGCACATACAAAAAAACCACCAACAACGCAGAGACACTCTTTTATGTGTGAGGATGTAAAACTCCATGTGCAGACACCATGTTTCAAAGACTTCCCCCGGGGCGAACTTCTAGAAACATTCCTTGACTTTTATATGTGTAATAAAATATAGAAAAATATAATAAACAAAATTTCATACGTTTGTTTTTTGTAAATATTTTCTGTAAACAAAATAATACAACAGGTTTTTTCGCCCTTTTTTGTGTAGTATTGAAAAAAAAAGTAACTTACAAAATTGATCAGTTGGCCCCAAGGCCAAAAAGTTACTCAGAAAAAAAAAAATGAAAAATAATTGAAAAAAGTACATAAAAAAGTAAATAAAAAATACCGGTGACGGGAGTCGGCGATGTTCCATTTTGTTTAATTTTGGCAAATTTTACGCCCCCATTCCGGAAGTATTGACGTTAAAATTTTTTTGTTTAGCCTATAAGTTTAGAAAAAAAAAAAAATATTTTTTCAAAAAAAAATATTTTTTTTTTTTGAAATTTGGCCCACCCTGAGAAAGGTTTTTGGAGAGGGCCTGTCCCACCCTCAAAGGGTTAATTTTTAAGTTATTTTTAAATCGCCCATAAAGCTTTTATACAAGGAAATTTTTTGGGATGTACACCCAACTAGTACATAAATTCCTTGTACAACATTTAATATCCAAAAAAACTATAAGAAAATTTTAGAAACATTTGTATTTTTAATGCATTATTTAACCCCCTTTAGGGTCCAAGGGCCAAACTGAAGTGGTGCCCATGCCAAGAATTTTCAAAAAAAAAATTTGTTATTTTTCTATGAAAAAGGGGAGGAACTTTTTGTGGGGGTAAAAACAAAAAGTACGAAATTTGATGGGAAAATTGATGAAATTATGCTCCGCAATTTTGATGTGTCAGCGATATTTACAATCGGCGATTTTTCCGCTTTGACTCCCCTTTCAGGCCAATACATTATTTCCCAAACCAAAATTCTTTGCTATTTCATATAACTTCATTTTATCGATTGAGCAAAAAATCACCCAAAT
>NC_069468.1:30222077-30389691 GCF_026875155.1 Cherax quadricarinatus
GTTACCTTACAAAAATCAGACATCAATTTTCCCCCTACCCTATGGGTTCTGAAAGGAAAAAGGGGGGCGAACTGTATTTCCACCTTGGCGGTTAAATCACCCCCCCAGATGTAGCCCAAAACAAAATGAAAATTTTCAGAGGATTATTGCAACCCCTGGTATTATGTATGGAGTGCGATAAAATTAAGAATTTAGAAACAATCACTCGAAGTGTTCAAAAAATGGCTAAGTATTTTATCCACAGTGGTATATTACAGACCATTTGGAAAAATACCTGATTTTTGCTAGCTGTAAATAAAGCTTACCCTATGTGCATGTGTGTTGGTGTTGTTGTGTGTGTGTGGTGTGTGTGTGTGTGTGTGTGGTGTGTGTGTGTGTTGTGTGTGTGTGTGTGTTTGTGGTATGTGAGGTGGTGAGGGTGTGTGTGGTGTGTGTGTGTGTGTGTGTGTGTGGGGGGTTTGTGTGTGTGTGGTGGGGGTGTGTGTTTTTGGTGGTATGATTGGTGTTGTATGGTTGTGTGTGTGTAGAGTGTGTGTGCGTGTGTGTGTTGAGTTTGTGTATGTGTGTGTGTGTGTTGTGTGGTGTTGTGTGTGGTGTGTGTGTTGTGTGTGTGTGTGTGTGTTGTGTGGTGGTGTGTGTGTTTATGTGTGTTGTTTTATGAATTTGATGTTGTGTGTGTGTGTGTGAGAGAGAGAGATCGCAATCAACATTTGCACCAAAACTCCTACAGTTGTGCCGGGTGTGGAATGTGAATTCTCATTACCAAAAAATTTGTTCTGTTTGGCGCCGTATAACGTAAGAAACCCATTCTTACGTATTCTTTCCCTTTGAAACTTGTGGGGTTATTCCTTTGTAACTTTGGGTTCTTTCCTTGTACCTGTTCAGCCTCAAAATTTGGGCCGGTCCCTGGACCATTGTGTACCTCTGTAATCTGAAAAATACCTTTGTAATTTTGCATGATTGTGACAGACCTACCTGGATTTTCATTACCTTTGAAAATGTGGTTCATTCCCTTTTGTAAATTGTAAATTTTTTCTTACCTCGTAACTTGCTCAGCTATCAAAATTTTGGGCCCCGCCCCGGGACCCTTTATTACCTCTGTAATCTTTTGATACCCCCAAGGATGGGTATGGGGTGCATAATAAAATATTAAACTAACTAACTAACACCTTTTCACTGACACACCTCTACATTTTTTTCCACTTTTCTTGATCTAAATCTGCAGTTGATATTGCGAACAAAACCCCGTTATACTACATGAACTCCCAAAAATGAATATTGGGGGTATTACTCTGCTGGATAATGGTACCTGTCAAATAGGTTCCTTGTCCTTTACAAGGTTTCAAAAGTGATTCTAAAGAAATTCTTTAGGTAACCGCAGGGAGGAGTTTTTAGCCCCATGCTTTTAAAATTTCGTTTAATGCTCTCCAAATGCTCTCCCTCCCACCTAAATATATAACTAAAGCTAGCGAGATATCATGATCCTAAAAAGGGGGCATAAGAAGATGAATCCTTTCTTAATGAAGTTAAAGAATTTGAATCGATAGGCCTCATAATATTTTCCCTCTAAACTAGTATTAACAAGAAAACGACATCCCCCCCCCATCTTTTTGCGGGTGAAATCATTAGTACTTTAAACTTAGAGTTCTTGGGTAGATGTACCCTTTAACAAATCCATATACCACAACTAAACAAAAAAATGTAAAGTGGGCAAAATGCTCTCAAAGTTTTGCGGGCTACAATCCCAACATGGTGCAATGTGGTCCTGAAAAATATGAAAAGCCTAGTTAGGCCCTTTAATTGTTTATGCTGCCCCCATGTTGATATTAGCAAAGGAAAGTTTTCTCCCGCCCTTGGGAGTTAATGAAAAATGAAGCTCTAGGATATTCTTGGCTGTCCAGATCAAACAAATTTTTTAACAGAGGAAGGAGTTTGGGGTATTTTGTATCAGTGATAGGATTTTTGAAATTAACCTGACTGGTATTAGAATTTTAAAAACAAACCAGACACTGTCACGTGAATCTTCCCAAGTTTTAAAGGTAAATACACACGATTAAATGGATTGTAAAAACGTGCAATTGCATTAATTTTCAAAAACCCTGCATGATGGAGAATACACTAGACCTCATCTTCACTAAAAAATGATGATCTATAAGAAAGTACCATATAAAAAAACAATAAACTCAGATCAAACATAATTGAGGTTCAGACTGTATGCGTGGAGCCCCAGACCGAAAAAATGAGACTAGTACGGGGGACATTCCCCAAATTCAACTTCAATAACAAAACATAAAGTGGGACCAATAAACCAAGTCCTAACCGATTAAGCGGGGAAGTTTAAACAAAGAAAAACCCAGACCCAAACTTATGCCTAGAACAGTTTAAACTCGAGGCACTCGATGTACACAAGGCTTATTCCCTCTAAGAAAAAGGGGAGTAGATGTAAAACAGAAAAAAAGGGTTTGTCCCTTTACAGGCGACGGAAAAAGAAAACAAGAGCGGGGCTAAAAGAGGTTCAATATATCTGAAATGCGTAGGGGAGACACTGGTCAGAGAAATAGCAAGCATGAACTTAAGAAAAAAAAGGAGGGAAGGGGAAAGAAAAAAGTAAAGAAACAAAAGGGAAAAAGTATTTTTTAAAATTGAGGGGGGAAGGGGGGGAAAAAGGGTTTTAAGTGAAGGGGAGGAGAAAGAAAGAAGGAAGGGGGGGAGAGGGAAATAAAAGAAATGGGGCCAAAAATTTTGATTAACACAAGCCACCGATGTTATCCGACGAAAAGGGGACTTCGAACAGGCGATAAAGACATCCCCATGCACTCTGCCCGGGGCCAGACTCATGGAATCGGGGTTTCATCAAGAAGGCAAGAACCCCTATCACGAGCCTTTTTCCATCCTATGGAAGGGAGCATGGACAGGGGGTCGCCCCCTCAGTTACAAAAAAAACAACAACATAGCCCCACCCCAAAAAGGGGGGCAGTAAAGCAACAGAAAAGAACACAGACCAATAGCAAAAACATCCATATCATAAAAATTTTTAAAAGGGTCCAAGAAGCAAGACACCACCCTCTAGAAAAACCCCTCATTTTCACAACCCCCGGGCAACAGGGTTTTTGAACAGGTCGTCCGTCTGTCTCAACTCTGGTCCACACAAGGTCCAAAATGCCTAGAAGACAAAAAAAAAGCAATGTAATATTACGACTTTGCAAACCTTCGAAAGTGTGACCCCTGGCGTAAAGCGCACAAAATCGCGCTAAAGGAATAACAGGAAAAAAATCGGGCGTGGGTCTTAATTTTTCCCCAATAAAAGAAACAAGATAGTCGTCAACAGGTAAAGTCCCAGGCAGTACGGGAAAAGCTCTGTTTCCCCAAGGCCTACTAGCTCCAATCTTGTTCCTCATCTCATACCCACAAGACAAGGGTTCAGCCCCAGCCCGTGTCTTCCCTTTGCAATGACACCCAATCTGCATGAAGTGTTTCCTTGCGACACTGCAAGGGTCCCGGGGGACATCAACAAATTTTCAGTGGGCTGCAGAAAAAATATGAATTAACGATGAGAAATTTCAATTCTCAGATATGGGAAAAATGGGAAATTAAAATCTTCTCAGGTACAAAAAAAAATTTTTGGCCCCAAAAATGGCGAAACCAACGTCAAAGACCTGGGGGTGATTATGTCGGGGGATCTCCCTTCAAGGACCATAAAAATTGTATCAATCGCATTCCTGAAAAAAGAAGGATGGATAATGAAACCCTTCAAAACAGGGAGGGCCAAACCCATGTGACATCTTCAGGTACTTTTTCTATCTAGGCTGGAATAGCTGCACTTAACAGCACCTTTCAAGCAGGTGAAATTTCCGACCTAGAAAAAGACGGAAAATTTTACGGCGCGCAAAAACGGGGATAAAACACCTCAATTTTTGGAGGCTTGAGGTTTTTTAAACCTGTATTCCCGGGGAAAGCAGGGGGGAGAGATACAAATTTTTATCACCTGGAAAATCTAGAGGGAAATACCGAAATTGCAACGAAAATCATCACTCGAAAGCAAAAGACTTGGCAGACATGCACCCCTCCCCCAAGAAAAGCAGGGGTGTCACTGCACGTTAAGAACCATACAATAAGTGTCAGGGGCCCCAGACTTTAATGCCCCCAGCACAATAGGGGGATTACCAAAAAGACCCTGGCAAATCTTCAAATGGCATGGACAAGCACCTAAAAATCTTTCCTGATCACCGGGCTTGGGTCGTACGTTGGTTTGCGTGCAGCCCGCACAACACCTGGTTGTAGGCGCGATCCACCCGGAGGCCTGGTCACAGACCGGGGGCCCCGGGGGCGTTGACCCCCGAAACTCTTCCCGGTAAAAACCGGTATCACCCGTGGGAACAGACATTTCACCCTCCATGGAAGATGTGTTCATTTAATATCAATACCTACAATCCCTCCAAGAAGCTCATTCTAGAAAACCCCTTCTTAAAAAATTTTTTTAGGCAACTGCTCAAGAAGAAATTTTTTTACCAGCTGGGAGTAACAAGTTATACAAATTATATACATGAATGGACCCAAACAGGAGTCTTTGGCAGGGGTGCATTGCTTTGTTGCCACCTCCCTAGTTAAGAACGATAATAAATTTGTTGAGTTAGGCATAAGAATTAAAAACGGGGGTTTTTACACTGCAAAGAATTGTTTGCAATCCTAGGCCTAAAGCTAACCTATGACACTGAGCTTACTCTATCATCATTACTGATTCTATGTCATCATTTAAGGGGGTCTTGGCTCTATAATGATCCAAAAACATCCCCACTGGGGGGAAACCAGGTATAGATACTCAAAAATTAGGGACAAAGGAATTAATGTACAATTGCTATGGGTCCCTCACACATTGGATTACTCCTTCTGATAAAGTTGTTGTTGCAAGAAGAGTATCCAGAAGGGGAAAGTAGAATAAAACTTTTTTTTAACTGTGTCTGCATTAGAATAATATTAGGAAGAATAAATAATGAAAAAGAGTTATAGGAAAACAGTTTGAAGCCTGGTGACTATAACCCCAAATGATAACAAAAAACGAAGATAAGTATGTTTTTGGGGGAAACCTTGCAATGTAAACCAGACGACTGATTTTGTAGGGGCCCACCCTTAGGCTTGGTTACAAGAAATTCGGGCCCTTTTGGGGAAAACACGGGTGATGAAAAACTAAATGAAAATTTAATGTGATGGGCCCATATGGTCACTCTCTTCAACACTATTGCTTAATTGCCACTTTTTGAGGAATACAGAGCAACAGTATAATAACCTAGGGGACTTTGCCCAAAGATATCTTTTTAAAAGGGAAAATAAGATACCAGAAATACAAAAAAATTTTCCCTAAATTTGCTGGGTAACAGATAAGTGAACTATAGATATGTAGAAAAAAAAATTCCAAATTGAATTCCGGGTTCCCCCCTTTTGGGGGCCCTTTATTTCCCCTGGGCCCTTTTGTGTATCCTATGCTCTGCGCTACCGTCCACAGGAGGATTTTGGGGGTGCACAATAAACTACCCCACTTCGGTGGCAAAATCTAAATCTAATTTTAATTTGTAATCATGTTATTAAAAAAGTTGAATTTAATACATTGCATCATAAATAAAAAATGGGGGAAATTAATATAAAACAAACATAGGGAAAATATAGGGGTAAAAAAAAAGAAATCACTGCAGGCTAAAAAAAAGTTCATGAAACCAAGGCATATAATAAGGGGGTTGGAATTAATAAATCAAAAAAATTTGTGAATACTAAATGATTTAAAATTTGGGGTATTTAGTTTTTTAAAGGGGAATAGAAAAGGGAATTTAAATAAAAATTTATATTACAAAAAATAAAAAGGAGATTTTTAGTTAACTGTGTAGATGAGATAAAGGTAGATTTTAAAAAAAAAAATCAGAAATTTATGAATTGAGGAAAAGATTCTTTCTCGTGAAAGTCGGGCCTTGAAAAATTAAAATGGGGGAAAAAACCCAGGCAGTTGGTCGTCTCTCCAAAAGTAAGATGTCTTTGAAAAAAACTCCCAGAATTTTTGTTTGCCTGTTTTTAATCCTGGAGAAAATTAGGGGGAAATTTTTGGGTAAATTTTTTTAAAGAAACTGTGAAATGACGGGGAGTGCCCTAGCCTGTGAAACTAAATTATTTTCCCTTTCAAAGGCAGGAAAGGGGTGAATGCTCACATATTTATACAACCCCTTTCCCCAAATTGTAGTTAAACTCTTAAAAGGAAGCAGTTGCCCTTGTTAAAAATTTCCACTTATGGTAATATAGAACAAAGTGGGTTTGGAAATCTAGTGAATATCATTGTTAATTTAAAATCTCTAGACATACTTAAAAAGGGTTTTAAACACCCAGTTTAGATTTTAAACTGGAGAGCACTCTAAAAAATATAATTAAGGAATCAGACTGGGTTTTTTGAGTGCCATAGTACAGAATAAAAAAAGGGTTGAAAAAACACTTGAATGGTTCTCGAACAAGTATCACAAGAGTTATTTTGGTCTGGGGGAAAAAACAAGCCCTGGGTTTTCAAAAATTAATTTTTCCCGGTTGCAGACCAGCCAACCCCAACTCTTTTTAAAAAAGATGAACACTTAATAACTCTGGGGTATCGTAAATTTTCCCACAAAAGGGAAAAAAATTTCCCAAGGGTTAAAAAATCAAAATTAAATTTTCCTAAAAAAAGCTGCATAGGTGCAAAATCAAGTAGCAAAAACCGGGAAATAATGATTCTCCACAAGGGAAAGAAAAAGTACCCTCCAAAGGGAGAGCCCTTTTAAAAAAAAACCCAAAGAAAAGAAAAGAGGGGTTTTTGTCTTTTTTTAAGGGTACTCATTTTCAAAGGGAATTACAATGCATACAATTCATGGAATGAAAAATTTGAAAGATTAAGGAATTTGGGACAGATGTATCAGGTTTTTTGGGGAATCACAATGAAAAGGACTGTCATCCCAAAATTTAAAAACAACTGTTTTTCCAATGTCAAAAAGGGGAAGGCATCTATACCCCATGTGAAAAGGTCTATATGAAAAATTTTTGATAAAAATGATAATTTTGAAAACCCAAACCAACGTGGCTAATTTAAAAAATTTGTTGCTAATGTTAATAATGATATTTTTTTTGCTGAAGTACCCTTTACCGTAAAAACAGGTAAAAATTGATTAAAAAAAAGCATAAATAAAAAATGTAACTGCTTAAAAGGCCCAGGGTTCCCAAAAGTTTTTTCCTTTAAAAACGTAAAGTCTTGTGGTATAAAAGACTGTGGGACCCCACAACTTAAAAAAAAATCGGGTTTTTCCCAAAAAAAAAGGGGATAAATTGAAAGGACACTTTTTAAAGTAACGCGGGTTTTGGGGAAAAATAAAAAAAAACCGTAAAAATTGCAGTAATTTAGATGCCCTTCCAGAGAAAATTTTTACAAAAGGGCTTGAAAAACCCAACAAAATACTCCACATAATGTAAATTTTTGGAACCCTTCGGGGTTTTTAATTTATGATTCGTAGCCCAAAATAAAATTTTTTGATAGGTAGTGACAAATTATCCCCTCCTTTTTTTAAAGGGAAGGGGTAAAAAAAATTGTGGGTCCCCCTTTTTGAAGACTCGGGAAGGCCATGAAAGAAAGGAAGGTTTCCTAGAATAAAAATGCAACTAGAGGAAACTACAAATCCCATAACTGTGGTCTTATCATGAACGGCCCAGTAAAATTTCCCTTCCTAAGGGATGGGTTGAGCCAGTGCATAAATTTGGGGGATTGCAGCTTTGGGAAAAAAATGTAAATAAAGAAAGTTCGGCCCGATTCTTTTACTCGGGAGCAGAAAACCCTAAAGAGGGAAAAAATTTGAACGGGAAAATTTAAGGGTACGACTTTCCGTGGAGACTAAACCATCCAAATTGCCCACAAATTTACAGAATGGCAAATGGGTTTTTAAAAAGGTAAGCTCCGGGGAACTGAGTAAGCACCAGAATTTTTTAATTTGCCATAATGATATAATTGCAAACATTTAATTTAAAATAAATTTATAGAAGAGGTACCTCCTGAGCAAAAAAAAATTTTAGGGTTTCCACTTTTTGCCACATCACGGGTGACGAAGGTTTAAAAAGGGGACCACTCCTTTGAGGTTTGGGTTTTTAATTTTGTAGTGCCAGGAAAAAAAAAAATGTCCCTATTTTAAAAAGCTGTTTGAGACAGGTCCTCTTTGGGGAAACCGGAAAAAAATTGGAGAAATTTTAAAAATTTCAGGATGAAAAATGATCCCTTTTAAAGGGCCTTAGTTAGTTTAATAGTTTTTTAAACCCACCCCTTTTCCCACCCTGGGGGCGGTATTTAAAAAGATTCCCAAGGAAATTTAATTTGGGTCCCGGGACGGACCCCAAATTTTTAAATAGCTGAGCAATTTTACAGAGGTAATAAAATTCCCCAATTTAAAAAGGGTAAAAAACCCAGGGAATTACAAAGGTAATGAACCCCCGGGTGGGGCTATCACAATCATGACAAGTTCAAGGTTTTTTACAGATTACAGGGGTTATTAAATTGGATCCAGGGACGGGGCCCCCCAAAAATTTTTTGATGGGAACTGGTAAAAGGAATGAACTCACAATTTTACAAAGGTAATGAAAAATGTAAGAAGGGTTATTTACGTTTAAACATGGCTACAATCATGAACAAATTATTTGTAATTAGCAAAATTTACACTTCCACACCCCGGTCAAAACTGTAATGAGTTATTGGTTTCAAATATTGATTGTTGAGTCACCCCACACACACACACACACACACACACACACACACCCCAAAACACACACATATACAAAAAATTTATACACACACACACACAACCCCCCTAAAAAACACAAAACACACCCAACACAAACACACTCATACACCCCACACCACACACACTCATTAAAATACCACACCCACACCCACTTTTACGGGGGTGACAAAAATAAAAACTTTCCTGGGGAGTGGGGTTTTCAAAAGGCTTTACCGGGATTTTTAAACCCCCTTCTTATGGCCCGAAATCCTAGTGACCCATTTAAACCCCCGAAAACCTTTCGCTTTAGGAGCGTTTATTTGCCGCTACATCCATTTCCCTTTCCCACTTCAAGCGACGATAAATAAACACCCTTTAAAAGTATGGGAAACCATTGAAATAAAGTAATGAGCAAACAATTTTTATGTTGGGCAATTTCCTGGGTGTGACCTCCCAAATGAAGAGGAAAAATGTTTAAAGACTTTATGGAGAGGCCCAACAAAATTTTAAAGCAAATTGCAGATATGCCTCCCGAGGGGTTTGGGAAAAGTAATTGTCCAAAATTTTAAAGGGCAAAAAAAGTAAAGATTTTCCCTGGAGATGAATGCCAAAAAGTATAAAAGTATTGGGTTTTTAAAAAGGGGGTACTTAGAGAGATTTTTTAAAAGTTAAAACCCAATAATTTTCAGGATGCCCAATGAATTAACTAAGAGAGTTTTGCTTGCTAAGTTTTTCCCAAAAGTTTTGATCCCCTTGGTTTTTGTGTCACAACCCTTTCTATAAAGGGAAATTTTTAATGCATGGAAACTTAAATGTGCTTGGGATGAAATTTTTAACCCCGAGGAAAATTTATTAACAGGTGGGAAAATTAAATTGGGTTTTATGAAAAATTCCAAGGGTTTGGGGTTTTCCCTCGAGGTGGCCAATCCAAATGGGGAAAAAAGTACTCCCCATTTATTGTGAAGCTTCAAAAAATTGGGATATGGAGGGAGTTGCTTACCTTCAATGTAAAAAAGTGTTTTTTTCCCCCTTTTTAGCTAAGGGTAAAGTGGGCCCCCAATTAAATCACATACCTTACCTCAGTTTGGGGAAATTAAAAGCCATTTATGTAGGGGTCAAATTTGCTATTTTTATAAGAAATAAGTCGCATGAGATTTTAAAAATTTTGCGACACTGTAAATTTTATCTGATAAAGAGGTATCCTTTCAATGGATTTTGCAATTTGGGAAAAATTAAAAAATTTTGGTTTTTACAAAACAGGTTGCTGAAATTTAAACAAAATGCAAGAGAAGTATAAAGTTTGGGTCAGGCATATGTTAAAATTTAATCATATACCTGGTGGGAAATCCCGGGTGATTTCTTGTCTCGGGGGTTTTTCCTTATGCTAAAATTTTTAAATGCTGTATCATTGGGTTTTTAAAAGGAACCCAGCTGGTTGGTAAAAAAAAGCTAATTGGCCCGTTAAAAAAAGGCTAAAATAGCTCCTGTTGAAAATTAAATGTGACCACCGCTCCCAAAAGTTTGTCCTCCCCTTGCCATTGAAATAAAAAAGGTTTCTTCCCTTTTTTTTTTTTTTTTTTTTTTCGCCGGGTTTTTTTACCCCCAAAATAAACAATTTTAACTAAGTTGGGTGTTTTAAATTTTTAAAAAAGATGAATATATATATAAATTTTCACATCCTCTTGAACATGGATAAAGAGGGGACAGGAGGGAAAACTTTTGGAAAAAATTAAAAATTTATATGGAAAGCAAAAAATTTTGGGAAAATTTTTATAATAGAAAATTGGGGGCTGTATTTAGAGAACAATGTAATTAGGTTTCAGAGGTAGGGTTTACAAAAAGCTGAAAATTGGGTGATTTTGCCCAAAAAAAAAATCATCATCTAACAAATTTAATTTGTTCTAAAAGGGCCCCTAAAAAAGTATTGCAGGTGGGGGACAAGAACCTTAAAAATTTTATTAGGGAAAATTCTGGATTCCACAAGGACGGCCCAAAATTAAAAAAGGGGGATTAAATCTTGTGTAATTGTTGCCGTGTGGATGCCAGATCCTTTAAAAGTTTTTCCCAGGTCCTCCACCATTACCAAAAAGGGCATGTACAATTAGTGGAAAATTTTTGAAGTAAAAAGGTTTTAGGGCTAAAAGTGGTCCAATAATTTTTTTAAAAGGTCTTCAAATGGTGTTCCAAATGAAATTTTTTGTTTATTTTTTTCACCTGTACTGCTACCCAGGGCAAATTCATTTAGAATGGCACAGGGTTGTCCCGCAGAACAGTTTATAAGCTGTTTGGGAAAAATTTTCAGCTAGGAGATCCTGTTCCCAAGGGTTTATGATTTCGGGGTAATGCCACAAATTTTTTAGCAGGTTTCTCAAATTTGATAGAATTTTAAAAATAAAATGATGTTCAATCTCTGTTAAACCCCCAACGAGGGGAAACCCGGAAATTTAAAATTTTTCCCAGGCCCCCGGCAGGGGGGGTGTACGAAAGGGCTGTAGGGACAGGAAGAGGTGTCTCCCTAAAGTACACCCGGGAAAAGAAATTTAAATTTTGGAAAAAATTCCCCTCCGTGTTAGTGGAGGGGAGAATCGTTTAAATTTAAAAGGCTTCTCCCGTAAAGAGTGATACCCTGATGCAGATGTATTAACACCTTCTCACGTAATATGTGGGAAAGGGAAAAAGGAAGCTGCCCCCGTTAAGAGATAATCCGGAAGAAAGTGATGAAGATTACCCAAAGAGCGGGCAGTGTTTTTTGTAATAAAATTTTAAAAAGTTTAAAAAAAGTAATTATCATTGGTTTTAATTTTGTGGGGTAAGGAAAATCCCTTTTTACCCCCAAAGTGAACACTTTTATGGTGCCAAAAGAGGCAGAAAACGGGGCAGACCATTCAACCCGGTGCAATTTTGTTTTAAATTTACACTGAACCCAAAAATCGAACATTGGGCCCCCTGGGCAAAGTAAATTTACATTGTACCCAGATGGGACAGGTGTTTTTCCGGGAAGCAAAATGTTGTGTTGTGGCCAGGAAAAATTTACGCACAATTAATTTAAAATTTATTTCCCCTTTTTAAATTTGGGGTTCAATTTAAACGTAAATGAAAATCTGAAGGAAAGTGACACGGATGAAATGGAAGATAATGCAGACCAAGTGATGCAGGAAAATGAAAAAAAGGAGTAAGACCAAATAGGGGGAAAAAGCCACTCAAGTCAGAAAACCCGGGTGGAATTTTCTCCTAAAGGAAAGGAAATTAAATTTTAGTCGTTTAGCAACGAAAATCCCGGGCCCGCCCCAGTGGGGAAAATACTCTAATATTTTCCAAAAAAAACAGTAGTTATATGTAAATAGTGGCATACTGTTTTTTAAAAGAATTATTTATGGGAAAAAGGGAAACTGGACCTGCACCCTGCGGGAACAGGACTCGCCATTTTGTTTTTTAATTGGGCACTAACGGTTTGTGGGTTTTAAAGGGGAAAAATTTTTTTGTGCTCTAAGGTTAAAATTGGGTTGACACCCCTCAAATAGGAGGCCCAAATTGTTTTTTAAAGTGCATTCCTGCATAACTTTAGATATCAGGCGACTGGACAAGCAGCCCAGGGCCCCCAGATAAATCTGTTTATGGTTTAAATCTGGCCAGTTTATTTTCAAAGATAGACAGTGAGGTTTTTGAGTTGATACACATTAACTCTAGTCAAATTGGGGATTAAGATAAATTCTCCTTCCCTTTTTTAAAAAATGTGTATATATATGTATATATATATATATATATATATATAATATATATATATATATATATATATATATTTTAAAATATATATATATAAAAATTTTATTTTTTTTTTATCACACTGGCCGACTCCCACCAAGGCAGGGTGGCCCGACAAAAAAAAACTTTAAACCCATCATTCACCCCAAATCACTGTCTTGCCAGAAGGGTGCTTTACACTATAGTTTTTAACTGCAACATTAACACCCCTCCTTCAGAGGGGCAGGCACTGAAATTTCCCCCATCTCCAGGACTCAAGTCCGGCCTCCCGGGTTTCCCTGAACCCCTTCATAAATTTTACTTTGCTCACACTCCAACAGCACGTCAAGTATTAAAAACCATTCGTCTCCATTCACTCTATCAAACACACCACGCACGCCTCTGGAAGTCCAAGCCCCTCGCACACAAAACCCCCTTTTACCCCTCCCTCCAACCTTTCCTAGGCCTACCCCTACCCCGCCTTCCTTCCACTACAGACTGATACACTCTTGAAGTCATTCTGTTTCGCTCCATTCTCTCTACTGTCCGAACCACCACAACAACCCTTCCTCAGCCCTCTGGACAACAGTTTTGGTAATCCCGCACCTCCTCCTAACTTCCAAACTACGAATTCTCTGCATTATATTCACCACCACACATTGCCCTCAGACATGAACATCTCCACTGCCTCCAGCCTTCTCCTCACTGCAACATTCATCACCCATGCTTCACACCCATATAAGAGTGTTGGTAAAACATACTCTCATACATTCCCCTCTTTGCCTCCAAGGACAAAGTTCTTTGTCTCCCCAGACTCCTAAGTGCACCACTCACCCTTTTCCCCTCATCAATTCTATGATTCACCTCATCCTTTATAGACCCATCCGCTGACACGTCCACTCCCAAATATCTGAATACATTCACCTCCTCCATACCTCTCCCTCCAATCTGATATCCAATCTTTCATCACCTAATATTTTTGTTACCCCCATAACCTTACTCTTTCCTGTATCCACTTTTAATTTTCTTCTTTTGGGACACCCTACCAAATTCATCCACCAATCTCTGTAATTCTCTCAGAATCTCCCAAGAGCACAGTTGTCATCAGCAAAGAGCAACTGTGACAACTCCCACTTTATGTGTGATTCTTTATCTTTTAACTCCACGCCTCTGCCAAGACCCTCGCATTTACTTCTCTTACAACCCCCTCTATAAATATTTAACAAACACGGGGACATCACACATCCCTGTCTAAGGCCTACTTTACTGGGAAATAATTTCCCTCTTTCCTATGTACTCTAACTTGAGCCTCACTATCCTCGTAAAAACTCTTCACTGCTTTTAGTAACCTACCTCCCCACACCATACACCTGCAACATCTGCCACATTGCCCCCCTATCCACCCTGTCATACGCCTTTTCCAAATCCATAAATGCCACAAAGACCTCTTTAGCCTTATCTAAATACTGTTCACTTATATGTTTACCCGTAAACACCTGGTCCACACACCCCCTACCTTTTCCTAAAGCCTTCTTGTTCATCTGCTATCCTATTCTCAGTCTTACTTTTAATTCTTTCAATAATAACCTAACCATACACTTTACCAGGGATACTCAACAGACTTATCCCCTATAATTTTTGCACTCTCTTTTGTCCCCTTTGCCTTTATACAAAGGAACTATGCATGCTCTCGCCAATCCCTAGGTACCTTACCCTCTTCCATACATTTATTAAATAATTGCAACCAACCACTCCAAAACTATATCCCACCTGCTTTTAACATTTCAAACTTTATCCCATCAATCCCGGTTGCCTTACCCCCTTTCATTTTACCTACTGCCTCACGAACTTCCCCCACACTCAAACTGGCCTTTTCCCTCACCCAAAAGTGTTATTCCCCTTTGCCCTATACACAAATCACAGCTTTCCCTATCTTCACAACTTTTTAAAAATTCCCTCAAAATTTTCCCCCTCCATCTTCCCAATACCTCTAACCCCCTTAATAACTCTCCTCTCCTATTTTAACTGACAAATCCTTTGTTCTCTAGGCTTCCTTAACTTTTTAAATCCACTCCAAAACTTTTTCTTATTTTCAAAAAAATTTGTTGATAACATCTCACCCATCTCTCTTTTTCTTCTTTTTTTACATTGCTTCACCACTCTCTTAACCTCTCTCTTTTTTCAAAACTCCCCCCCTCTTGCATACTTCATTTGTAAAAACCCTCTATCAATTTTCTTCCCTTAACCTCTTTAACATCATTCCACCAATCGCTCCCTTCCCTCCCGCACCCACTTTCCTGTAACCACAAACTTCTGTGAACACTCTAACACTACTTTTTTTAAACCTCCCCCATACCTTTTCGCCCCCTTTCCCCTATGCTTCATTACCCATCTATCCTCCAAAAAATGTTTATTTTTTTCCCTAACTGCCTCCTCTTTTTTTTTTAAAAACGTTCACCTCTCTTTTCCCTATGCTTCTATTCCCTTGTACCCCATCCCCTTTTTTCTTCATGTAGCTACAACTAAAAAGTGATCTGATATATCTGTGGCCCCTCTTTAAACATGTAATCCTGAAGTCACTCAACTCTTTTATCTCCCAATACATACCCAACAAACTCTGTCATTTCGCCCTACATCATATCTTGTATACTTATTTATCCTCTTTTTTTTTAAAATATGTTTTTCCTAAACAAAACCCCCCTTTTATAAAAACAAAGTTCAATCAAGGGCCCCCTTTATCATTTACACCGGGCACCCCAAATTCCCTCCCACCCTCTCTAAAAGTTTCTCCTACTTTAGCATTCAGGTCCCCTCCCAAAATTACTCTCCACTTGGTTCAAAGGCTCCATACATTCATTTAAAACATCCCCCAAAATCTCTCTCTCTCCCTGCATTCCTCTCTTCCTAGTGCATACACGCTTATTATGACCCACTTTCGCACCCAAACCCTTTATTTTAAAAATCCACATAATTCTTGCATTACACATTAAATTTTCTCTTTTCTCCTTGCATAACTGATATTACTGCTCCCCCCTTTCCCTTTTTGCTCTAACTCTCTCAGATACCCAGATTTAATCCCATTTATTTCCCCCCACCAAACCCCCCTACCCATTCAGTTTGTTTCGTTTGGGGGCCAGGACATCCAACTTCTTTTTTCTAACTCAGAAATCATCTGTTTCTTGTCCTGCACTACATCCACGCCATTCAAGCATCCAGTTTTATAAAGTTTTTTTTCTTCTCTTTTTTAGTAAATGCTAAAGGAGAAGGGGTTACTAGCCCATTCCCCCCCGGCATTTAGTCGCCTCATACGACACCATGGCTTGGGAGGAAAGATTCTTTCCCAAATTCCCCAGGGACAATAAAGAAATAAAGAAGAACAAGAGCTATGTAGAAAAAGGAGAAAAACCTAGATGTATTAATATATATGCATGTGATGTCTGTGAATGTGACAAAGTGAAGTTGGGTAGCAAGATCCCGTTACAGCTTTTTTTTAAAATGAGACAGAAAAAGACACCAGCAATCCCCCATCTTTCAAAACATTACAGGTTTCTGTTTCACAGTATCGGGCAGAACGGTGTATTTCCCCTGGGTTTTGCTGTCTACCAACCTACTCCCTTTTATATAATATATAATATATATAATATATATATTTATATAATATAAATTTTATATAAAATTTTAAAAATATTATAATATATATATATTTAAAAATATATATATTAAAAATCATTTATTATTTTTAATATACAGCCCAAAAATTTAATATTTAACAGCATTCCTGGGTTGTATATTTCATTTAAAATTAAAAGGTCCAAGCAATTTTGGGGAAAATGACAGGGTAGGTATGGGGGGGACTTTTTTTTGCGACCTAGGTGCCCCAAAATTTTCCTTTCTTGTCTAACTGATAAATAAAAATTTATCTTTTTTTCATTTACTGTCATGTACATAATGAACATTCAGATAAATCAATTTTCCCCAAGCTGCTTGTTATGCAGAGCATTTGGGGCAAATGCGACCCACCCCCACCCCAGAAACCCCCAATCCCCCCTTTTACTGATGGGGAAAAAACAACCGTGTAAGGAAACACGTCCAAGTTTCCCCCCCCCGGGGGAATCGAAGCCGGACCTTCAGATGTAAGCGAGGGCTTTAGCCCAGGCCAGGGGGCACCAGCAGAAATTGTAAGGGTTTCCGGGTACAGGGGGGATGCCAGCTTTAATAAGGCCCCAAATTTGTTGTTACGTTTAAACGAAGCGAAGACTCTGTGGGGCCTAGCTCGGGCACCAACCATACCTCCCCTTAACAGTCACGCGAAAGAAAAAATTTTAAACAAATCCAGGACCCACACATCCAAAATGCCAAATGTGGGAAAGTTCCATGACAACGAGAAAAAGCCCCAATGGAGACACGGGGTTCCCAAGGCAAGAGAGAAACCTTCAATGAAGTAGGGGAAAGGCAGCACTGGTAGTCTAGGGACCCAGTTAGCACCAAAACGTTTGGTGATGGTGTGGTGACCCCCGGGCGTCACCTGCTGCCTCTCTGGACACACCTGACCCCCCAACTTTTTAGTTATCATGGTGAGTGTCTTAGTCTTTTAGACGGTCTCTTACTCTGTTATTATCCTTTAGGTTGTAGTAACGACAGTTACTAAAAACCTAATTTATTTTTTGCAAGCACTGCAATAATAAATTTGTCACAACGGGAACAGGTCAAATAAGTTGTTTTTGGGGTTTTCGTACATTAGTTAAATTTTTAGAAGGTGTTGTAAAAATACAAAATTTGAATACCCCAAAAATCAATGTGCCTTATTTCCCTGGGGTTTATTTTACTTTATTTTATACTTCAAAACATTAAATCTAGCCTACACTTTAAAATAACACTTAAGAAATGAAATGTTTTCGTGTTGAAAAAAAAAAAAAAAATTGTTACATTTGGCTTATTTAAGGCTGTTTTTTCCCCCAAAGGAGGTCCTTAAATAAAGGCTCTTATCCAAGGGAACTGGATGTGTTCTCCTTCCTTGGTTGATCTGTGCTTCCCAGCCTACGTGCGTGATCCCGTGTGTGTAGAATGGTTTAAAAAAAACCGACAAGTTGAAATTGAGACACTTATGCAGCTTTGGGGAAATCTTTATTCAGGAAACGTTTCGGACTGATGAAGCCCGTTGGCGAAACGTTTCCTAATAAAATTCCCATTGCCATAATGTCTCAATCTTACTGTGATCCCTATGTTTAGCGCTTCCCGAAAATTAATAAAAAATCATTGAACGTTGTTCTACACGAATGTATAATACTATTAGGGTCAGTTTTTAATGTTTATATACGCCCAAAACAAACATTTATCCAGTCTTTCAAATAAGGCTAAAAGGGTTTAAGAACCGACAAGTTGAAAAAACGGTCACTTTTGAAACACTGGGTCATTATAGAAAACGTTCGCCAAAAGGGGCTTCTTAAGTCCGGTACAAGGATAAAGGGTGGAAGGAGTGGGGGGTAACATCCCTCAGCCTTGAGCCCAAAATTTTCATTTCATGATTAAACACACTGATACCTCACACTCTCCCCATTCATTTTTAAAAGGACTGAAGGGGCCCATTTGTTGGCAAACGTTTCCATAATAAAAACCCCAATGTTGCAAAAGTGTCTAATTTTCAACTTTCAAATAAGCAACAAAGCTATATGTACTCTTTAAAAACAGGCCTTGGACCATAAATTTTAACCCCCTTTCTTGTAAACAGTATTGCTATAGTAAAAAAAACACGGTTAGTTTTTCCCTTTATTTTCATGACGTACCCCTCACGGTGATTTTTGTCATGGCTTAAACAAGCCATCTCGTGCAAATCAAGATTGCTCGATATATTTATATTTTATACTACAATACCTTCGCATCTTATTGCCTATTCAGCCATTATTGACCCCCTGTTTCGAGTCTTGCCAATCATTGTCACAACTGTATGAAGCTTGATTATCCCCCACTTTTTCAATGAACTCGTTCCCTTCCTACCACCATAAACTTTTTCCCAAAAAGTTCCTATACTCCTTCCCTTTTTATTTCACCCTTACCTAGTCCCTATTGACCCCTTTCCGAACAGGATAACTTTTCGGCTTTATCTTGTGTCCCTTTATCCCTTTTCTTCTAAAATTAATTTCCCCTTTAAATCCCGGGGAAAATTTGCTTCCAAACTAAATAACTGGGGGCGCCAAGCTCTTTGGGGGAAGCTTTCGGCTCAAGCCAAGCCCCCCGGGATAGTTTCCTTTGTAAATTTAGAATTTTGGATAAATTTTTCACTTCCCTCTGCCTACTCCCCCCTAAAGGGAAAGGGTTTCCCTTGATGCTGGTGAGGGGCTCGTGATCTAAGGAATTGGTCTTTTCCCCATTTCCCCTGAAAAAAACCTGAATACCTTCCACACCCCCCTCAGGCGCTTTAAATTCTTACGGGTTTGGGCGCTTTCCCCCTTTGATTATAATAAAAATTTCCCCCTACTCCAGTAAAAAAGTAATACTTGTGGTTAGCCGACTCCCGAGTGTCACCCTGAGAAGAAATAGAAAGCCCATTAATTAAGAACTAAGAATGGAAGTCACTAGAGTAGGTTTACTGTTCATGCTAGGCGGATCCTTCCCGAACCCCAGTTTTTTTCCCCTATATTCTGAAATTTTTTAAAAGATACTCGGGGTGTTCGCTTCGATAAAACATAACAACCTAGCGGGTCAGGCCCTGACCCCGGGGGGCCCTGGTCATGGACCGGCCGGGGGGGCGTTGCCCCCGGGAAATATCCTCCAGATAAGATAAGATAAGATTTCGTTCGGTTTTTTAACCCGGAGGGTTAGCCCCCCAGGATAACCCAGAAATCATTTGCTCATCGAGGACTGCTAACTTTTTTCCCAGGGGGTCCTTAATCTTTGCCCCCCCAGGATGCGACCCACACCAGTCGACAAACACCCAGGTACCTTTTTGCTGCTGGTGAACGGGACAACAGGGAAAGGGAAACGTGTCGAATGTTTCCCCCCCGCCGGGAATCAAACCCCGGGGCCCTCCGTGTGTAAAGCGGGGCTTTAGCCCCCAGGCCACCGGGCCACGAAATTTTCCACCCCCCGGGGAATCAAACCCCCGGGCCCCTCCGTGGTGAAGCGGGAGCTTTGCCACCGGCCAGGGGGCGACCGGTGACTTAGAAAATTCTACTCATCAAAACTCTATAATTATTCAAAACACTTCAGTAGAATGTACAGAGAATTCATAAAGTGGGGCTTCACGGGGGCCGGGTCAACCACCTAAACAACACGGGCCAAACTGAAATGCCCATATCCGGAAAAAAAAAAAAAAAAAAAAACCCCTTTTTCCGGGTTCAAAAAACGCCGCCCCTCAGCGTTTTAAAAGTTTTGGGGTACAAGGTATCTGTTTACCTATTTTAAAAAAAAAACATCCATGAGTGGTTTGATTGTTAAGAAACACAGTGGGCTTTTATGAGGCTCGCCAGCTTCGTAAATTGTTCAAGTTACTGTTTAAAGTACCTTCGAAATAGTGGATTTTTCACTTTTTCATTTTTTTCGAGTATCCCCTTTTCAAACTACTTCACCCCAGTTTTCTGATCTGCAGATTTTGCACCTGTTCCATTAAAAAAAGAGCGTAAATTTGTCAAACCAATTTTGCAGTTTAAATTCTTTGGGTTTAACCGTCCTCTCCCATTTGTGTATATTTTTTCCAGTGGGATGATTTTTTTTTTGTTTTAAAAATCGGGGATGAACCAGGGCGTTTCTGGGTTTTTTCCGCTTGTTTCCTATCTTTTAAATTCCCCCTTCGCCTTCCGGCACTTCCCCGTTAGACAACCCGCCACCAGTTGTTTTACTTTCCAGTTTTTTTCTAAAAACACTGCCTTCAAAAGTCTCTCCATCAGTGTATCGCTCTTGTAGTTTTTTTGGGTTTTTCCTGTCCCAGGAAATCAGAGGGGTTGGTTACTTGCCCCCCTAATATTGGGGGCCCCTCACCTCGCTGGGCCCACCCGCTGGGTCACCTCGCTAGGTCATTTTTCCGTGGTACCTCGCTGGTCACCTCGCGGGTCACCCCCTGGGTCCCCCTCGCTGGGTCACCTCGCTGGTCCCTCGCTAGCCCTCCGGGTTTCACCCGCTGGGTCATCGTAGGTCACCTCGGGGGTCACCTGCTGGTCACCTCGCTAGGTCACCGGAGGTAAAAGGATGATAGGTTTCCGAACAAGTGTCTAGCAACACATTACGTTAAAAAAACACAAAAAAAAACTAAAAGAACTTTTTTTTGGAAACATTTTGGGTCCTGGGACTTTGGGTCAATTCCAAGTATCAAATTTTTAACAACGAAACATTTTCAATACAATGTCCAAATTTTTTTCCAACAACTGTCGATATCACATTCCATTTTACTACAGACGTAGCTGTTAGCCCTTGGGGCTTAGCGCTTCTTTTTGATTATAAAAACTACAGTACGTGGAAAAAACTAGTAAAACATATAACATTACTTTTTCATATTTTTAAAAATGTTTTTTTTTTTTTGCCCTTTTAGATTTTTTTTATAATGATTGTAAAAATGTTAGGCGTATTCTATATATTTTTTTTTTTTAATAAAATTTTTTTTAACATTTTTTTTTGCTGTAGTGTGATATTTTGACTTCTTTTTTTTGTCAACAGCTGCATGCATTTTTTTTTTTTTGTTTGTTTTTTAAGTTTCGGATAAATAATTAACTCTGAAGTTTTTAATTTGTCCACACGAACACATCTTAAAATTTTCCCAACCAAAATTTTAACTTAGTTCATCACCTTAGCTCATGGTATCTTCAGAAGTTTTTGTTGCCCCCAAACTCTTGGGTCGTCGCAACTTAACTACAATTTGTTCCCCGTTAGCTTTTTTCATGTGAACATTAGAGACCCACTACTGGTGCGCCACCCGCGACGCCCCCCCTTCACTTTCTCCACTTTTGTTAAGTCGGGGTTCCCAGAGTTAATAAAAGCGATCTTGGTCTTTTTTCCCGACCCCCAAAATTTAGAAAGTGAAAGGGAAAAATTATTTGGAATGAAAAGTGGGGGTTTAAAAAGGGTTTCCCAGCATCGTTCCCAACTCCTGGAAGGCAGTGTTTGTTTTATAAGTATTCGAAAGTAACCCAAGAAAAAGATTAATATCTGATTTGGTTTTTTGCTTTTAAAATATAACAAATGTAAATTAAAAAAAATGATAAATAGAACAAGTATAAAACGTTAAGTTCCATAGATGAAAGAAAAGGGTCTCAAGTGGTTACCCAGGATAGTGTTTGTACCCGGGATAGGGTGTTTTTACCCAGGATGGGGTGTTGTACTAGGAAGGGTGTTTCCAGGATGGGTGTTGAAACCCAATAGAGTGTTTCCCCAGGATAGGGGTTGTCCCCGGATAGGGTTTTTGTCCCCCGGGATAGGGTTTGTCCCCAGCATGGGGTTTGTACCCAGGATAGGGGGGTGTACCCAGGATAGGGGGGGAAGTGTGCGTGGGTTACGCACCCTCCATGCAACCAAGGCATAATTAAATCCCCCCCATCCCCCTACCCCCCTTCCCAAACCCCCACCCTCGCTAGGGGTCCGGGCAGCTCCTTCAGTGTGTGTGGGGGTCTAGGGGTGAGGGAAGGGGTGTTGGGGGAGGGTTTCTTTTTAGTGTTGCAAGAAATCATTCTGGCGGGAAACTCTGCCCTACCATATTTTTTTCCCGGGGAATGGGAAAACCCTAAAAAATAATTGGCCCAGTATATAAAAAAAACCACATGTTCAAAAATACCCTTTGAACAACATGTTCACAAAACTAAGATAGTTAAAATTTTGCAAATTTTTTAAACCCGGAGGGTTACCCACCAAAAATAACCCAAGAAAAGCGTGTATCGAGGGATTGCTGTTTTTTTCCACTTGGGGCCCTCAATCTTGTCCCCAGGATCGACCTACACCGTCGATAACCCTAGGTGCCATTGCTTGCAGGTGAGCGGGGACAGCAGGTAAAGAAAAACACCCCCCAAGTTTCCATCCTTGCCGGGGATCAAACCCACGGAAATGTGTGTGAGGCGAGAATGTTGCCTACCGGGGCCACGGGACACAACGAAGAACCTATATTTAAAACGTCTTACTTTAAGTAATTTTTTAAATTTTTGGCTAAAAAGGGCTCTACTTAAAGAGAAAAAAATTTGTCAAGCAAGGCTCGTTTTCACATACTGTCGATTGGGTCCTTCAACATGCCCCCGTGACATCCCAATTACAAAATTACTACGCTTCTACATGTTTGCAACCTTAGGGGACGCTACGTAAACCCCTTTTCCAACACCCAAAGCATTAGTTTTCAGTCTATCACCCTTTTAAAAATCAGCCTTCAAAATAAATCACAATAGCTGACTAAGTGATGATTTGGGGGTTATAAGTCAGTAAAAAATGCATAATGCAGCTGTTTGTGTTTTTTTTTCTTTTTTAAATTTTTTCGGGTTAAAGTAGTTTTGGTGTGTCTTAGTTTCGAGACTTTTTCTAATAAACTCATTTTTTTGTTGTTTTTCGTTATATTTATAAAAATTTTTAAAAACTATTTGCGTTTGCCTTTTTTTGTGTTGGGTATTTCAAGTCTGTTAGTTGTGGAAAAATGTATGCGCTAGACACAAAATATTTTCAGGTTGGAATGGATGATTTTTCCAGTTTTTGGGCTCCCTTGGGGGGGTGTTGATATACACTCTTGGGCTTTTTAAGAAGTTTAAGTACAGGGTTAGACCTCGGTGTATCGAAAAAACTTTTGGTGTTAAATTTTTCAAATCCTGACCTAAAAGGGGGGTTGAACGTATTCCAGAGATTGTCAAAATTTAGTCGAAGAGACTTAGTTTCTCCTTTTCCTTCGGGGTGAGCGGGAGCAGCAGGGAGCTGGGTTTTTTAAACAGGATACAAGGTATTTTTTCCCAGACCACAGCGACTGAAACACATCTAATAAATGCATTTTTTAACTTATACTGTTGCGAAGACTTTTAAAATAATGTCACTGCAAACATCTTTTAATTAAATTTTTTTGTTAAAATAAGAATGGAAAGATTAAAAACGACAAAAAGGGATTGAGAAATAGCGGAAGGCTAGGTAATGGCAGGAAGGAGGGGAATGAGGGAAGGGAAGGATAAAGTAACGATAGAAGTGATGGAACAGTTACATTCCCCTTGGGAAGAATGCTACTCGTATACACAGGTGGGCAGTCAGCGTCGTTTTTTTCAAAAATGTTTTTTTTAAATCATAACAACGAACAATAGAGGTTGGAAAGGTTCCCTCACAAAGGCACAGCAGCCCCGGTGCAATAAATTTGTGTAAAAAAGTTTCCCCGTGGGACTTTGCCCGGCCCGATCCGCAGGATTGACACCATTATTTCCCCTTTCCCAAATGACGTACACTTGGACTTGCATAATACCAAATGTGAAGCTAAACAACCCACTAACCCAAACCTTCAGTATTTAGTCCCCTCCCGTGGGTCACTTTGCCCAGAGTAAAATTTTGTATTTTAAGGCCAAAAAACCTAATCAATGTCGCAAAAAAAAACTTTACAAAGCTGTTAGGAAGCCACTAGCGGGTCGTCGCGTGATAAAACCCGCGTCAGGGATTTTTCCTTGATAAATTCCCGAAAACGTATGTTACTTTTTGTGGTGTGAAAAATGCTACAGTAACAAAATACAGCGCAGATCCATAAAAATTTTAACGCGTACGTACTGTTTTTGTGACCAAGCCACCGCTTTACTACCCCCAATTTTTTTCCGGGATGCAGTGTGACCGACCCTGTTCAAACACGGGGTATCGCGTGGGCGGAAAAGTGGACCAGCTCAAAAGTCGCAGATTGCTTAGCCTTGATTTTTTGGCGCGTTTTTTTGCCTCTTGGAAGGTCGCCCACAGAGGAAATTTTTACCCTTCCCCTCTCCTGCCCCCATCTAGGAACACAAAAAGGCATATAAACACGATTTAGTGCTCAAGTCTCTTTTTTTTACAGCACAAATACTACACCACATTGCGGGCTACCTGGCCATAGGACTTAAAAAAAAAGGCAGGGAAAAGTAATTATGTTTGCCTAACACCAACAGGGTGGTTTTTCCGGGGCATTCCATCCAATGATATAATAGATGGAGTATTAAAATCCGCTTGTTTTAGCTGGGGGGACTGTGTTTTATATAAGAATATGGGCTAAGGAAGGGTAAAAAAATTTTTCGGGCAACTGTCGGTAAAGGGTCTTGACCGAAATAGTTACCGTCAACTTCCTTGGGTCAAACCTGATTTCCGCCTGAACCCAGGGGTTTCAAGAACCGTCGGGTTTTCGTTTTTTTCATATATATAATTATATAAATTTTTAAAAATATATATATATATATAATATAATAATATAATAAATTAGCAAAAAATTTAAGTTGATTTCGCCCAGGGACCTCTTTCTGTTAGGTGAATGGGGCAGCAGGAAAAAGGAGACGCCTTAAACCCTATCCCGCCCGGAATCGAACTCTTGCCCTTTCGGTTGTGTGGTGAGCGCTCTACCACTGCTGGAGGATGTGGAAACCGGCGATGCCCCACAAGAGGTCATTGACTGCACACCATTTCCGAGGTGTTGCCCGCCCCTCCCTCCTTCCACCCTGCCATCACATACACGTCATTCAACCATTCAGGCTTTACACTTTTTTTCCTATTTTCACCTTAAGAAGTAAATGTATGAATTGGTTTAAAAAATTTTTTAACCCTTGGACTTTATAATACAACAAAAATTGTTATAACCTTTATTTTATGGATTATAGATTTTTTTTTTACCAAACATTTTCAATAGATTCGGAAAAATTTAAAGAAATTAAAGGGAAATAAACCAGCCCCTGAAACTTTTATGGACAAAAAGGCCCTCCGAATTCATCAACATCATTAGTTCTCTCACGTGAGACACTTTAAATCTTTTTCTTAGCCTTTTTTTTTACATTATATGATTTGCTTGTCACTTAATTTTTGCGTTCTTAGAATAACATTTTCTCTGCTGAAACTGATTTTCACTTTTTTCCCAATTACGCTACTCAAAGGGTACTTGCTTTAATGAAAAAAACTTTACGTTCGCGTGATCCTATAACCAACACTCATCATATTGACAAAAGCCATGTTAAAAAATACTGTTCAGGATTCGCCTTTATTACTCTCTTCCCTGTTGTCAAACTTTTTTCCTCTGGTGGCCTTTCCCCCCTTTCTTTCCCTTGTTCTTATTGACTAGCAAAAATAAATAAAATGTTGCGTGCTTTAGCCTGCCCCTTTAAATTACTCGCAAAAATGGGCCTAAGCCGCCGAAATAAAAGGGGAATGAGGAATGAGTTGCTGTGATAACGACCCGCCAGGAAATAAAAGATTTATGTTGCTTCACGTGAGGCCCCCACTGTTATGGACACTTTACACACCAGTTGTTTTTCCCTTGCAACCCGTCCCCACACAAATATAACGAGTGTATTATTTCCAACAATTTTGCAACCCGGGTATCACCCGTGCACAGCGTCACCTCTCGTGTACCCAATTGTTGTTGGCGTTAAATAGTGAAATTTTTGGTCAAAAAACTAACCTAAAATAAATTTTAAACTAACCGTCTAATTTTTAAACTACCATCTGAACTTCGAAGAAGTCTTTAAGGAAAAAGTCAGGAGGGGTAAATCACATTTCCATAATTAATTTGCACTAAAAGATCACAAAAATTCGAAGAGGATATTGGCGAATGTTAACTCTTTACAAACGGAAATAGGTCCTTACTAAGCCAATTTTAGACAAAAAACCTAATAAATTTGGAAATTGAATGAATTCGAACCCCTTTAAAAGGTTTTAATTTTCCAATGCAACAATGTAAATTTATTTGTGGCAACGTTTCGTCTTCAGGACTTTTTCAAGCCCTTGACAAAGCCCGAGAGAGTGAAACGTTGACACAATAAATGTCACATTATTGCACTTGTGTCCTTTTAGTTTTTCAAATTTTTCGGAATTCTCGAACAAATACACAGGAAATTTTATTAAGAATCTCTTACGGTTTTAAAAAAAAAGATTTTGCCTTTTTGAATTTTCTAAAATTTTTCACTTGGATTCGATCCAGAGACCCTGATAAAAATTGCTATTGGTATACTGCTTTGTATAGGAGACGATACTGCAGTGTTTTCCCTTTATTTTTTGTTTTTATGTGCTGGGGTTTAAATTTACGCTAACCTCCCAAAAAAGGGAAAAGGAAATAAAACGCGTTTTAGGGTTTTTCTGAGGATCTCATCCCACCGTCCGTGAGGACCCTTTAGATGAAGGCAGTGGTTCCCAAAATTTTTTTGTTGTTTCCCAATTTAACTGCCACATAAAAAAAAGTTACCCCCTTTTACAAAAGTTTGTTATTATTGATAAAGGCTAAACGTGAACGTATACAGCCTCGATACTCGCTAATCCTAGCAAAAACCCTTGAAAACGTAAGAACCACAATACATTATATTTTAAAAATTAATAAACAACAAATTTACAGTAACATGGGTAAATACTAACTATATACTGCCAGGGCAGTACCATACTACCACTTTTTCTACCTCGGCTGATGCTCACGATAAACGACAGTGGAAAAAGAGGCAGCCTCAGGAATGAGTGACGCTATGGCCGGGCGATCTGGGGTACTGAGTGACTTTTGTCCCGAAGCATACTTGTCAAAATACTTTTGGGGTTTCCACACCTTACTATATATTCTTCTTTTCTAAACGTATATTGTTTTTGATGTTTTTTGTTTTTTGGTTTTAAATTTATTTTACTTAAATAGGTTTACTTTACCTTTTTATACTAAGACAAATTAACAAAAATCCTCATACCGGGACCGCATTGTTTTCTTGATTTTCAGAATTCATAACTTTTTTTCTGTCACCCCCCCATTTCCCCCCCAAAAATGGTTTTAAATTTTCCCCCCGGGGTAATTTACCCCAGTTTGGGACCATGATTAAGGGAAGGGGGCCTGGGGTTTGGACCCATTTAAAAAGGGAAAAAGGGGGGGGCCCGGGGGAGGGCCCATTAGATGAAAGGAAGGGGGGCCTTGAAAAGTCAAATTTAAAAATTGGGGAGAACCTGCTTTCCTCACTTCCCGAGGCGCCCTATTTCCCCTACCGGTTTATCGCTTTCCCCCAAAAGAAAATAAAATTATTATTTTATTAATTATTAATATTACATTAAAATAAAGTCTTCAAGCTGGGACAGGACAACACCTAAAGTCAATCCGGATCAGCCGGGCTGGGCCGTATTTGGTTTGCGTGCAGCCCCGCAGCAACAGCGGTTGATCAGGGTTTGATCCCCCAGGAGGCCTGGTCTCAGACCGGGCCGCGGGGGTTTTACCCCCCGGGAAACCCCTCCAGGGAAACTCCAGGGATGCAAAAGCACAAAAAAAAACCCCCAGGAAAGTAAAAAAATTATATACTGTATGCAAGAGTTTATAAGATTTCCTGCCCTTCCACATTTCCCGACAAAAAGATTATAAGCATCCTGCCAGAGAAAAAAATAATTTAAAAAACTCTGTTTTTACTCATGTACAGGAGGGGGTACCTCCTGGGGGGTTGCTGGGTGTTGCCTCCCAAACCACCCCCTGTTTTTGTGTTATCACCGTAGGGCGGGGAAAAATATTACATCCCTGATGGGACTGCTGTCAGTTTTTTCTGTGTCATATGACGGGGGGGGAGTGTTTCCTGGATCGTTTTTAATCTACCAACTTCTACCGTTTCAATGACAGGGAAATAAAATCACAAAGGATAGTTGCTGCTACCGTGTATCAGTTCAGGATTAGTAACTCCTGGATGTTTTTATATTCTACTTGTGGTTCAGGGTAGGCCGAATGTTCCTTGCTTTTTATTTTTAGTTGGATTTAGCGTGAAAAACCGTCACTAGGCATTACAAACTAGACATCCCAGCCCTTTAGAAAAGAAAAAAAAAACAGCCCAGTGCATTGGGAAATTTAATTAGTAAATCCTGTAAGTCACAAAGCGCCGGGAAAAAAAATAATAAAGGTTGATTCAGTGCTAGGGACTGGATTCCTTCCCCCCCCCCCCCCCCCCCCCCCCCCCCCCCCCCCCCCCCCCCCCCCCCCCCCCCCCCCCCCCCCCCCCCCCCCCCCCCTTTTTTAAAGTTTTTTACAGCAAAGGGGTTTTGAACCCCTGGCAAAAGTTTATAACAATCCTTTTTTTTTTGGGGAAAAATTAGGTGCACTAAGGGATTTTTCGCCCATCTCCTAAACCCGACAAAATTTAAAAAAAAGGTTATTAACTAAAACCTTTATTAAAAGGGGTTTTTTTTTTTAAAATTTTTTTAATTAATTATTTTTTTTTAACTGGAATGTTTTCCTAACTTAACTCTTTTTTTTGGAAAAATTGGTGCCCCAAGTAAATTTTTAAGAAATTGGAATTTTAACCAATCACTTTAAAAAAAAATTTAAATCCTAAAGGGGAAAAGTTAGCTAAAAAATAAAAAAATTTGATTAATATAAAATTTTTTAAAAATTAAAAAATTAAAAATTAAAAAATTACAATCCCGGGAAATGGGGGGGGGTTTCCTTTCCCCCCAAAATCTGGGCCTTGTTTTTAAAAGAAACTGCAAGAAAACCCCTTTGCAAAACATTTGAAAATGGACATGGGTAAACCCAAAAAAAAATTAAAAAAAGGGAAAAAATACCACTTTCCCAAAAATGAAACAAAGGATTAACAATTAAACATGAATAAAGGGTCTCTTTCCCAAACACATAAAATCTTTTTTCCCTAAGAAAAGCAGGATTAATCACCGGCCCCCAATCCGGGATGTCAGGGCAGAGCGCCTCAACCGGAATCCAAAAGATATGGCCCAGTGGGGAAAGGAAAAAAATTTTAATGAGAAAATTCCAAAAACTTTGAAAAAAGTTTTAAAATTTCGAAAGCGTTTGAAAAAAAACGGCAAAGGGAATTTTTTTTGGGAAAGTTTTGGGGAAAATCTTCACTCCAACAAAAAAGGAGGGAACGAATAAATCGGAGGATAATAACTAAACAAAAACTCAATTTTTCTCCATACAAAGACAAAAATAAAAAGGGGCCCGGGGGGGATTTATGAGGGTCTATTTCGCCCCAAAAGGCCCGTCCCCTGGTGAAAAAGGGGAATAGAAAATTAAAACAGAGTTTTCCAAAAATGGACCTTTAAAACTTTGTTTTCATGGTAGGCCAAATTAACACTCCTTAAAAAAAGGAATTTTGAGTTAAATTTCAGAGCCACTGTGATTTTGCAAGTTAAACTGGGAACCTTGGGGGAAACGTTCGGGAACCAGGTGGGAAAATTAAAAACAAAGGAAATTTGGGGAAAGGAAAAATGAAGAAAAATCCCCAGAAAAAAAAGACCGGCCATCAAGTGGCCCCCCAAAAAAGTAGGGGGGGCCCATTGTAAAAGGGAAAAAAAAATTTTCCGGGGCCCCAAAAGTTTCACGTCCCTCAAGAAATTTGGGGGGTTTAATAAATGGCGTTCAAAAGAGTGGCAAACCAAAGTACCTCACCCTTGGCTCTCTGGCTGGTCGGCCCGTAAAAATTAACATTCCTCAGGCGGTTGGACCGGGGCCCGGGGGGGGTTAAGAATTCCCGGAACCTTTCCTCGGATTTTTCCCTTTAACCCCCTAAAATACCCCTTAACCCATTAAAAAAATTTTTCCCTTTAAACCCCTAAAAGAAAATTATCATAATTTTAAAAAATTTTGGAAAACTTAAAAAGGGGAATTTTTTTTTTCCCAAATTCCACAAGGGAAATTTTCCTTCAAAATAAAGGGTGACCTGCAAAAAAAGGTGCCCCCCATAAAAAGTGGCCTTTACCCCCTAAAAGGGAAAACCCACAAAAAAAAATTTTTTCAAACCCCAAAAAGGGTGTTTTTCCGCTCCCATCTAAAAGGGGAATTCCAATAAAAACCCCCCTCCCCTTTAAAAGAGACCCCACAATCCTAAAGGATACGGAAATACGGGTTCCCGTTACCCCATTGGATGGTTTGCCCCCACATAAAGCCCCCGGTTTATCAAAAAAAGGCCCCGAAATTCCTCGGGATCCCCGTCATACCCCGGGGGATTTCCGGTTAACTCCATTAAAAGGCCTCAATTCATAAAGGATTTTTCCCTGGGCTACCCAATAAAGGATGATTTTCCTGTCAACTCCATCATAAAGGATGTTTTTTTTCCCCCTTTTTTACTCCATCATAAAGATATTTCCTTCATACCCATCATAAAGGGTGATTTCCCCCGTCATACTCCATCATAAAAGGGTGTTTTCCCGTCATATCCCTCATAAAAGGGGTTTTCCTTCATACCCAAAAAAGGATGTTTTCCCCCCGTCTTTCTCCACAAAAGGAGAATTTTCCCCGTCATATCCACATAAAGGATGTTTTTCCCCCGTCATAACCCCCATAAAAGGGTGATTTTTTAAATTTTTATTGTATTTTTTATTTTTTCATAAATATTTTCCCCGTCATACCCCCCAAAAGGATGTTTTTCCTGTCATATCCACATAAAGGATGATTTTTTTTTTCCCGTCAAACTCCATCCCTAAAATTTATTTCCCTTCATACTCCTCATAAAAATGGTTTCCTGTCATACTCCATCATAAAGGATGATTTTCCGTCATACCCATCATAAAGGTGTTTTCCTGTCAAATCCTCATAAAAGGATTTTTCCTGTCATACTCCCTTTTAAAGGGTATTTTTCCCCGTCTATCCTCATAAAGGGTGATTTCCTGTCTACCCATTAAAGGGTGATTTTCCCGCAACTCCATCATAAAGAGTTTTCCGTCCCAAATCCATCATAAAGGATGTTTTCCTGTCTACCCCCCATCATAAAGGATGATTTTCCTGTCATTTTTCCTCATAAAGGAGTTTTCCTGTCAACTCCATCATAAAGGTAATTTTCCCCTCATACTTTAAAAAAGGGTGATTTTCCTGTCATACTCCATAAAAAGGGGGTTTCCCCGTCATACTCCATCAAAAGGATGATTTTCCGTCAACCCATCAAAAGGATTTTCCTGTCATATCCCCTCATAAAGGTGATTTTTTCCCGCATACTCCACAAAAAAGGGTGTTTCCTGTCATCCCATCATAAAGGTGGGGTTTTTCCCGCAAAAAAACCCCATGGATATTTTTTGTATACTCCCCAAAGGGTGTTTTTGTCAACTCCACAGAGGTTTTTTCCCGTCAATTTTCCCTAAAAGGAGTTTTTCCCGTCATACCCATCCAAAGAGAATTTGCAAAAAAAGGGGTGGTGCCCCCGCTAAACCCCCAAAAAAGGATGGGTTTTTCCCCCGCAATATCATCCCTAAAAGGATATTCTTAAATTTTCTTTACCATTTAAAAAATTTCCGCATCCCTTAAAGGTTTTTATTTCCCTGTTTTAAAAATTTCCCCAAAAAGGTGATTTTTGTTTATTTTTTCCATAAAGGTAAGGTTTCCCTTTACCCAAAAGTTTTTGTTCAAACTCCATTTTTGAGATTTTCCGTCAACCCCCAATTTTTCTGGGATTTTCGTTTTTACCCAACCCCTAAGGTTGGGGTTCCCCCCACTAACTTTGGATGTTTTTTTCCCCGGTTACTTAAAAGGATGGGGGGGTTCCCGTTTACCCATTAAAGAAATTGTTTCCCCCCAAAACCCTCATAAAGAGTTTTCTGTAATTCCCATCTTTTAAATGTTTTGCGTTAAAATTTAAAATATTTTTTTTTATAATAAAAAATGGTTTTTCCGCAAAAACTTTATTTCTTAAAAGGTGGTTTTCCGCATAAGGAAGGGGCCACCCCATCCAAAAGGATAAAAAATTTTGTTGGGGCAGCTCCATCAAAAGGAGGGGCCGGGGAAAAATCTAACCGGTTGTTTCCTGGTTTATCTTTTTATAAAAACAGATTGCCGAACGAGCTGAGCTGATCACCTGCACCCGAGGGGGAAGGTTTTTTTCCGTTGGGGGGCCCCCTTATCAAGGTATTGGCCCGTATTCCTTTCCCCATAAAAATTTTTTTCCCCATTTTTCCAACGTTTTTAAAAAATTAAATTTTTTTAAAATTTTAAAAAAATTATTATTATTTAAAAATTTTTTTATAAAAAGGTGGGGGGTAGAAAAATTTCAAAAAAGCTTAGGAGTTTTGAGTTTTCCCGAAGCCAGATTCTTTTCTGGGATGGGGTCCCCTAAACATTCAGAGGTGGGACCCATTATTTTTTATTTTATATTTTAAATTTTATTTTATATTAAAATTAAAAATTTTTAAAAATTTATAAAAATTTTTTATTAATAATAATTAATTATTAATTTTAAATAAAATAATTTTTTTTTATAATAAATAAAACCCCCCCCGGGGAAAAAGCCTGGAAAAAAAAAAAAAATTTTTATTTTAATTTAAAAAATTTTTAAAAAATATATTTAAAAAATTAATAATATTAATATTAAAAAATTATTTTTAAATTTTTTTTACAACTCCATTCCCCAAAGAGGGGCCAAAAAAAAAAAACTTTCACCACATTCACTCCATCACTGTCTTGCCAGAAGGGTGTTTTACATACAGTTTTTTAAACTGCAACATTAACACCCCCCTTAAAGGTGCGGCACTGTACTTCCCACTCCGGGACCAAGCCGGCCTGCCGGTTTCCCTGAACCCCTCATAAAGTTATTTTGCTCACACTCCAACAGCACGTCAGTATTAAAAACCATTAGTCTCCTTTCACTCCTACAAACCCTCAGCAGACTGCTGGAAGCCCAAAAGCCCCTCGCACACAAAACCTCCTTTACCCCCCCCCCCCAACTTTCCTGGGCCGACCCCCCCCCGCCTTCCCTTTAAAACCAGATGATACACTCGAAGTTATTCGTTTCGCTCCTTTTCTCCCATTCCAACCACCCAACAACCCCTCAGCCCCTCTGGACAACAGTTTTGGAATCCCGCACCTCCTCCTAATTTCCAAACTACAATTCCTGCATTATATTCACACCACACATTGCCTCAACATGACGACCCATGCCTCCAGCCTTCTCCTCGCTGCAACATTATCACCCAGTTCCACCCAATAAGAGGTTGGTAAAACATACTCTCAACATTCCCCCTTTTTGCCTCCAAGGACAAGTTTTTTTCCACAGCTCAAGTGCACCACTCACCCTTTTTCCCCCCTCATCAATTCTATGATTCACCTCATCTTTCATAGACCCATCCGCTGACACGTCCACTCCCAAAATATCTGAATACTTTCCCCTCCCCCAACCTCTCCCCCAATCTATATCCAATCTTCATCACCAATATTTTTGTTATCCCATAACCTTACCTTTTCCGTTTTCACTTTCAATTTTCTTCTTTGCACACCCTACCAAATTCATGCACCAATCCTGCAACTTTCTTCAGAATCCCCCAAGAGCAAGTGTCATCACAAAGAGAAACGGACAACTCCCACTTTAGTGATTTTTTATCTTTTAACCCCACCCTCTTGCCAAGCCCTCGCTTTTACTTCTCTTACAACCCCACTAAAAATAATTAAAAAACCCACGGGACATCACACATCCCTTTTCAAGGCCCACTTTTACTGGGAAATTAATTCCCTCTTTCCACAATACTCAACTTGAGCCTCACAACCTCGTAAAACTCTTCACTGCTTCAGTAACCTACCTCCTACACCAACACCTGCAACATCTGCCACATGCCCCCCTATCCACCCTGTCATACGCCTTTTCCCAAATCCATAAATGCCACAAAGACCTCTTTAGCCTTATCTAAATACTGTTCACTTATATGTTTCACTGTAAACACCTGGTCCACAAAACCCTGTACCTTTCCTAAAGCCCCCCATTCATCTGCTATCCTATTCTCCTTCTTACTCTTAATTCTTTCAAAAAATAACTCAAACCATACATTTTTGCCAGGTAAAACTCAACAGACATATCCCCCTAAAAATTTTTGCACTCTCTTTATCCCCTTTGCCTTTATACAAAGGAACTATGCATGCTCTCTGCCAATCCCTAGGTACCTTAACCCTCTTCCATACATTTTTTAAAAATAATTGCACCAACCACTCCAAAACTATATCCCACCTGCTTTTAACATATCAAATTTTTAATCCCACAATCCCGCTGCCTTACCCCCTTTCATTTAACCTACTGCCTCACGAACTTCCCCCACACTCACAACTGGCTCTTCCTCACTCATACAAGATGTCGTTCCTCCCCGCCCTATAAAACGAAATCACAGCTTCCCTATCTTCATCACATTTAACAATTCCTCAAATATCCCTCCATCTTCCCAATACCTCCAACTCCCCATTTAATAACTCTCCTCTCCTAATTTTAACTGACAAATCCTTTTGTTCTCTAGGCTTTCTTAACCGTTAATTTCACTCCAAGACTTTTTCTTATTTTCAACAAAATTTGTTGACAACATCTCACCCACTCTCCATCTGCCCCCTTTTACATTGCTTCACCACTCTCTTAACCTCTCTCTTTTTTCCTCCATTACTCCTCCCTCCTTGCATCACTTCTACTTGTAAAAAACTTCTCATATGCTAACTTTTTCTCCCTTAACTACTCTCTTCACATCATCATTCCACCAATCGCTCCTCTTCCTCCCGCACCCACTTTCCTGTAACCACAAATTTCGCTGAACACTCTAACACTAAAATTTTAAAAACCACCCCAATAACCTCTTACATATATTATTTTATATTTTTTTTTTCAACAAGTTGGTCGGTTCTCCCACCGAGGCAGGGTGACCCAAAAAAAGAAAGAAAATCCCCAAAAAAGAAAATACTTTCATCATCATTCAACACTTTCACCACACTCACACATTATCACTGCTTTTGCAGAGGTGCTCAGAATACAACAGTTTAGAAGCATATACGTAATAAAGATACACAACATATCCCCCAAAAACTGCCAATACCCTAACCCCTTTCCCTTTTAAAATGCAGGCATTGTACTTCCCATTTCCAGGACTCAAGTCCGACTTTTAAGAAAATAACCGGTTTCCCTGAATCCCTTCCCCTAAATATTACCCTGCTCACACTCCAACAGATCGTCAGGTCCCAAGTATCATTCGTCTCCATTTACTCCTATCTAACACGCTCATGCACGCTTGCTGGAAGTCCAAGCCCCTCGCCCCCAAAACCTCCTTTACCCCCTCTTTCCAACTCTTTCGAGGACGAACCCCTACCCCTCTTTCCTTCCCCTATAGATTTATAAAGCTTTTCCATGTCATTCTACTTTGATCCATTCTCTCTAAATGACCAAACCACCTCAACAACCCCTCTTCTGCCCTCTGACTAATGCTTTTATTAACTCCACACCTTCTCCTAATTTCCACACTCCGAATTTTCTGCATAATATTTACACCCACATTGCCCTTAGACAGGACATCTCCACTGCCTCCAACCGTTTCCTCGCTGCTGCATTTACCACCCAAGCTTCACATCCATACTATACTTTCATACATTCCCTTCTTTGCCTCCATAGATAACGTTTTTTGACTCCACATATACCTCAACGCACCACTCACCTTTTTTCCCTCATCAATCCTATGATTAACCTCATCCTTCATAAATCCATCCGCCGACACGTCAACTCCCAAGTATCTGAAAACATTCGCTTCTTCCATACTCCTCCTCCCCAATTTGATATCCAATTTTTCTTTATCTAAATCATTTGATACCCTCATCACCTTACTCTTTTCTATGTTCACTTTCAACTTTCTACCTTTACACATATTCTCAAACTCATCCACTAACCTTTGCAATTTTTCTTTAGAATCTCCCATAAGTACAGTATCATCAGCAAAAAGTAACTGTGTCAATTCCCATTTTGAATTTGATTCCCCATAATTTAATCCCACCCCTCTCCCGAACACCCTAGCATCTTGGTGGCTAAAGCTCCCGCTTCACTCACGGAGGGCCCGGGTTCGATTCCCGGCGGGTGGAAACATTTCGACACGTTTCCTTACACCTGTTGTCCTGTTCCCCCAGCAGCAAATAGGTACCTGGGTGTTAGTCGACTGGTGTGGGTCGCATCCTGGGGGACAAGATTAAGGACCCCAATGGAAATAAGTTAGACAGTCCTCGATGACGCACTGACTTTCTTGGGTTATCCTGGGTGGCTAACCCTCCAGGGTTAAAAATCCGAACGAAATCTTATCTTATCTTATCTTATCTGACATTACACATCCCTGTCTAAGACCTACTTTTACCGGGAAGTATTCTCCCTCTCTTCTACACACCCTAACCTGAGCCTCACTATCCTCATATATATATATATATATATTATAATATATATATATATATATTTATATATATATATATATATATATATATATATATATATATATATATATGCAAAACAACCACTCTGAAAGAATAGAGAAATTCCAAGTGCTTTCGTGACTACTCACATTATCAAACGAAAGCGCTTGGAATTTCTCTATTCTTTCAGAGTGGTTGTTTTGCATATTCTGAAATCACCTGTTTACTGTGATCTTATTGCATATATTATATATATAATATATATATAAATATATATATATATATATAATATATATATATATAATATATATATATAATATATATATATATTCACCTATATATGGTGGTAGGGCTCTTGTTTCAGTTCCTGGCCCAGCCTCTTCGCTAGCTGCTATTGGGTTTTCTTTATACTAGCTTCGAGAGCCTTCTCGCACCTCTTCGTCAAACAGTCTGTCAGTTTTCACAGTGTCAGTTCCTCTCAGTATTTTGCACATTATCATATCATTCCTAGTCCTTTCTGTCTTCCAGTGTCATCACGCTGAATTCTCTTAATCTCTCCTCACAGGACATACCCTATAGTTCTAGGACTGGTGTCGTTGCATACCTCTGCACTTACTCCAGTTACCTGACATGCTTGACCAGATGTGGGTTCCGTACTGGTACGGGATACTCCAATATAAGCCTAATGTACACGGTATACAATGTCGTGAATGACTCCTTACTTAGATGTCGAAAAGCTATTCTTAGATTTGCCAGACGCGCCTCAAGTGATGTGTTCGGTATAATACTCACCCCAAGGTCCTCCATGAGTGAGGTTCACATCATTTGCCCCCAGAGGATGTATTCCGTCTGCGGTCTTCTTTGCTCTTTCCCAAACTTCATAACTGTACACTTGGTAGGGTTAAACTACAGTAGCCATTTGCCAGAACAGACCTGCAGCCTGTCTAGATCAATCTGTAGCCTCTTTCTCTATGAGAGAGAGAGAGAGAGAGAGAGAGAGAGAGAGAGAGAGAGAGAGAGAGAGAGAGAGAAGAGAGAGAGAGAGAGAGAGAGAGAGAGAGAGAGAGAGAGAGAGAGAGAGAGAGAGAGAGAGAGAGAGAGAGCCTAGTGGGGCGTGGTGGTCGACGCGGGCGAGGAGCACAGGTAAGTGATCGCTACTTCCTCCTCTGCTTCCCACCCCTACTCTCACTTCCTCCTCCCTCATCCTCTCTTCCTTTGTTACACCCTCTACTCTCTCCGGTTTATACATATCACTTTACTGAATAAGGTTTAGAGCGAGCTTTTGGCGGTAGTGGTTTAAGGTTTAGGTTTAATCCAGCGATTTACTAAGCTATAATCTGATCCTTCCGTCAGATTCGCATCCGGGTCAGCGATGCTCTTTAGCATCAGTGTAAAGTTTTCAGGCATATTTGTAGCTTCTAATACCATTGTTTCGAATAAGGTTTTGTTTATAGATTTGGTGGCTATTGTGTGAGCTGTGTGCGGAGATCCCTAAGTTCAAAATGCACACAGAAAGTCGATCTCTCTCTCTCTCTCTCTCTCTCTCTCAAAATATATAATTACGAGGCATGTGTTCCAGTTCCTTGGCTTCAACTTATAATTATTAATCAGCTGGTGAGATAGCTAACAAACTCTGAGTTTTATCAAGCCTGTATATAAACCCATGAAGATTGTGATTATATATTTATCTATGTATACGAGATCGAGCTCTAGCTCCTGGGATCACCCTGCCTCACGGCGACGCGCTAAGCCCGTATGAGTTTAGGAAAATGGGAAGCAGTAGTCTTGACCAAAGGGAGGAAGGCAACCCCAATTCTTTGGGTAAGGAACTCTTCACCAGCATCAAGGCGCCCCCTTGAAGGGCTCCTTAATGCCTGTCTTATTTATATTTAAATATATGTATTGAGTCTACCAACGCTACATCTTCCTTTAATCCATCCCATTTGTTTTCTGTCTTCACACGAAGGATACTTACGCCACCGGCCAGATGACAGTACCAAGAACTACGTACTTTGATGCAGAATGTTTAGGTTGGAATCTTGTGGACTGAGAGATAATGTTTATATATGAAGGGTTGTCAGCCTGGGGTGCACCCCTCCCCCCAGGGCGTGCTGGATGGCATTGCAGGGGGTGAGACAAAGAGTCCTAATGAAGAGCACAGTTCAGTGTATTATATATATGTATATATATATATATATATATATATATATATATATATATATATATATATATATATATATATATATATATATATATATATATATATATATATAATATAATATATATATATATATATATATATATATATATATATATATATATATATATATATATATATATATATATATATATATATATATATATATATGTATGTATACAGTTTCAAATCAATGGACCTAGTCTCAAAGCTGTATATACTGAAATTGGGTCTATCATTTTAAAACACCTTGTATATGGCTCCTCTTGGTATTAACTTGTTTGTGGTTGCGGTTGCGGAGTCGAGGCTCCTGGTCCCGGCTCTCAAATACTCAGTAACAATCACACCTGAAACAGTATGTTTACCTGGAGTTTACCTGGAGAGAGTTCTGGAGGTCAACGCCCCCGCGGCCCGGTCTGTGACCTTTTCATCAAGATCGTCAAGGAAGTGATGGAAAGTTCATACAAAGTTTTAAGAATAGGTACATATTTACTGTTAAGTGAACACGGGAAGCAGGTTTTTAGAGACTTACATATTGAAAATAAAAACCCACTCGCAAACACTGAGACATTTGTCCTAAGTGTTGGCTTGTTTGTCTTGATCTTCTGGGTTCAGCCAGATGTGTATGTCTTTGCTCGTTCGATAATTGAACACCAGATCTTTTCATTTGTAAGCCGGATGCTCTGCCACTGAGCTGCCCGCATGCGTGCCCATGTGTGTGTGTGCGTGCGTGTGAGTGCGTACCCGTGCGTGTGTGTACGTGGTAGAGAGGAAACAGAAAGCAGGCAGCTAGTGTCAAGTTTCTCTAACGTGTGTTCAGCAGATGCTTCCATCCACTACCTTCACACTGTTGACTCCAGTTTAGTCTCCACCACCATGTTCTTCACACACTGCATTCGCCATGTTCTTCACACACTGTCCTCGCCATGTTCTTCACACACTGTCCTCGCCATGTTCTTCACACACTGCCCTCGCCATGTTCTTCATACACTGCCCTCGCCATGTTCTTCACACACTGCCCTCGCCATGTTCTTCACACACTGCCCTCGCCATGTTCTTCACACACTGTCCTCGCCATGTTCTTCACACACTGCCCTCGCCATGTTCTTCATACACTGCCCTCGCCATGTTCTTCACACACTGCCCTCGCCATGTTCTTCACACACTGTCCTCGCCATGTTCTTCACACACTGCCCTCGCCATGTTCTTCATACACTGCCCTCGCCATGTTCTTCACACACTGCCCTCGCCATGATCTTCACACACTGCCCTCGCCATGTTCTTCACACACTGCCCTCGCCATGTTCTTCATACACTGCCCTCGCCATGTTCTTCACACACTGCCCTCGCCATGTTCTTCACACACTGCCCTCGCCATGTTCTTCACACACTGCCCTCGCCATGTTCTTCACACACTGTCCTCGCCATGTTCTTCACACACTGCCCTCGCCATGTTCTTCACACACTGTCCTCGCCATGTTCTTCACACACTGCCCTCGCCATGTTCTTCACACACTGTCCTCACCACCATGTTCTTCACACACTATCCTCTCCTCCATGTTCTTCACACACTGTCCTCGCCATGTTCTTCACACACTGTCCTCGCCATGTTCTTCACACACTGTCCTCACCACCATGTTCTTCACACACTGCCCTCACCACCATGTTCTTCACACACTGCCCTCACCACCATGTTCTTCACACACTGCCCTCACCACCATGTTCTTCACACACTGCCCTCACCACCATGTTCTTCACACACTGTCCTCACCACCATGTTCTTCACACACTGTCCTCACCACCATGTTCTTCACACACTGCCCTCACCACCATGTTCTTCACACACTGCCCTCACCACCATGTTCTTCACACACTGTCCTCTCCTCCATGTTCTTCACACACTGTCCTCACCACCATGTTCTTCACACACTGCCCTCACCACCATGTTCTTCAAACACTGCCCTCACCACCATGTTCTTCACACACTGTCCTCTCCTCCATGTTCTTCACACACTGTCTTCACCACCATGTTCTTCACACACTGTCCTCTCCTCCATGTTCTTCACACACTGTCCTCGCCATGTTCTTCACACACTGTCCTCACCACCATGTTCTTCACACACTGTCCTCTCCTCCATGTTCTTCACACACTGCCCTCGCCACCATGTTCTTCACACACTGTCCTCACCACCATGTTCTTCACACACTGTCCTCACCACCATGTTCTTCACACACTGTCCTCACCACCATGTTCTTCACACACTGCCCTCGCCACCATGTTCTTCACACACTGCCCTCACCACCATGTTCTTCACACACTGTCCTCACCACCATGTTCTTCACACACTGTCCTCTCCTTCATGTTCTTCACACACTGTCCTCGCCACCATGTTCTTCACACACTGTCCTCGCCACCATGTTCTTCACACACTGTCCTCTCCTTCATGTTCTTCACACACTGTCCTCGCCACCATGTTCTTCACACACTGTCCTCGCCACCATGTTCTTCACACACTGTCCTCGCCACCATGTTCTTCACACACTGTCCTCTCCTCCATGTTCTTCACACACTGCCCTCGCCACCATGTTCTTCACACACTGTCCTCTCCTTCATGTTCTTCACACACTGTCCTCGCCACCATGTTCTTCACACACTGCCCTCGCCACCATGTTCTTCACACACTGTCCTCTCCTCCATGTTCTTCACACACTGCCCTCACCACCATGTTCTTCACACACTGTCCTCTCCTCCATGTTCTTCACACACTGTCCTCGCCACCATGTTCTTCACACACTGTCCTCGCCACCATGTTCTTCACACACTGTCCTCACCTCCATGTTCTTCACACACTGCCCTCACCACCATGTTCTTCACACACTGTCCTCGCCACCATGTTCTTCACACACTGTCCTCGCCATGTTCTTCACACACTGTCCTCACCACCATGTTCTTCACACACTGCCCTCACCACCATGTTCTTCACACACTGTCCTCGCCACCATGTTCTTCACACACTGTCCTCGCCATGTTCTTCACACACTGTCCTCGCCATGTTCTTCACACACTGTCCTCACCACCATGTTCTTCCACACACTGTCCTCACCACCATGTTCTTCACACACTGTCCTCACCACCATGTTCTTCACACACTGCCCTCTCCACCATGTTCTTCACACACTGTCCTCGCCATGTTCTTCACACACTGTCCTCGCCATGTTCTTCACACACTGTCCTCACCACCATGTTCTTCACACACTGTCCTCACCACCATGTTCTTCACACACTGTCCTCGCCATCATGTTCTTCACACACTGCCCTCACCACCATGTTCTTCACACACTGTCCTCACCACCATGTTCTTCACACACTGCCCTCACCACCATGTTCTTCACACACTGTCGTCGCCATGTTCTTCACACACTGTCCTCGCCATGTTCTTCACACACTGTCCTCGCCACCATGTTCTTCACACACTGTCCTCGCCATGTTCTTCACACACTGTCCTCACCACCATGTTCTTCACACACTGTCCTCACCACCATGTTCTTCACACACTGTCCTCACCACCATGTTCTTCACACACTGCCCTCACCACCATGTTCTTCACACACTGTCCTCGCCATGTTCTTCACACACTGTCCTCGCCATGTTCTTCACACACTGTCCTCTCCTCCATGTTCTTCACACACTGTCCTCTCCTCCATGTTCTTCACACACTGTCCTCTCCTCCATGTTCTTCACACACTGTCCTCACTACCATGTTCTTCACACACTGTCCTCACCACCATGTTCTTCACACACTGTCCTCACCACCATGTTCTTCACACACTGTCCTCACCTCCATGTTCTTCACACACTGTCCTCACCACCATGTTCTTCACACACTGTCCTCACCACCATGTTCTTCACACACTGTCCTCACCACCATGTTCTTCACACACTGTCCTCACCACCATGTTCTTCACACACTGTCCTCACCACCATGTTCTTCACACACTGTCCTCACCACCATGTTCTTCACACACTGTCCTCACCACCATGTTCTTCACACACTGTCCTCTCCTCCATGTTCTTCACACACTGTCCTCTCCTCCATGTTCTTCACACACTGCCCTCACCTCCATGTTCTTCACACACTGTCCTCACCACCATGTTCTTCACACACTGTCCTCACCACCATGTTCTTCACACACTGCCCTCACCTCCATGTTCTTCACACACTGTCCTCTCCGCCATGTTCTTCACACACTGTCCTCACCTCCATGTTCTTCACACACTGTCCTCACCACCATGTTCTTCACACACTGTCCTCACCACCATGTTCTTCACACACTGTCCTCTCCGCCATGTTCTTCACACACTGTCCTCACCTCCATGTTCTTCACACACTGTCCTCACCACCATGTTCTTCACACACTGTCCTCACCACCATGTTCTTCACACACTGTCCTTTCCGCCATGTTCTTCACACACTGTCCTCACCACCATGTTCTTCACACACTGTCCTCTCCGCCATGTTCTTCACACACTGTCCTCACCACCATGTTCTTCACACACTGTCCTCACCACCATGTTCTTCACACACTGTCCTCGCCATGTTCTTCACACACTGTCCTCACCACCATGTTCTTCACACACTGTCCTCACTACCATGTTCTTCACACACTGTCCTCACTACCATGTTCTTCACACACTGTCCTCACCACCATGTTCTTCACACACTGTCCTCGCCATGTTCTTCACACACTGTCCTCACCACCATGTTCTTCACACACTGTCCTCACCACCATGTTCTTCACACACTGTCCTCGCCATGTTCTTCACACACTGTCCTCACCACCATGTTCTTCACACACTGTCCTCACCACCATGTTCTTCACACACTGTCCTCACTACCATGTTCTTCACACACTGTCCTCACCACCATGTTCTTCACACACTGTCCTCACCACCATGTTCTTCACACACTGCCCTCACCACCATGTTCTTCACACACTATCCTCACTACCATGTTCTTCACACACTGTCCTCACCACCATGTTCTTCACACACTGCCCTCACCACCATGTTCTTCACACACTGCCCTCACCACCATGTTCTTCACACACTGCCCTCACCACCATGTTCTTCACACACTGTCCTCACTACCATGTTCTTCACACACTGTCCTCACCACCATGTTCTTCACACACTGTCCTCTCCTCCATGTTCTTCACACACTGTCCTCACCACCATGTTCTTCACACACTGTCCTCACCACCATGTTCTTCACACACTGTCCTCACCTCCATGTTCTTCACACACTGTCCTCACCTCCATGTTCTTCACACACTGTCCTCACCTCCATGTTCTTCACACACTGTCCTCACCACCATGTTCTTCACACACTGTCCTCACCACCATGTTCTTCACACACTGTCCTCACCTCCATGTTCTTCACACACTGTCCTCACCACCATGTTCTTCACACACTGTCCTCGCCACCATGTTCTTCACACACTGTCCTCACCACCATGTTCTTCACACACTGCCCTCACCTCCATGTTCTTCACACACTGTCCTCACCACCATGTTCTTCACACACTGTCCTCACCACCATGTTCTTCACACACTGTCCTCACCACCATGTTCTTCACACACTGTCCTCACCACCATGTTCTTCACACTGTCCTCACCACCATGTTCTTCACACACTGTCTTCACTACCATGTTCTTCACACACTGTCCTCACCACCATGTTCTTCACACACTGTCCTCACCACCATGTTCTTCACACACTGTCCTCACCACCATGTTCTTCACACACTGTCCTCACCACCATGTTCTTCACACACTGTCCTCACCACCATGTTCTTCACACACTGTCCTCACCTCCATGTTCTTCACACACTGTCCTCGTCATGTTCTTCACACACTGCCCTCGCCACCATGTTCTTCACACACTGTCGTCGTCATGTTCTTCACACACTGCCCTCACCATCATATTCTTCACACACTGTCCTCACCACCATGTTCTTCACACACTGTCCTCACCACCATATTCTTCACACACTGCCCTCACCACCATGTTCTTCACACACTGCCCTCACCACCATATTCTTCACACACTGTCCTCACCACCATGTTCTTCACACACTGTCCTCACCACCATATTCTTCACACACTGCCCTCACCACCATATTCTTCACACACTGTCCTCACCACCATGTTCTTCACACACTGTCCTCACCACCATGTTCTTCACACACTGCCCTCACCACCATATTCTTCACACACTGTCCTCACCACCATGTTCTTCACACACTGTCCTCACCACCATATTCTTCACACACTGTCCTCACCACCATATTCTTCACACACTGCCCTCACCATCATGTTCTTCACACACTGCCCTCACCACCATATTCTTCACACACTGCCCTCACCACCATATTCTTCACACACTGCCCTCACCACCATATTCTTCACACACTGCCCTCACCACCATATTCTTCACACACTGCCCTCACCACCATATTCTTCACACACTGCCCTCACCACCATATTCTTCACACACTGCCCTCACCACCATATTCTTCACACACTGCCCTCACCACCATATTCTTCACACACTGCCCTCACCACCATATTCTTCACACACTGTCGTCGTCATGTTCTTCACACACTGCCCTCACCACCATATTCTTCACACACTGCCCTCACCACCATATTCTTCACACACTGCCCTCACCACCATATTCTTCACACACTGTCGTCGTCATGTTCTTCACACACTGCCCTCACCACCATATTCTTCACACACTGTCGTCGTCATGTTCTTCACACACTGCCCTCACCACCATATTCTTCACACACTGTCGTCGTCATGTTCTTCACACACTGCCCTCACCACCATATTCTTCACACACTGCCCTCACCACCATATTCTTCACACACTGTCGTCGTCATGTTCTTCACACACTGCCCTCACCACCATATTCTTCACACACTGCCCTCACCACCATGTTCTTCACACACTGCCCTCACCACCATGTTCTTCACACACTGTCCTCACCACCATGTTCTTCACACACTGTCCTCACCACCATGTTCTTCACACACTGTCCTCACCACCATGTTCTTCACACACTGCCCTCACCACCATGTTCTTCACACACTGTCCTCACCACCATGTTCTTCACACACTGTCCTCACCACCATGTTCTTCACACACTGTCCTCACCACCATGTTCTTCACACAGTGCTAGGTGAGCGAGCAGTGGGTGTAAGGAGACTTTACACCTAGTCTCCACTTGCTCTGGATTGAATCCGGGTCCTTTGGTTGAAACAAATTACTGATCGGTTCACTAAAATAAACTTCTATACATCACTATTTACGTATTATGCTTAAATAAAGAGTTTCCTTCCAGCCAACTCCAGTTATAAAACCAAAATACAATGAAAAGTGTATGCTCTCGGTGCATATATAGTTAAGAATGTATATATACGCTATATATGCACTAAGAAGAGTGAATCTCAGTGAATATAAATTCACAAATTCCTGTCTTATACGTATATACATTAAGAAGAGCATAACTTATTGTACATTCACTGAGTTAATTTTAAATCCTTTTTTAGGGATCATAGTATTCTTGTTTATGTATAAGTGAATTACAGTCTTAATGACCATCGTACAATCGATTGAGTTTCTACTTAATATGATAATATTTTCAGTGTATAACACCGAAAATATACTTTAACTCATATTTTACGAGTTTTCTTGATGTTGGCGCACGGTAAATTACAGTCTTTATGACCTACGTGCTGTGGATAGACTTTAAACCTAACAAACACGTGTAATAGCCCGTGTACCTTGAGAGTTCAACTCAAGCCTTGCTACGGACCTAATCCATACAAAATACACGAGATACATTCCTTGCAAATCCCCGTACATCTTGCTTTCATGGTGGTTGACTTGCCGCACGCGAGCGTCAGCAAGCCGCTACCTTACAGTTCCAGCATGGGAGGATCCTTCCTTACAAACCTTTCATTTCTAGCTTGGGAGGAACCTTCCTTACAAACCTTACAGTTCCAGCATGGGAGGAACCTTCCTTACAAACCTTACAGTTCCAGCATGGGAGGAACCTTCCTTACAAACCTTACAGTTCCAGCATGGGAAGAACCTTCCTTACAAACCTTACAGTTCCAGCATGGAAGGAACCTTCCTTACAAACTTTACAGTTCCAGCATGGAAGGAACCTTCCTTACAAACCTTACAGTTCTAGCATTGGAAGGGTCGTTCCTGCAAGCACTTTTATGTAAGATTTTACATGGCTATATTTTTTAAAGCATTGTACAGTCGATTTCGGATCCGGTTATCGTAATCATATACCATGTGGCTTACTCCAGGCCGATATTTATATGATGGAATTTTTAGAGCCTGAATTTCCATTGTGGTAATGACCATTCCTTCGTGTAAACAAGGTGTCACGTAGGCTTGAATGCGGATAAGCTAGGTGGCATTCCCAGTCCGTTACTCATTTTCCATGAGATTATTATAATGGAGCGGTGTTGCTACTGTCAGGACCCACGAGGCACTTGGGGTGGAGGAAGGGAGAGGTAGACAAATCCTTCCTCAAAGATTTGTCATCTCTTCGCCTTGGACCGTCGTCGGCAGCTCAGAAGTGGTTGTCACACCTAGAGGTTCCCAGGTGCTAAATCAAGCCGAGGCCGGAAGCTGGAAGCGGCCACACTAAAGCTGGAGTTTAAGAAACTATCGTTGCACACCGGAAAAAAAGACAGTATCGTTGCACCTCTGCAGTAGTCATTGACTACACTACTTCTATTTAACAAAACATTAAATACTACCGTTTGCTGTGACCTGTCGCGCTCCAGATATAGGGCCGGATCACACAGCCCCACCCACAGGACCAACGGTAGCTCTACTGGTACGTGGATGACGATTTTTTTAAGGAGCCATTGACTGGGTAAGCGTATAACTAAGACATGACAGGACATTGTTTCCTGGCTAAGAGAAGAAACCACCTCCTAAATGACCATAGGAACGGTGGAAATAAGTCAATTCAAATTTATCCCAGCAACAAAGGATTAAAGTCATCTTTGATTACAGGAATTGTGGGGTTACCTAAACTAATGTTCGAAGAACAGTACAAAAAACTGAGGTTATGTAAGAGATTGAGACTGTTGTCCTGAGAGTGGGAAGGTCTGGCTTCCCACTAGCCGTACTTCTAAACATTTTATAATTACGATTCTAGACCGATATATAACCAGTCGTAGATGACTGTGTTGTGCAGCAAGACGGTAAATTCTTTTAGATCCTTTAGTGCCTACTTCTGGACGTCTTATGAGGGCACCTGATTTTTTTTTTAGGCCCATACCGGTAGCACCATATTTTCTTAAGACCAAGTAATTAACTCGCTTTTACCTCAGAGGCCGCAGGATTAACCCGCCTTCTCTTAAAATCAAGGTCTCTGGTTTGAGTTATAGTAGTTTGCCTACGGAGATTACAGGATTTGCATAGAACAATATAATCTGCAAAACACCCACATGATCCCTGACATCAAATGCCTGATATTACGTCAGCTTGCTAAAGAACCTGACACACCCAATTTACACCTGCATCTCGTGAACACTTTTCTACGCACTCATTATTATTTTTAAGTGAAAGTATAAAACTTTGAAGTTCACACATTCAGCAGTGTCGGTATGTGTTGTGACTGATAACTTGTTAGAAAGTGGCGACGGTGGAGAGAGGAAAGTGGCGACGGTGGAGAGAGGAAAGTGGCGACGGTGGAGAGAGGAAAGTGGCGACGGTGGAGAGAGGAAAGTGGCGACGGTGGAGAGAGGAAAGTGGCGACGGTGGAGAGAGAAAGAAGGTTTTCTATCTTTTTAACAAGCCCTTCAAGTTTATGCAGAATTTAGGATTACAATTCTTGACAAATTTTACAAGCTAAGCGCTGGTATTTTACCTCACATAATTTCAAAGTCTAGCCTTAGCAGTAAATATTATGATGTGATTTGATTAGTATATATCTTATTCATTATTAAGTACAGTTCATAATTGCTAAGCTACAAGACGAAGTTAGAGTGAAATGAGAACCAGAACTTAGATTTTATCAGTCGCCTTGATTTCTCGAACACCCTTTGTAAAAATTTGCTCGAAATAGTATTTAACGAGGAATGAATGACCGTTGATGGAGTTGTGTGACCAAGTTAATATTGCTGGCTTCTGCCCGTCTTGTAAATAGCTCTCTCTCTCTCTCTCTCTCTCTCTCTCTCTCTCTCTCTCTCTCTCTCACACACAAGATATATATATATATATATATATATATATATATATATATATATATATAATATATATATATATATATATATATATATATTATATATGGTAAAGCACTCGTACCTTGTTCCAAGGTTCGTAGGTTCGAGTCTCCTTCAGCCAGAGATCAGTGTTTGTGTATATTTCGCCTGCTCTTGCGAATTCCTTGTATATATATATATATAATATATATATATATATATAAATATATTTTTCATTGTAACCACGGGCGAGTGGTATTGATCAATAACAACACTGCGCTAGCCAAGGATTCGAACCCATGTTGTACTGGCCTGCCTCATGGTAAGCGAGAACCACATGACGCTTTAAACCACAGGACCACCCAACACTACAAAAATGGCGCAGCCAGCAGATATATATCCGTAAGGCCAGTGATATATCTCCAGTGTTGAAGGTTCTGCTGCAGTGAAGCGAAGCTTTACTGTCTGAAGGGGATAAATAACGTCTACATGATGAGACTTTTATATGAAATGGCTGAAATATTCGGAAGATACAAATATACCCAGTTGGGTCATTGCAACTCCTGCAATACTTTTTTTCCCCTACACTCACAAGATAAATATGTGGTGCACAATGAATTAACAACTCAACCGGAAAAAAAGTAAATTAAAATTCGATGAGCCGTCTTGCGTAGTTGTCTACCTGGTCTGGAAGTCTGAAGTGGAGTGGTGACGCAGCTAGGCCATGTCCAAGGGGGTGGTGTATACTAAAGTTATGAGCGGAACATTTGCCTGGTAGATTACAGTGTTTTACCACCACTTCTTCAGGCAAGTACGAGATGTACCTCATCGGTGTTAAGCCAGTTTAACACCGTCATTCACATTCATACAGTCAAGAAATATCAATATCTACTGACTGTTTATCACAGAACGGGCGGGGCTCAAACTCACGGCAGGTGAGTCCTGACACTCACAGGTTCATAAGCTCCACTCGTTCTGTGATTTGTTTGTAATTGTATTATTACGGTTTCGTGAATCTTGACTGCATGTTATGCATAACTATTTACTGATAACGTAAGTTTCTATAATGCCCCTCAAACACTGTCATTTACTCAGCAATATACATTTCTTTAATACCTGTTAAGTCCAGTTTTTCACAGTCGTTACAGAATCAAATTTCACCCCCATGATATCCACTTCATCACTGATTAAAGCTGTTCCATTCATGCTCACACCAGCTCTAGAAGTTACATCATGCTCCATCATGCTCTCTAGTGATGATCATGTATGCTCTTAGCAGCAAGTGTAACTAACCAGTGTAGTACTGGGTCACCCAGGTGGCTGCAGGTGAAACACTGCACAAGTCACGCAAGTCACCGTTCCCTTGCGTACGATACACTGCAAGCCAAAAATATAATCCCGGTATGAGGACGTCCTGTTACAAAATACATTTTGCAATCTTTACTTTATTGCTGTTGTGACGCCACGGGAGTGGCCCAGGGGAATTATTGTTATTATTATTATATATATATATATATATATATATATATATATATATATATATATATATATATATATATATATATATATATAATATATAATATATATATATATATATATATATATACATATTGGGGGCTGGGGGTGATCACTGCTGCTACCTCCTGTCGGCCTGTTCCTATACCGAGCGCATTTTTTTTCTTTTAAATGTTTTGACATTATTATAATCGGAAAGAAACGCTAAACCACAAGGGTTATATAGAGCAGCAGGGCATTGAAGGATGCAGGGGTAATGGGTAGGAAGAGGGAAAGAGATGATTATCAGGCTATGAAGTGTTGCGGGGCAGTGGATAGTGCAGGGGTAGAGGGTAGCTAGAGATGAAGGTGGAAAGGGCTGAGGAAGAGTGCCAGAGACATCATCAGAGTATCCGTCACCAAGAAGGGAAGGTAAGGAGAGGGCAGCACAGCGGAGACAAAATGTTTTCACTGTTGCTGTCAAATGTTTTGACAGCTACAGTGAATGGTATGTACATAGCTAACCCAGCCTGTATTACCGCGTGACATAATTCTCGTTTACGGAGTCTATGCTTCTGAGTACATAACAAAATTTCGTAAATTTAGATTAGTTAACGGTAGCTAAACCTAACCAAATCTAATTTAACCTATTCTGACGTAACCTAACCTAAAATCATTTAAATTAGCGTAAGGTTAGAGTACACTTCGTTGTAAACTGGCGAGGCGTGGATATGTAGACCAGAAACACACACTGATGTTGATTAGAACACAATGTTATTACTTAGGTTAAGCTGGTGTAGCTACGTAATATTTGGAGCCTTTAAAGATAAAATGCCCCGTAAAATTTGCTACATAGAATATGAGGCCTGGTCTCAGATCGCTCCGCGGGGGCGTTCACCCCCGGAAATCCTCTCCAGGTATACTCCAGGTAGAAATAATATTTATCCTAGTGGTATCTGTTTATTAAGATGGGAGTTTGGTTGATACACGTTGTTATGGTGCTATATATGTTATCATTGACGATCCCGCCTAATAAAATATGTATAGCTAATAATTTTACTCATTTCCCAGATACAAATCTAGTTCACTATACCAATTACGGCGGAAATACTGTAACTATGTCGCAGGTGTCGCGCTGGTGCGAGTAGCTGGGCCATAGAGGACGCAAGCTTCTTAATGTTGATAAATGGTTCACAGAATGACAGGATGATCAATTGGATACTTAAGCAACACTTGGGTACCTTTATTGTGGAAACGTTTCTCCAACCACTGGTTGGCGAAACGTTTCCACAAAGGTACTTAGGTATTGCACAAGTGCCTAATTCATCACTCTGAAGTAATGTTGGAGAAAGGACCCAGTCCTCCGCACCAGCAGGTGTCGTGATGCTGATGAAGAACTCTACAACTGAAGATCTGGCACTACTCTATCTTTCCTGGGATGAAACTTCATTATCAGTCATTTCCCAGGTCTTGTGTGACCCTTACAGGTTTAACACTTCCAATGAATATAATGACCCCAGTGGATCTCAGTAACATACAGTAGGGATTTTTTAGCTAAAATATAATTCTATACTAATCTATTTTTTTTTTTCACCGGTATTCTCCCGGCCCGGGTCTTTTCCAAGTAGTGGTGACCCGGCCTTGGCTCCCTATCTGGGGAGTGTCTCGAGACTTAAGTCTCCCATGGGAGGAGGTACAAGTACCTCCTCATCTTTGGGACCAAGTGTCCCCAGGCCTAGCCACATTCCCCGCCCTCACGGGGCTCGTAGGGAGAAGCTAGGCCTCTGGTCTGCCATCTACCCCGCCTCAAAGGGGCTCGTGGGGATGGCAGTCTTATGAGCTGCAGATGGTAGCAAGCTCAGACTTTCTAATAATCTATCTTAATCAGACTTATAGGTCATGTTAGAGCCCTGCTGATCTTCAAGTCATATTAGATAAATAAAAATGGGTTTTGCGTTTCACCCTGAGTATAATAATAATAATAATAATTATAATAATAACTCTTAAGAGTCCACGAGGTAGCGTCATGTAGGTGTCATTGTTACAGTACATATTGTTACATACATGACTGTATTGTGCAAAGGATATAGGTAAATATGAATTGCTTTGCATGAATTGCATTTTAATGATGTGGAATTGCTATTGCATGTACTCATCCATTTTATTCATGGGGTTTGATCCTCATTCATGTAACTACTGCTTTTGAAACCAGTATAATGTAATCCCGCTACCAGACTAGCGCGTTCCACTTATTTATATGGGTTACTGTGTACTAGTTACCATCTGCGTCCCTCGTTGTGGCGCTGATGTGTAGACACTACAACTTACGTAGAGACGAGCGTCTTCAATAATAACTGAATGTTGGTCTTCTGCGTATTTTAACTAAATGTTAACTGACTAACTTAGTTAACTGACACGACATTAGAATAAAAAATAAAAGGTTTTTTAATTTTTGCTAATATCTCTTCCAATAATAATTTGCTCCCCCATGATTATAATTATAATAATTATAATCCATGACTGTTCAAACGTGATTAAACTTTGTGAGGAGATAAATTCGTACGGGTCATTCAGTGCAAGGAGTGGTGGAGGCGCGGTTCTGCACCTGCTAATCTTGAGACAGGTAGGTATAAGGTTTTTCAGGAAACAGGACAAGTGTTTCCTGATGCGGGTCTTAGTCATATGATGATCCACAGCTGGGGTTTTTGGTCATCTGACCGAGGCCTTCCTCTGGCTTACCGGTCCACCCCTTTAAAAATCATGGTTATAATTATAACTATTGTAGACCGAGTCATCATGAGACAACCACTTCCAGCATACCATTCCCAGGATCAGTCGTGGAATACCTGAGTGATGTGTGACAGATGCACTCCGCACCACACCTGTCCCTTCGTTGCTCACACCTCCAAGTTCACATGTGGGAATGCTAACATTCTATAAAAACTAGAATAATATTATTTAAATATATTATGATTGTAACATATAAGGTATGTTAGGTAAGACACATATGCAACAGTTAGGTATCTTTATTTCGAAACGTTTCGCCTACAAAGTAGGCTTCTTCAGGTATGGGCTGTATATTAAGTAAAAAGATTAAAGAACATAAAGTGGCATTATCTGGTTCTTGTGCCACAGACTACAATGCACCTACAGGAGGGTTGGAACCCTCGGCAAGCCAGTCCTGAAACTTGGACTGGCTAGTTTTTTTTTTTACTGGCTTGCTTGGGGTACCAATCCTCTGTTCAGAGTTTACAATCGTGTCATTAAGATTTCGCAAGTCAAATGATTTTCAAAAAGTTGAGAAAGTTGTATCAAGCAAGTCCATGGTTAACAGAAATATAATTGAATCTTGTTTCATAAAAAGCAGTTTTGAAAATAATATGAATATTTCCTTAGGTTTATATAAATTAGATTCATTTATAATTAATAAAATTTGGTTAGAGTTTAATAATACATTGGACAAGTAATAAACCTTGTTTCTTGGGTGAATTAATTTGTTGGTGGGATGTCGTGAGGACCTGTCTAGTTGGACCAGCGGACCTACTGCAGTGTTCCTCTTTTCTTATGAGTCCGGTATTGTCGCGCGTCATGTGTTTCTTTGTTGTGGGGGTTAACTGTGAGGTGTGGTCTAAGCCCTTTAATTGCCTTCCTTTGATGTATTACTTTCATACTTCCTTGACAATGTGAGTAGTCACGAAAGCGCTTGGAATTTCACTACTCTTTCACAGTGGTTGTTTTGCATATATATATATATATATATATATATATATATATAATATATATAATATATATATATATATATATATGCAAGGAATTCGCGAGAGCAGGCGAAATATACACAAACACTGATCTCTGGCTGAAGGAGACTCGAACCTACGAACCTTAGGACAAGGTACGCAGTGTTTTACCAATCTACCCACACTGGACAATACCTTGGCGTGTAGCATGCGCTACACGTTTGATCCAAGGCAGCCAGATTTCAGGGAGAAGGCTTACAGCTTTTCATCTCATACCCTGCATGCATCAGCCTTACTAGAGATTTGAACAATGCAAGGAATTCGCGAGAGCAGGCGAAATATACACAAACACTGATCTCTGGCTGAAGGAGACTCGAACCTACGAACCTTAGGACAAGGTACGCAGTGCTTTACCATAGAATTGATGAGGGAAAAAAGGTGAGTTGTGCATTGAGGTATATGTGGAGTCAAAAAACGTTATCTGAGGGATTGACCTCCTTTCCACACAGGATGGCGAACTGATCATGCCAGTCAGTACTTCTACTGCTTCCAGTCCTGCATTCACTCGTAGTTTATTGAAAGAAGCCTGCTGTGTAGGCGAAACGTTTCGGTAATTAAAATCCAGAAGTGTCTTATTTATCTAGCTCAAGTTTATTTCATTCGAAAAATTAATTTTTGCCTCCACACGCCCAGTCTACCTCAGTCGTGGTTCATACTCTACAAGTCTTCATTATGTTCGTGTTGACGTCCTGTTTACCACTCCCTGTCGTTGCCACTCCTGTTATATTCCTGCAACACAGCCGTCTTAAAACCTGACCATCACTGTTATCACCATCTTTACTTGAGGATGAATATGATGGGTTTCTGAAGCTGACTTTGTAGATTTGGTAAGTATTGTTTTGTCCAACAAGTGAGGTGGTCACTGTACAGGGTGTGTCGAGCTACTACCATGCTAGTGAGGTGGTCACTGTACAGGGTGTGTCGAGCTACTACCATGCTAGTGAGGTGGTCACTGTACAGGGTGTGTCGAGCTACTGCCATACTAGTGAGGTGGTCACTGTACAGTGTGTGTGTCGAGCTACTGCCACACTAGTGAGGTGGTCACTGTACAGGGTGTGTGTCGAGCCACTGCCACATTAGTGAGGTGGTCACTGTGAGGCGTGTATGCAGAATTGCCAATGGAAATACATCACTCTGACTTTTTTGTGTTATCCCAGGTTGTCTACACATACGCTGCTATGTATGATAATCTGGGTAACTGTATTTGTGTATACCTGAAGAAACTTACTTATTAGTGTATAAGATGAGGAACCTCCAGCCACCCGGAGACGGGCGGATTTACTCGCTGTTGTCACCCTCGTGTTGCTTCAGAGTGTTGTCGCTCTTGTTGTCTTGCTTCAGCGAGTGTTGTCGCTCTTGTTGTGTTGCTTCAGCGAGTGTTGTCGCTCTTGTTGTCTTGCTTCAGCGAGTGTTGTCGCTCTTGTTGTGTTGCTTCAGCGAGTGTTGTCGCTCTTGTTGTGTTGCTTCAGCGAGTGTTGTCGCTCGTGTTGCTTCAGCGAGTGTTGTCACTCGTGTTGCTTCAGCGAGTGTTGTCACTCTTGTTGTCTTGCTTCAGCGAGTGTTGTCGCTCGTGTTGCTTCAGCGAGTGTTGTCACTCGTGTTGCTTCAGCGAGTGTTGTCGCTCTTGTTGTCTTGCTTCAGCGAGTGTTGTCGCTCTTGTTGTGTTGCTTCAGCGAGTGTTGTCGCTCTTGTTGTGTTGCTTCAGAGTGTTGTCGCTCTTGTTGTGTTGCTTCAGCGAGTGTTGTCGCTCGTGTTGCTTCAGCGAGTGTTGTCACTCGTGTTGCTTCAGCGAGTGTTGTCGCTCGTGTTGCTTCAGCGAGTGTTGTCACTCGTGTTGCTTCAGCGAGTGTTGTCGCTCGTGTTGCTTCAGCGAGTGTTGTCACTCGTGTTGCTTCAGCGAGTGTTGTCACTCGTGTTGCTTCAGCGAGTGTTGTCGCTCTAGTTGTGTTGCTTCAGCGAGTGTTGTCGCTCTTGTTGTGTTGCTTCAGCGAGTGTTGTCACTCGTGTTGCTTCAGCGAGTGTTGTCGCTCTAGTTGTGTTGCTTCAGCGAGTGTTGTCGCTCTTGTTGTGTTGCTTCAGTGTCACTCTTGCTGTGTTGCTTCAGCGAGTGTTGTCACTCGTGTTGCTTCAGCGAGTGTTGTCACTCGTGTTGCTTCAGCGAGTGTTGTCGCTCTTGTTGTGTTGCTTCAGCGAGTGTTGTCGCTCTTGTTGTGTTGCTTCAGCGAGTGTTGTCACCATGTTATTCACCTGCTGGAGTTGTCTCAGTGTTGTCACTTGTGGTGGCTCAGTCATAACTTGTCACTGTATAATTCACCTGCTGGAGTTGTCTCAGTGTTGTCACTTGTGGTGGCTCGGTCATAACTTGTCACTGTATAATTCACCTGCTGGAGTTGTCTCAGTGTTGTCACTTGTGGTGGCTCAGTCATAACTTGTCACTGTATAATTCACCTGCTGGAGTTGTCTCAGTGTTGTCACTTGTGGTGGCTCAGTCATAACTTGTCACTGTATAATTCACCTGCTGGAGTTGTCTCAGTGTTTCGTACTTTTGGGCCCCAGTCATAACTTGTAAACTGTATAATTCACCTGCTGGAGTTGTCTCAGTTTTTTCCTTTGGTGGCTCATCAAACTGTCAATGTATTTCACGCTATTTCGCCTCAGTATTCTAGTGTTTCCCCGATTTGCATAGAATTTTTTTGCATGTTTAAACGTCGTCCAGATTTTTGCCTTGAAAACTAGGCAAAGTTACGCTTTTCTGCTATGAAAGGTTCCACCTCACAAATTTTTTATTGGTGTAGAGAATTTTAACGGTGTCAAGATGTTTTGAAGTGTTCTCGCACTACGTTTGCTATAATGGTGGAGTAATATAATGATATACTTATATATTAATATATATGATTATATATATTGTATATGTATATATATATATATATATATATATATATATTATATATATAAATATATATATATATATATATATATATATATAATGTATATATATATATATATATATATATATAATATATATATATATATATAATATATATATATATATATATATAAATATATATATATATATATAATATTGTACCGGCAAGGCTCGATCCTACACTACACTGTCACTCCAATGGAAATAAGTCTGACTTTTTTGGGTTATCCCAGGTTCTCTACACCTATGCTGCTATGTTTGATAATATATATCACTGTATTTGTGTATGCCTGAATAAACTTACTTACGCTACTTTCTTGTACTTACAAGTTTATCAGAGATTTGCTACAAATGTTGATTTCCTGGTTACGTTGGATTGCTTGTATCAGAGGCTTCTCATTTCCACCCAGCAATGAAATTAATATTTCCACTAAGTATGGGCCTAAGACGGCCTATTAATCTATATTTTAGAGAAATATTCTCAAACGTTAGTTATTTGAATTAATAGTTAAAGTTTTTTCTGTTAAACTTGGAATTTAACTTCCTTGGGGCTGCAGCGAGTTGGGGTTAAGATCAGGTTCAATACTACACTAATCTTATGTGTAACTCCACCAGACAAGCAATAATATTTTTGAGAATTACGCAGGAATGTGCAAGGTCAGTATCATGGGTGTGGCAGGAGGCAGCCACGGTTATAAAGACCTACTCTATATTATGTTAATGCCCTCTGTAATGTAGCTGCAATATGCAGACAAAGCCAATGATTACAAAGTAGTGAAAAAATCAATGGAGGTCCCTTGTTGCCAGTGAAAAGCTCGTTATCCTAAGAACTGGAACTGCCTTCTTGCATCAACCATGATTACCGCTCATTACCAAGGCCCTGTGTAACCCGCACAAATTAAATGCGTCCTATGAAAACAATAACAATAATAGTATGAAAAAATCTGTCATGTGTGTGAGAAGTGTTCATCATCAACTTAAAGTACTGCAGCACAATATCACCAACTTTCTAACCCAACACCAAGTATGTTTTGCCTCTTGTGCTGCTAACAAAAATGAGACTGGAAATGAGGTAAAACTAAAACGTTGGTAAAACATACACCACGGCAGAATGGAAACTATTATTAAAACAATGTTTCAATTGGACACCAAGCTTTTTCAAGTCTATAGAATACTGTTTGGTAAGCATAGGTACTTTATAATGCACGATAAACGTAGGTACTGTATAATACAGAAGGGCAGTGTGGGCTAAGATTATTATTATTATTATTATTATTATTATTATTATTATTATTATTATTATTATTATTATTATTATTATTATTATATAAATATGAAACAATAAGCCTATGTGGATCACTAAGCACAAATAACACGCTATCTAACCGTACTCGCATAATTATGCCACCAAAGTAAAAAAGACAGATGATGTTAGTAAGTTACATCAGTCTGCCAAGTATAATAACTCAATGCGTGTGGTAAAACCAGCTGTAATATTTCTCATTACCCCTGTTGTTACTCTTACATATGTATCTTCATAATGGCGGTCAAACATCGAGGCAGGTCCTCATGTTTTACGACATCTGTAATTAATCTTTTCACAAGATGAAGGTAAGAGCCATCGGGTAGTCTGAACTGTCAGTAAGCATATTCATGTGAGGGAATTTGCTTTGTAATCAGAAGCTCGGAATTTTCATTACTGTTATTTTTTCTCAATCATACTGCAGCAGTTTCTGTTTAATGTCTGGGTGGGAGAGGGGAGTAGGGTGTGCATGTTAGAACACACGCCAACCTGAGCTCTGCAAATATTGCGTGTGATTACCTTTCTTCCTAGTGGTGACCAGACACGCCACCTCACCCACCAACACTCACGCTCTCCTCTGCACTACTTTTATGTTTGTCACCTTTTTTTATAATAAATTTGCAGGGTTTCAGTTACAGGCTTTACGCCTTTGCCTTTGCCGCCTCGAGGTACCTTTCTCTGCCAGGACGTCGTAGACGGTAGACGGGCAGACAGCAAGTGTCCAGGGAGATACTACCTGTCCGTCATACGAGTTTGAAATCTACGACTATGAACATCTTTCACTCTGTCATATTTGAGTAATTTTTCCTCACATTCGTGGACATGTAACATGGCAAGTAAATCTTACAAAACTCTCTTTTACATTTAGTCTGCTCTCATGTAACCTCCTTAAACTGTGAGGTGGACAGGCTGGGGTAATACTTAACCCTGCCATGCTGGCAGCTCTTTTCGTGTTTCTTATAGAGTCATAGACAGTAAAAGTGGGTCTCTGAGAACCTCTTTCCCCCCCCCCCCCGCCCTCATTATCCACACACATATCTTGAACTGAAAAAAATCATCAGTTTTACTGAGAGTTGTGGCCAAACTGTTGAACTTATGATGACAAAATTGGTAAAATACTGAGCAGTCATTTAACTATGCCATAGTTTTTTTTTTTCGCTATATCGTAAGCATTTACAAAGTGATTTTCTAATGGTCATGTACTAATTTTGTATATTTTTTATTATATTTTTTTAATTACCTCAAGAATATGTTAAATTTCATAGTTTTATACTGACTGCTGAAACACATCCACAATATGTTATATTTCCATATTTTTTTACAATAAATGTCCGTCACTATGTAAACTGCAGCATTTATTAAGTCACTGACAAACTCACCTTAACGAGATTTACGTAACTAGTGCCAATAGTAAGTAATTACAGTAGTATTTTCTTTCCAATGAAGAGTCCTGGTCTGAGACCGAGCCACGGGGGCGATGATTTCCGAAATCCTTAACAACTTTACGAGATAACGTCTGGAAAATGTTAGGAGAATGTTTTGATGCTACCCATTTAATGTTTTTAACTGAAGCGATCAATTATTAGTAAGACGTATTTTCTTTTGTAGGTTTACTGTGCTATTGTCTATTTGTATTTACTTGTTTGTGGCTACAGAAGCTGAACTATGATCGTCGTTTCTTGTCTTTGTATTTCTTCTACCTAATTTTTGCTTAAAATTTCCAATAGTTGTGTGTTTGTGTGTACTCATCTATGATTACTCACATGTTCGTGGTTGCAGAACTTTAGTTTCAGCTCCTGGTTCTGCCTAATAAATTGGCAACTAATGGGTTCACTCTTCTGGCGTCGTGAGCTCCATCATACCTATTCTTCAAGCTCTGTATAGAACTTGACTTTACCACTCCATTGTCCAGGGCATTTTACTTCCATTTTACTTCCATTTACTACCATTTTGTCCTAGGCACATGTCGATTAGACACTAGGCCTGTTGTGTGTGTGTGTGTGTGTGTGTGTGTGTGTGTGTGTGTGTACTCACCTATTTGTACTCACCTATTTGTGGTTGCAGGGGTCGAGTCCTAGCTCCTGGCCCCGCCTCTTCACCGGTTGCTACTAGGCCCTCTCTCTCCCCGCTCCATGAGCTTTATCAAACCTCGTCTTAAAACTGTATGGTTCCTGCCTCCACTACGTCATTTTCTAGGCTATTCCACTGCCTTACAACTCTATGACTGAAGAAATACTTCCTACTATCTCTCTGACTCATTTGTGTCTTCAACTTCCAATTGTGGCCTCTTGTTTCTGTGTCCCCTCCCTGGAACATCCTGTCTTTGTCCACCTTGTCTGTGTGTGTGTGTGTGTGTGTGTGTGTTTGTGTGTGTGTTTGTGTGTGTGTAATCACCTAGATGTGGTTGCAGAGGTCAAGTCACAACTCCTGACCCGACCTTTAATGCTGGCCGCTGGTTTCACTCTCCTGGCTGCGTGAGCCCTATCGTACTTATTCTTAAAGCTGTGTATGGATTCTGCTTCTACCACTTCACTATGTCATTCTACATCTTGACCACTGTAAGGCTAAAGAAGTATTTCCTTACAACCTTAAGGCTTATCTGTACTTTTAATTTCCAGCTGTAACCTCATGTGTCTGAGACTTGACTCTCAAGCACTCGTCCTGCCCATCATGTCAGGTTCTCTCAGTATTCTTTACGTCGCAATCACGTCACCTCTGGTTCTTATGCCCTCTAATGCCGTCAGGTTTAACTCCTTTAGCTCTTCATACTTCATAGCCCTCAGATGTGTGTGTGTACTCACCTAGTTGTGATTGCAGGGGTCGATTCATAGCTCCTGGCCCCGACGCGTGCGTGTACAAATACATTAATAAAAATAGTAAGCAGCCCAATGGTACCAGTGGTCTGTAAATTGTTGAGCTTTCTCCTCTATGATAGATGTCTCCAAGGTCGAGTTGTTTCTTGATTGTTGTTGACCTCAGGCGGGTAACGACACTTGCAGTATTTTCACTTTATCATGAATTTTCAACGAGTTGTATTACAAGTGTATGTCACCTTACTAGCGATAGCGATTACACTTTGTCCCTTAAAGGGGAGAGGCCTTGATGTTTGTAAACGACTCTTGATCCCTCATTTCCTCTTCCCCAGACGCTATTTGACCCCGTGTTAGATAGGAATGAATGGAGACGAATGGTTTTTGGGACCTGATGAGCTGTTGGAGTGTGAGCAGGGTAATATTGTGTGAAGGGATTCAGGGAAACTGGTTAGCCGGACTTGAATCCTGAAATTGGAAGTACAATGAATGCACTTTAAAGGAGGGGTTTGGAATATTGGCAGTTTGGAGGGATTTGTAAACTGTCGTATCTGAGCGCCTCTGCAACAACAGTGATTTGTATGAGTGGGGGAAAAGTTTTTGAAGGGACGAAATTTATTTTTCTTTTTTTTTGGGAATTATTGTAAACTTGTCTAAAATATTTTTAATTTTGGATTAGGCAAAATTTAAAAATTTCACTTGTTAAAATAATTTTAGGTAGTTTTCAAAAGGTTTTTTTGGGAAAAAAATTTAAATTAATTTTTACAAAAAACTTTAATGAAAAAATTAATACCCTTTTAAAAGTTAAGAAATTTTTTTGGAAAGGACTTAATTTTAAAGGGGTTTTCTTAAAATAATTGACCATTTTTTTACCTATTCGGCACGACATATATTTTTTTAAAAATTTTTAAAAAAATATAAAACATATAAATATTTATATATATTATATATATATATATATATATATATATTTTTTTATATATATATAATGTGCCGAATAGCAAAACTTGCGATTTTGGGTTTTTAAATAGAAACGTTCATCTTGCCATATAGGACAAGTAAAAATTTTGTGTATGCAATAATTTCCCCAAAAAGTCATTCTGAAACCTAACGAAAAAAATAATTTCACTGTTTTTTTAAAAAGGATTTTTAATTTTAAATGAGTTCTTGTTTAATTGACCATTTTTTACATATTCGGACGACACACCCAAAACACACACTTTGTTTTATATATAATTTATATATATATTTATATATATTTATTTAAATTTATTTTAAAATATATTTATATATATATATTTTATAAACCGGCGATCCCCCCGGGGGCAGAGTAACCTAAAAAGAAAAACCCCAAGTTTTTTCTTTTTAAATTTAGGAATTTTACAGGAGATTGGTTACCAGTCCCCCTTTTTCCCCTTTACTAAAATATTTTTTGTATGAAAATTTTGGGGCTTTTCCCGGGGGTAGCAACCCCTTGCAACAGGTTGGTTGCCTGAGCATTAAAGGGGAAAGCGTCTAGACCGCTCCACCTCCCCCAAAAAACGAACAATTTTGTTTCAAATCGAAACTCCCACAAGGGGTGAGTTTTTTTTTCACACCGACTCGTCGCTTTACATATCGTATTGTTTTCTCACTCGGGAGTTTTTAAAGTATAATTTAAAAATACTCAAAAATAAATCAAATTTTTAAAGTAGTGCGTAGGCCCTTTAAAGGGAAATAAAGGTTTGGGAGTACTGGTACTGATACCCCTGTGGCTTACCCCCCTTTTTTTTTTGATTAAATAAAAATTAATAATTTGGGACAGGTTTCTCATTTGACAGGGTTTGAGGGCCATATGGGGCTGGGAAAATTGGGAGAAAATCGGGTTAAAACCCGAGGAAAAGTAAGGAAAGCTCCAAATATTTAAAAATAAAAACACTTCTCCTCTGGGGGCCCCTGGTGGCTAAAGCCCCCGCTTACACACGGGGGGCCCGGGGTTCGATTCCCGGCGGGGGGAAATATTTCGACACGTTTCCTTACCCCTTTTTTGTCCCTGTTCCCCCTAGCAGCACATGGGTTTCCCGGGGTTGTTAGTAAAACTGGGTGCTTTCGCTTTCCGGGGGGGAAAAAGATTTGAGGCCCAAAAATTGGAAATAAGACAGCCCAGCCTCGACGACGAAAACGACTTTCTTGGGTTATCCTGGGTTTGGCAAAAACCCATCAGGGTTAAAAAACCGAACGAAATCTTATCTTCCTTGCCTAAAGGGGACGGAAAAGTAAAAAAATAAGTGTTTTAGTAACTGGTTTATTGTTCGCTGGGGTGGGGTTTTTCGGGACCCCAAAAACCTTGGGTTTTTAGTATGTTACTTTTAAAAACCCTTGTACCTCGGGAACTCGAGGGTGAAATAATCAAAACCTGTCCCCTGCATTTCAGGGGTACATCATACCTGTACCCACACTACAGTGGTAATCTTTTCCTGTACCCTGCAATACAGTGATACACATCCCTGAAACCCCTACACTACAGTGATACATCATACCTGTCCCCTACACAAACGGGTGAAAACATCAAAACCTGTCCCCTTTGCACTACATGATAAAACATCCTGTAACCCCTAAAATACAGTGATAAAATATACCTGTACCCTGCACTACATTTGATACTCATACCGGGCCCCTACACTACAGTGATACATAAAACCCTTTTACCCTACACTCCCAGTGTTTAAAATCAAAACCTGTACCCTGCACTACAGGGGTACATCTTTAACCTGTACCCGCACTACAGTGATACACCCATCCCTTTAAAACCCTACACTACGTGATACATCATACCTGTACCTGCACTACAGTGTTACATCCTTTAACCTGAAAACCTACATTTTCAGTGTTTACATCTACCGTCCCTCCACTACAGTGATACATCATACCTGTACCCTGCACTACAGTGTACATCATACCTGTACCCTGCACTACAGTGATACATCATACCTGTACCCTGCACTACAGTGATACATCATACCTGTACCCTGCACTACAGTGATACATCATACCTGTACCCTGCACTACGTGATACATCATTTTTTTAAACCCCTACCTACAGTGTTACACCCAACCTTACCTACACTACAGTGATCCCTTCTTTAACCTGTCCCCTCCCATACAGTGATACATCAAAACCTGTACCCTGCACTACAGTGTAAAATCAACTAAAACCCTACACTACGGGTGTACATAAACCCTGTACCCCCCACTACAGGGGTTTTCTCTTCCCTGTACTCGCACTACATTTGGAAACATCATAGCTGTACCCTGCATACAGTGATAACATGCTGTACCCTGAAACAAACATTGATACATAACCCTTTCCCCTGCACTACAGTGATACTTTCATACCTGTACCCTGCACTACAGTGGTACATCATCCCTGTACCCGCACTACAGGATAATCTTTACCTGTCCCCTGACTCCCAGTGATCATCATACATTCCCCTGCCACTACGTAAATAACATCTTTCCTTTTCCCTGCACTACAGTGGGTACATCTTTCCTGTACCCTGCATCCCAGTGATATTTTCCAAAAACCTGTACCCTGCACTACATTTGATTACATCATACCTGTACCTACACTACAGGGGTAAAATTTACCGGTACCCGGGCACTACAGTGGTACATCATACCTGTACCCTGCCTCCGTGATACATATACATGTACCCTGCACTAAAATGATAAAATCATACCTGTACCCTGCACTACAGGGGGTACATAATCCCTGTACCCTGAAATACAGTGATACATCATACCTGTACCCCATTTCCAGGGGTACCCCATACCTGTACCCCTGCATTTACAGTGTTTAAAATCTTTCCTGTCCCCTGCACTACAGTGAACTTCATCCCATTTTCCCTGCACTCGGGTGATAAAATTTTCCGGTACCCTGCACTACAGGGGAACTTCATACCGTACCCTGCACTACATAAATATATCATACCTGTACCTGCATACGGGTGTTTCCATCAAAACCTGTCCCCTACACTACAGGGGTTACATCATACCTTTTCCTTGCACTACAGTGGTCATAAACCTGTACCCTGCACTACAGGGGATACAATACCTTTTCCCTTTGCATACAGTATAATCAACCTGTCCCCTGCATTTCAGTGGTACATCTACCTGTCCCCTCACACAGTGATATATCTTTCCTTTTACCCTGCATTAAGTGAACACAAAACCCTTTTCCCCCCTGCACTACAGTGGTAAACATTACCTGTCCCCCGGCACAAACATGGTAAAATCAAAACCGGGCCCCCTGCACTACATGATACTTTCATACCTGTACCCGCACTACATGATACATCATACCTGTCCCCCTTGCACTACAGGGGTTTACATCATACCTGTACCCTCCCACTACAGTGATAAAACATCCCTTTGAAACCCTGCACTACAGTGATACATCTTACCTGTTACCCTCCCACTACAGTGAACATAAAAACCTGAAACCCTGCAACGGGGACTCATCCTGCCCCCTGACTACATTTGAAAACATCATCCCTTTGTACCCAGCACTACAGTGAAAATTATACTGTACCCTGAAATACAGTGTTTACATCATACCTGTCCCCTGCATACAGGTACATCTACCTGTCCCCTGCACCCCGGGGTTTACTTCAAAACCTTTTACTCTCACTACAGTAAATCCCTTCAAAATTTTTCCCTGCACTACATTGATACATATCCCTGTACCCGCATACAGTGAAACTCATACCTGTACTCGCATACAGGGAACATCTTTCCTGACTCTACACCACAGTGGAAATTCAACCTGTCCCCTTTACGCCAAAGTGGTACATCAAAACCTGAAACCTACACCCAGGGGGTACATCATCCCTGTTTTCCTACACCACAGTGGAAACCCCATCCCTTTGTCCCTAAAATCACAGTGGTACACCCATATTTGTACCCTGAATTTCGTGGAACATAAAAAAATTTTTCCCTGAAATACAGTGGTACATCATACTAACCCTGTACTACAGGGGTACTCAAAAACCTTTTACCCTCCCTAAATTGGGTAAGGGTACATCATACCAAATCCCCTGACTACATGGTACATCATCCCTGTACTCTGCACTCCCTTTGCTACATCTTTCCTATCCCCTGCACTACAGTGGAAACATAATACTTGTACCCTGCCTACGTGGTACCCCTTCCCTAAAAACCCTGAAATTACAGTGGAACATCATACCTATCCCCTCACCAAGTGGTACATCTCCCTGTCCCCTACACCACAGTGGTACTTTCATACCTTTTCTCTGCATTTACAGTGATACTTTCATCCCTGTACCCTACACCACAGTGGTACATCTACCTTACCCTACCCCACAGTGGTACATCATCCCGTACCCTACACCCAGGGTACATCAAAACCTGTATCCTACACCACAGGGGTTTACATCATCCCTTTTTACCCTACTTCCAGTGGTACCCCTACTTGTCCCCCTAACTACGGGGGTACTTCTTAAATTTTACCCCACTACAGGGGTTTCACATTACCTGTCCCCTGCACTACTTGGTAATTTGGTACTTTAAACCCTATCCCCCTGCCACTCAGTGGACATAAACCCTTTTACTCTGCACTACGTGCTACATCATACCTATCCCCTTTCCCACCCAGGGGTCATCATAACAAAAAAACCCTGCACTACAGGGGTTTAAAAACCCTTTTCCCCGAAACTACGGGGGTTACTTCTTTACATATACCCTGCCTCGGTGGAAACATCATACCTGTCCCCTGAAATTACAGTGCAAAACATCTTCCCTAAAAACCCTGCAACCTGGGGGTACATTTTTTAAAATATCCCCTGCACCAGGGGTTACTCATACCTTACCCTGAATACGTGGTACATCAAAACCTTTTACCCTCCCTTTTCAGGGGTACAACATACCTAAACCCGGCACAAACAGTGGTACATCATAAATATCCCCTGCACTACAGTGGTAAAATCATACCTATACCCCCCCTAAAACTACATGGTACATCATACCTGTACCCTGCACAAACAGTGCTACATCAAAACCATACCCAAAACTACAGTGGTACATCAAACCTGTCCCCCTGCACTACAGTGCTACATCATCCCTATACCCTGAACTACGGGTTGCTACATAAATACCGGTACCCTGCCCATTTGGTTCTCATACCTAAAAACTGCAACAGTGCTAAAATCATACCTGTACACTGACTACAGTGCTAAAATTCAACCTTTTACATGCACAAACGTGCTCCCAAAAATTCCTGTACCCTGCATTTCAGTGGTACTCATATTTTACACTGCACTACAGTGCTACACCCATTTTTTAAAACCCTGCACTACAGTGCTACATCATACCTGTACACTGCACAACATTGTACATCATACCTTTAAAACCCTGCCAAACGGGGAAAACATACCTATCCCCTGCCTACAGGGGCTACTTTCATACCTATACCCTCCCATTTCGTGCTCCCATCATACCTTTACCCTGCACTAAGTGCTCCCATCATCCCTTTATACCCTGCACTAATTTGCTCCCAATCAAAACCTAAAACCCCTGCACTACAGTGCTAAAAATATACCTACCCCTGCACTACAGTGCTTAAAAATAAAACCCTAAAACCCTGCACTACATTGCTAAAATCATACCTATCCCTCCCACAAACGTGCAAAAAACCCATACCAAAAAAACCCTGCACTACAGTGCTACTAATACCTTTTCCCTCACACATTGGTACTTCATACCTATGCCCTGCACTACAGTGCTACATCTTTACCTGAAACCCTGCACTACAGTGCAACATCAAAACCTGTACCCTGCACTACATTTGGCTACATCTTTACCGTACCCGGGCGCTACGGCTACATCTCCCCTGTCCCCTCCCACTACAGGGGGATCATCATATTTGTACCCGGGCACTACAGTGCTACATCATACCTTCCCGCGTACAGTGCTCCCTCATCCCTATACCCGCACTACAGTGCTACATCATCCCGTACCCTGCACTACAGTGCTACATCATACCTGTCCCCTGCAAAACAGTGCTACATCATTTTTTATCCCCTGCATAAAGTGCTACATCTTTAACCTTTACACTGCACTACAGTGCTAATCTTTCCCTTTTGCCCTGCCTAAAAGGGGTACATCATCACAAAGCACCCCGGCCCCACGATGGTACATCACTTTTGTACCCTGCACTACAAGGGTTTACATAAGAACAGCTTTAGCAAAGTCATCTGGGCATAACCTAGTCAGTCATACATAAGCTTTTAAATGACGATCTTTTGGGTAAAGATCACAATTTTGGGCTTTATAAAGTGATTTTTTGTGTAAAAACAACCCCAAGTGTAAATCTTTTTTCCCCCAATAACAAAAATGCTTCGTAAAAATTAAATTGAAATTTTAAAATTTTAAAATTAATATCAAGTAAAAAAGAATAAACATTGGTAACCCAAGTGGGGGAAAAAAATTTTTAAATTTAGACTCGTTTTAAAATTAAGGGTTTGGGGTTTGGGTTAAAGGTGCCAAATTTTATTATGTTAGTGAAATTCTTAACCCTTTTAAAAAAAAATTTTTGTACAGTGCATTTAAAAAAAGGAAAAATTTGACAATACTTGTTTGATGGACCTGAAGCACTTGTTTGATGGACTTTTGAAGTACTTGTTTTTTTGGGCCCCTGAAAGGGTTGTTTGATGGACCTTGGGAAATACTTGTTTGGGTTGGGCTCTGAATTCTTGTTTGAGGGAAACCTGAAAATGCTTGGGTTTTATGGAAACCCGGAAATTTCCCTTTTTTGGGTGGACTCTGAAGTACTTGTTTGAAAGGACTCTTTGGGGACTTGTTTTTATTTGGGCTCTGAAGAAAATTGGGTTTTATGGACTTCTGAAATAAATTGTTTGATGGGCTCTGAAATATTGTTTGAGGGGGGCTGAAGTGCTTTTTTGATGGACCCCTGAAGTCTTGTTTGATGGACTCTGAAGTACTTGTTTTATTTGGGCTCTGAAGGACTTGTTTTGATGGGTCTGAAGTACTTGTTTGTGGACTCTGAAGTATTGTTTGATGGACTTGAAGTACTTGTTTGAAAGGGCTCTGAAATACTTGTTTGATGGACTCTGGAAAATGCTTGTTTTATGGACTTTTGAAGTACTTTTTTGATGGACCTTTTGAAATACTTGTTTGAAAGGACTCTGAAGTACTTGTTTGATGGGCCCTGAAAATACTTTTTTTGATGGACTCTGAAGTACTTTTTTGATGGACCCCTGAAGTACTTGTTTGATGGACTTGAATTTCTTTTTTGATGGACTCTGAAGTACTTTTTTTTGATGGACCTGAAACTTTTTTTGATGGACTCTGAAGTACTTTTTTGATGGACTTGAAGTAAATTGTTTTATGGACCCCTGAAGTAAATTTTGATGGGCCTGAAGTACTTGTTTTTTGGACCCCTGAAAATACTTGTTTGATGGGCTCTGAAAATACTTGTTTGATGGACTCTGAAGTACTTGTTTTTATGGGGCCTGAAGTACCTGTTTGATGGGGCTCTGAGGTACTTGTTTGATGACTCTGAAGTCTTGTTTGATGGACTCTGAATATTGTTTTTATGGGCTTGAAGTACTTGTTTTATGGGGCTCTGGAAAATGCTTGTTTTAGGGGCCTGAAGTTTCTTGTTTGAAAGGGCTCTGAAAGTACTTGTTTGAATTTGGGGCTCCCGAAAAATACTTTTTGATGGACTCTGAAAGTATTGTTTGATGGACTCTAAAATACTTGTTTGATTTGGGCTCTGAGGTACTTTTTTGAGGACTCTGAATTGGGTTGTTTTTATGGACTCTGAAATACTTGGGTTTTATGGGACTCTGAAGTATTTGTTTGATGGACTCTGAAACTTGTTTGATGGGGCTCTGAAGTACTTTTTTTTTTTATGGACTCTGAAGTACTTGTTTGATGGGTTTTGAGTACTTGTTTGATGGACTCTGAAGTACTTGTTTGTGGGGTCTGAGGTTTCTTTTTTGATGGGGCTCTGAGGGTACTGTTTGAAGGGGCTCGAAAAAACTTGTTTTATGGACTTGAAGTACTTGTTTTATGGGGGCTCTGAAATTTTTGTTTGATGGGGCTCTGAAGTACTTGTTTGGTCTGAAGTACTTTTTTGTGGACTCTGAAGTACTTGTTTGTTTGGGCCGGGAAATACTTGTTTGATGGATCCGAAGTACTTGTTTGATGGACTTGAAAATACTTGTTTGATGGACTCTGAAGTTTCTTTTTTGATTTTACTCTGAAGTACTTGTTTTATGAATCGAGGTATTGTTTGATGGACCTGAAGTACTTGTTTGATGGATCTGAAGTTTTTTTTTTTTGATGGATCTGAAGTACTTGTTTGATTTGGGCTCCCGAAAATAATTGTTTGAGGGCCTGAATACTTTTTTTGATGGACTCTGAAGTACTTGTTTTTATGGACTCTGAGGTACTTGTTTGAGGGGCTCTTTAAAGGGACTTTTTTGATGGGGTCTGAAAATACTTGGGTTGTTGGAAAACCCGAGGGACTTGTTTGATGGGGCTCTAGGGGGACTTTTTTGATGGAATCTGAAGAACTTGGTTTTATGGGTCTGAAGTACTTGTTTGATGCTCTGAAGTACTTGGGTTTTATGGACTTGAAAACTTGTTTTTATGGAACCTGGAAGTACTTGTTTGAGGACTCTGAAGTTCTTGTTTGATGGACTTGAAAATACTTGTTTTTTGGACTCGAAATACTTGTTTGATGGGGCTCTGAGGTACTTGTTTTAAGGATCTGGAAATACTTGTTTGATGGACTTGAAATACTTGTTTGTTTGGGCTCTGGGGGAAATTGTTTGATGGACTTTGAGGTACTTTTTTGATGGGGTCATGAAGTAAATTTTTTTGATGGACTCTGAAGACTTGGGTTTTTTTTGGGCTCTGAAGTACTTGTTTGATGGACTCTGAAGTACTTGTTTGATGGACTCTGAAGTACTTGTTTGATGGACTCTGAAGTACTTGTTTGATGGACTCTGAAGTACTTGTTTGATGGACTCTGAAGTACTTGTTTGATGGACTCTGAAGTACTTGTTTTATGGACTTTTGAAGTACTTTTGATGGACCTGAAGTTTTTGTTTGATGGACTCCCGAAGTAATTGTTTGATGGACTTTTGAAGTACTTTTTTGATGGATCTGAAGACTTTTTTTGATGGGGCTCTGAGGGATTGGGTTTTATGGACTCTGAAGTACTTTTTGAAGGAATCTGAAGTACTTGTTTGTGGACTCTGAGGTATTTTTTTGATGGACTCTGAGGTTTTCTTGTTTGTGGACTCTGAAGGGACTTTTTTGTTTGGGCTTGGGAAATACTTTTTTTTGATGGGCTCTGAAGTCTTGTTTTAAAGGACCCTGAAGTACTTGTTTTTATGGCCCCTTTAAGTCTTGTTTGTTTTTGGGGCTCTGAAATATTTTTTGGGGCTCTGAAGTACTTGTTTTTAAAGGACCCCGGGAAATTTCTTGTTTGGGTGGGCTCTGAATTAAATTTTTTGATGGACTCTGAAGTACTTGGTTTTATGGCTCCCGAAGTTTCTTGTTTTTTATGGACTCTGAAAATCTTGGGTTTGAAAGGCTCTGAAGTAAAATTGTTTGATGGGCTCTGAAGTACTTGTTTTTTGGACTTGAGGTAATTGGGTTTTATGGACTCTGAAGTACTTGTTTGATGGACTCTGAAGTACTTTTTTTGATGGACCTTTAATACTTTTTTGATGGGGCTCTGAAGTACTTGGGTTTTATGGACTCTGAAAATACTTGGTTTTTATTTGGGCCCCCTGAAGAATTTTTTTGGACTCTGAGTACTTGTTTGGGGACCCCTTTAAGTACTTGTTTGATGGACTCTGAATTTCTTGGGTTTTATGGACTCTTTAGGTTTCTTGTTTGATGGGCTCTGAAGTACTTGTTTTTAAGGGCTCCCCCAAATATTGGGTTTTATGATCTGAATTTCTTTTTTGTGGACTTTTGAAGTACTTGTTTGATGGTTTGAAGTAAAGTTGATGGACTCTTTAGGTATTGTTTGATGGACTTTTGAAGTAAATTTTTTTGTGGGGCCTGAAGTACTTGTTTTATGGGGCTCTGAAAGTATTGTTTGATGGCTCTGAAGGGGCTTGTTTTTATGGGCTCTGAAGTACTTTTTGATGGGCTCTGAAGACTTGTTTTTATGGAACCCTGGAAATACTTGTTTGGGCCTTTGAAGTACTTTTTTGATGGCTCTGAAACTTGTTTATGGACTCTGGGAAATACTTGTTTGATGGACTCTGAAGTACTTGGGTTTTTTGGACTCTGAAGGGCCCTTTTTTTGAGGGGCTCTGAGGACTTGTTTGAACTTGAAGTGCTTGTTTTTATTTGGGCTCGAAGTACCTTTTGAGGACTCTGAAGTACTTGTTTTATGGACTCTGAAGTACTTTTTTGATGGACTTGGGAAATACTTTTGGGACTCTGGGTACTTGTTTTTATGGGGCCTGAAGTTTCTTGTTTGATTTGGGTTGAAGTACTTGTTTGATGGGCTCTAGGGGACTTGTTTGATGGAAATCCCGAAGGGGCCTTTTTTTTTATGGACTCTGGGAAATATTTTTTGATGGACTTTTGAAGTCTTGTTTATGGGCTTGAAGACTTGTTTTTAAAGGTCTGAAGTTTGTTTGAAGGACTCGAAGTTCTTGTTTTATGGACTCTGAAGTACTTTTGGGGGGGGGGGTGGGGCTCTGAAAAAACTTGGGTTTGGGTGGACCCCTGAAGTACTTTTTGGACTCGAAGTACTTGTTTGAAAGGGCTCTTTAAGTATTGTTTTATGGACCCCTGAGGTACTTTTTTGTTTGGGCTCTGAGGACTTTTTTGATGGACTCTGAAGTACTTTTTTGATGGCTTGAAAGTACTTGTTTGATGGACCCCATGAAGTACTTTTTTTGATGGGGTCTGAAAAAACTTGTTTGATGGACTCTGAAGTACTTGTTTGATGGACTCTGAAGTACTTGTTTGATGGACTCTGAAGTACTTGTTTGATGGACTCTGAAGTACTTGTTTGATTTGGGTCTGAAGTACTTTTTTGGGTTTGGGCTCCCGAAAATACTTGGGTTTTATGGGGCTTTGAAGTACTTGTTTGATGGGCTCTGAAGTACTTGTTTGGGTGGACCTTTAAGATTCAAAGCTTACCAGGGGTTTTTACGTTCAGGGAAGTGTAAAATATCTTATATATTTCACTACAGTTTTGTGGTATTGAAACTGATGTAGTATGTTGCTGACAAGTATGTTGCTGACAAGTATGTTGCTGACAAGTATGTTGTTGACAAGTATGTTGTTGACAAGTATGTTGCTGACAAATATGTTGTGCCCAAATATGTTGCTGCAAATATGTTGTTGACAGTTGTTGCCCGCAAAATATGTTGCTGACAAGTTTTGTTTTCTGACCAAAAATGTTTGGGTGACAAGTATGTTGCTGACAAGGGATGTTTTTCTGCAATATGTTGTGACAAATATGTTTTTTTGAAAAAGTATGTTGTGACAAGGGATGTTTTTTGACAAATATGTTTTTTGACAAAATATGTTCTACAAAATGTTGTTGACAAAATATTTTTCTGACAAGTTTTGTTGCTGACAAGTATGTTGTTGACAAGTATGTTGCTGACAAGTATGTTGTTGACAAGTATGTTGCTGACAAGTATGTTGCTGACAAGTATGTTGTTGACAAGTATGTTGCTGACAAGTATGTTGTTGACAAGTATGTTGCTGACAAAATATGTTGTTGGGCAAAAATATGTTGCTGACAAGTATGTTTCTGACAAAATATTTTTTTGGAAAAAAAAGGGGATGTTTTCGACAAGTATGTTGCTGACAAGTATGTTGTTGACAAGTATGTTGTTGACAAGTATGTTGCTGACAAGTATGTTGCTGACAAGTATGTTGCTGACAAGTATGTTGCTGGACAAGTATTTGCTGACAAGTAAAGGGTTTTTGACAAGTATGTTGTTTGGGCAAGTTGTTGCTTTACAAGTATGTTTCTGAAAAGATGTTTCTGGGCAAGTATGTTGCTGACAAGTATGACAAGTATGTTGCCGACAAGTATGTTGCTGACAAGTATGACAAGTATGTTGCTGACAAGTATGACAAGTATGTTGCTGCAAGTTAAAGTTGCTGACCCAATTTTGTTGCGACAAGGGATGTTTTTTGGAAAAAATGTTGTTGACAAGTAGGTTTTCTGACAAGTATGTTGCTGACAAGGGATGGGTTGGGTGACAAGTATGGGCAAGTATGTTTTCTGACAAGTATGAATGTTGGGTACAAGGGATGTTGCTGACCCGTATGACAAGTATGTTTTCTGGAAAAAGTATGTTGCTGAACAAGTATGTTTTCTGACAAGTATTTTTTGCTGACAAGTATGTTGTTGCAAGTATGTTGTTGACCAAAATATGTTGGTGACAAGTATGTTGCTGAAAAAGTATGTTGCTGGGCAAGTATGACAAAAATATGTTGCTGACAATTGACATATGTTGGTTTACAAGTATGTTGCTGACAAGTATGACAAGTATGTTGTGACAATATGACAAGTATTTGCTGACAAGTATGTTGCTGACAAGTATGACAAGTAGTTGTGACAAATATGTTTTCTGAAAAGTAACAAGTATGTTGCCCGAAAGTATGTTTTTGGGCAAGTATGAAAGTATGTTGCTGGCAAGTAGTTGGGTTGGGCAAGTATGTTTTCTGGGGCAATATTTGCTGACAAGTATGTTGCTGACAAGTAAAGTTTTCTGACAGTTTGTTGCTGAAAAAGTATGTTGTTGACAAATATGTTGTTTTCAAGTATGTTGCTGGGCAAGGGATGTTGCTGACAAGGGATTTTCTGACAAAATATGGGTTTCTGACAAGTAGACAAGTATGTTTCTGAAAGTATTTGCTGACAAGTATGACCCAAAATGTTGTGACAAGTATGACAAGTATGTTTTCTGACAAGTATGTTGTGAAAATGTGACAAGTTTTGTTGCTGACAAGGATGTTGCTGACAAGTATGTTGTTGGGCAATATGTTGCTGAAAGTATTTGGGACAAGATGTTGGTGGGCAAGTATGTTGGGTGAAAGTATGTTGCCTTTACAAGTATGGCAGTATGTTGTGGGGGCAATTTTGTTTCTGACAAGTATGACAAGTTTGTTTTCTGAAAAAGTAAAGTGTGACAAATATGACAAGTTTGTTGCTGACAAGTATGACAAGTATGTTTTCTGACAAATGGGGACAAGGGATGTTGCACAAAAAGTTGCCCGACAAGTATGTTGCCCGAAAAGTATGACATGTTTTCTGACAAGTATGACAAGTAAAGGGTTTTTTGACAAATTGGCAAGGTATTGCGACCCCAAAAAATTTTAAAAATTAAATAAACAAAAAAAAAAAAAAAGGGATGAAAGTATGTTTTTTTGCAAGTATGACAATTTGTTGTTTACAAGTAAGACAAGGGAAAGTTTTTTTTGAAAAGTATGACAAGGGGTGTTGTTGACAATGTTACAAGTATGTTGTTTACAATATGACAAGTATTTGTTGAAAATATGAAAAAGTATGTTTGGGTTTACAAATTGAAAAAGTTTTTGTTGACAAGTTGACAAGTTATTTTTGACAAGTATGAACCCAATATGTTGGGGTGACAAGTTTTGACAAGTAGACAAGTATGTTGTTGACAAGTATGGGCAAGTTTTGTTGACAATTTGCCCAAAAAAAGTTTTTTGACAAGTATTGGGCCCCGTTTTGTTGACAAGTATGACAAGTATGTTGTTGACAAGTTGACAAGTTGTTGTTGACAAAGTGGTGACAAGTAAAGTTGTTGCAAATAAAGCAAGTATTTGTTGACAAGTAGACAAATATTTTTGTTCAATTGACAAATATGTTGTTTACAAATATGAAAGAAATTGTTTACAATTGGGAAAATATGTTTCGACAAGATACAAGTATTTGTTGACAAGTTGACAAGATTTGTTTTAAAAGTTGAAAAAATATGTTGTTGACAAGTAAAAGGGCAAGTATATTGTTTTACAAGTATGACAAGTTTTGGGTTTTTGACAGTTACAAGATGTTGTTTGACAAAGTTTGACAAAGTTGAAAAAAAAGGTTTGGGCAAGTTGTTGTTACAAAGTTTGACAATTTTTTGTTGGGCAAGTATTTTACAAGTATGTTGTTTGGGCAAAAGTTGGAAAAAGTATGTTGCTGACAAATAAAAGTTGCTGACAAGGTGACAAAGGGATGTTGTTTACAAGTTTGGGTTTTTGACAAGTATGTTTTGACAAGTTTGTTGCCCGAAAGTTTGTTGTGGCAAGTTTGTTTTGACAAGTATGTTGTTTTACAAGTATGTTGCCCGACAAGTAAAGTTGCTGAAAGTATGTTTTCTTTACAAGTAGTTTGGTGACAAATATGTTTTTGGGCAAGTATGTTGCTGACAAGTATGTTGTTTAAAGTTGTTTCTGACAAATATGTTGTTGGGAAGGGATGTTTTTTGCAAGTATGTTTCTAAAAAGTATTTTTTGACAATATGTTGTGCAAGTATGTTGTTGACAAGTATGTTTTTTGAAAGTAAAGTTGCTGACAATATTTGTTGACAAGTATGTTGCTTTACCCAAATAGTTGCTGGCAAAAGTTAATTTTTGTTGGGCAAGTATGTTGCTAAAAAAGTATGTTTTTGGGCAAGTATGTTGCTGAAAGTATTTTTTTTGACAGTATGTTTGGGCAAGTATGTTGTTTAAAAAGTATGGGTTTTTGACAAGTATGGTTTCTGACAAGTAAAGTTGCTGACAATTTTTTGTTTAAAAAGGGATGTTGGGGTTTACAAGTAGTTGCTGGGGGGGGGGGAAAAAGTATGTTGCTGACTAGTTTGACAAGTTTTGTTTTGCTGACAAGTATGTTGTTTAAAGTATGTTTTTGGGCAAATTTTGTTGTTGACAAGTATGTTTTGACAAATATGTTGCGACAAGTATGTTTTCTGACAAAATATGTTTTTGACAAGTTTTGACAAGTATGTTGTTTAAAGTTTGTTGCTGAAAGTTTTTCGACAAGGGATGTTTTGACAATATGACAAGATGTTTCTGCAAGTATGGGTTTCTGGGCAAGTATTTGCTGACAAGTAAAGTTGTTGGGCAATTTGGTTTTTGACAAGTTATGTTTGATTTTCTGACAAGTATGTTTGGGTGACAAGTTGTTTCTGACCAAATATGACAAGTATTTTTGCCCGACAATAAAAAGAAAGTTGCTGACAAGTATTTTTTGCTTTACAAGGGATGTTTTCTGACAAATATGGCAATATTTGCCCGACAAGTATGTTTGCTTTACAAGTTTTGTTGCTGCAAGTATGTTTCTGACAAATATGGGTTTTTGACAAATATGTTGGACAAGTAGTTGCTGACAAGTATTTTTGCTTTTTTTTTACCAAATATGGGTTTCTGCAAGTATTTTACAAGTTTTGTTGCTGACAAGTTTGACAAAATATGTTGCGGCAAGTTAAAAAGGGGTTTTTGACAAGTAATTTTACAAATATGTTTTTGACAAATAATTTTTGGAAAAAGTAGTTGCTGACAAGTATGTTGCTGACAAGTATGACAAGTATGTTGCTGACAAGTATGTTTTCTGACAAGTAAAGACAATTAAAGTTCGCTTTACAAGTTTTGTTGCTGAAAAAGTATTTTTGCTTTACAAGTTGTTTTTTGACAAGTTTTGTTGTGACAAGTATGTTTTTTGACAAGGGATGTTGCTGACAAAGTATGTTGGGGACAAAATAGTTTTGACAAGTATGTTGCCGACAAGTAGGTTTTTGCCAAGTATGTTGTGACAAGTATGTTGCTGAAAATATTTTTCCCAAATATGTTGCTGACAAAATATGTTGCGGGCAAAATATGAAAAAGTAAAGTTGCTGACAAAAATATGTTGGCTGACAAGTTGACAAATATGTTGCTGACAAAGTTGACAATATGTTGCCCGACAAGTTTGTTGCTGACAAATGGACCGTATGTTGTTTACAAAAATTAAAAGTTTTCTGACAAGTTAAAAATTTTTTTGCAAGTTTATGTTGTTTGGAAACAAGTATGTTGGTTTACAAAAAATATTTTTTGGTTTACAAATTTTGTTGCTGGGACAAGTATGTTGTTTACAAAATATGGGCAAGTAATTTTTTGCTTTACAATTTTGTTGTTTACAAGTATGACAAGTTTTTGTTGCTTTACAAATAAAAGTTTCTGACAAGTATGACAAGTAAAAAGGGGTTTTTTTGACAAGTATGACAAGTAAAAGTTGACAAAGTTGACAAATAAGGGTTTTCTTTACCCAAATTTTTTTTGCTGACAAGTTGTTGGTTTACAAAATATGACAATTGTTTTTGACAAATGACAAGTTTTGTTTTTTGGGCAAGTTTGACAAGTTAAATTTTTGAAAAAGTATGGGGAAAATTTTGTTGTTTACAAGTTGGGGCCCCCCAAATATGTTGTTGACAAGTATGACAAGTATTTGTTGACAAGTATGACAAGTATTTTTTGTTTACAAGTATTACAAGTATGTTGTTTACAAAGTAAAACAAGTATGTTTTAAAATTGACAAGTTTGACAAGGGATTTTTGTTGACAAGTTGACAAGTATGTTGTTGACAAGTTTGACAAGTATTTTGTTGACAAGTTGACAAATATGTTGTTTACAAATATGAAAAAAATGTTTTAAAAGTATGTTTTTTTGACAAGTTTTGAAAAGTTTATTTTGACAAGTATGACAAATATGTTGTTGGGCAATTATGAAATATGTTTTGACAAAGTTTGACCGGAAGTTTTTGACAAGTATTTTACAAGTATGTTGTTTACCAAAGTTTTGACAAGTATGTTGTTGACAAGTATTTTACAAGTAATTTTTTGACAAAGTTTTGACAATTTTTTGCTGACAATAATTTACAAGAAAGTTTTGACCCGTATGACAAGGTTAAATTATTTTGACAAGTATGACAAGATGTTGCTGACAAAATATAAAAAGTATTTTTGCCTTTTACAAGGGATGTTGTTAAAAATTTTGACAAGTATGTTGTTACAATATGGGAAAAAGTATTTGTTTACAAGTTTTGAAAAATTTTGCTGACAAGTTGACAAGTATGTTGTTGACAAAAGTTTTGACAAGTATGTTGTTTACAAGTATGACAAGGTAAAATTTGAAAAATTGGGTTTTGACAAAGAAAATTGTTGTTTTACAGTATGACAAGTTTATTTTTGACAAGTATGACAAGTATGTTGTTGACAAGTATGACAAAATATGTTGTTTTACAAGTATTTTACAAAGTTGTGACAAAAGTATTTTTTGCTTTACAAGTATGGTTTTCCCGACAAGTTTTTTGACAAATATGTTGTTCCTTTACAAGTATTTTTTGCTGGACAAGTATTTTTTGGGGGGACAATTATTTTTGCTTTACAAGTATGTTGCTGACAAGTATGGTTTACAAATTGTTGTTGGGCAATTTTGACAAGGTTTTTGTTGCTTAAAAAGTATGTTGCTGCAAGTATGACAAATTTTGTTGTTTACAAAATATAAAAAAGTATTTGGGGGTTTAAATTGGCAAGTATGTTTTTTGGGAAAAATGTGACAAGTATGTTTTTTGACAAAAATGGGACAAGTATGTTGTTTACAAATTTTGACAAGTTTTTTTGACCCAAATTGGGCAAGTTTTGTTTCTTTACAAATTTTTTGCTGACAAGTATTTGTTTACAAGTAGGAAAATGTTGCTGACAAATTGACAAGTATGTTTTTTGGAAAAAAGTAATTGGGGCAAGTAAAGTTTTGACAAGTATGACAAGGGAAAGGTGACAAGTATGACAAGTATTTGTTTCAAGTATGACAAGGGATGTTGTTGAAAAAGTATGAAAAGTATGTTGTTAAAAATTGGGCAAGTATGTTGTTGACAAGTTTGACAAATATTTGTTTACAAGTATGACCCAAATTTTTTGTTTTCAAGTATGACAAGTATGTTGTTGACAAGTTTGAAAATGGATGTTTAAAAGTATGACAAAGTATTTGTTGAAAAAGTATGACAAGTATTTGTTTTGACAAAATATGGGCAAGTATTTTTACAAAGCTATTTGTTGACAAATAAAGACAAGTATTTTTGTTGACAAGTATGACAAGTATGTTGCGACAATATGCAAGTATGTTGTTGCAAGTTGACAAGTTTTGTTGTTTTACAATTTGACAAGTATGTTGTTGACCAAATTGACAAGTATTTGTTTTAAAAAATTGACAAGGGATGTTTTTTGACAAGTATGACAAGTATTGTTGACAAGTATGGGCAAGTATGTTGTTTACAAGTATACCCAAGTTGGGTTTTTGACAAGTTGACCCAAATAATTGTTGACAAGTTTTTCAAATATGTTGTTTACAAGTTAAAAAAGGGAAAAGTTTTTTGACAAGGGATGGGCAATATTTGTTTACAAGGTTTACAAGGTATGTTGGGACCCAAATAGACAAAATTTTTTGAAGTATGACAAGTATGTTGCTGACAAGGAAAAACAAGTTGTTGTTGACAAGTATGAAAAAGTATGTTTTTAAAAAGTTGACAAGTATGTTGTTTAAAGTATGGCAATATATTGTTGACAAGTGGAAAAAAAATTGTTTACAAGTTTGGGCAAGTAGGGTTTTTGACAAGTAAACAAGTATAAAGTTTAAAAGAAAAAAAAATTGGTTGGGGTTTCAAATGGAAAGTTATTTTGAAAGGTTACAAGTTTTTTTTGACAAATGACAAAGAAAATTGGGGAAAAGTTGCAACGGGGTTTTTTTTACAGTTGGAAATATGTTTCTACAAGGATACAATTTTGTTTGTTACCCAAAGTTAAAAAGGGATGTTGTTTGGTTTTACAATAAAGGTTGTTGAAAGGTTATTATGCGTATATTGTTGGACCTTTTGGAAAAAGGAAAATTTGTTTACAATTGGGGCAAGTTAATTTTTTGGGAAAACAATATTTTTTACAATTTGGAAAATTGTTTGTTGACCCCAAAAAGGGTTGACCCCAAAATATTGGGAAAAGTAAACCCCCAAAGGTTAACAAAATCAAAGGAGTTGGGGAAAAATAAAAAAAATAAAGTTGGGTTAATTACAATATGGTTACAAGGTAAAAAAATGTTTCCGTATTTCAGGTAATGGGTTTTGGAAAAGGTTAACAAGTTTTTTACATTTTTCAATAAGATGTTTGGACAAGTTGAAACCCCCCAATTTGGTTGTTTAAAATTAGGGAAAGGATACCGTTTCCCCCGTTGGCAAATTTTTTTTTAAATATGGGAAAGTTACCGTTTAAAAAGTCCCCCCCTAAAAGGTGCAATTGGAAAAAAAACCAAGTTAAAACTTTCACCCTAACGGGGTTTTTTTTTGTTTTCCAAAGGGGGTTTCAGAAAGCTTTTTTTCCAAATTTAACCTTTACCCAAACCCCCCAAAAGGGGAAAAGGTTCCTGTTAAATTCTTGTTTTTTTAAACATTTTTGTTTTCTAAAAGTTTAAATTTTATTTTGATTTCCTTTTTTCCCCAAGGAAAAATCCAAATGGTTTTTGTTCCAAAACCTTCCCCTGAAAAACCCACAGGTATTTAATGTTTCGGGGGTTTTCAAAAAATAAAGGCACCTTTGTTTTAAAATCCCCAATTTTTGAAACCCCCCCTTCACCAACAAAAAGGGAACCTTCCCTAAAAAATTTTAAATTTGTTCTGGGCCCTTGGGCAAATGTAAAATTTTTTGGGAAAACACTTTAAAATTTTTTTATAAAATTTCTTAAAAATTCCCCCTGTTAAAGTTGAACCCCTTCGGGTTCTTTCTCCAGGGGGGCGTTAAACCAAAAAGCCCCCCATAAAATCAAAAGGGGCCCTTTTTAAAGGGGGAAAAAATTTTAATTATTTTCCCTTTTTAAACTTTTTCCTATTTACCGCTTCGGGAAAATTAAATATTTTTTCCCCGGGATTTTTTTAACTAGGGGTAGTTTTTTAGGTTTTTGGGTTTTCCCTTCTCCTGTTTTTCTTTCAATTCCCTTTTTTCCTTTTAAATATTTTGGAACCACTTTTGAACCCCCCATTAGGGTATTTTTTGGGTCTTAAGATTAAAAAACAAAAATCCCCAAGGGCGTTTCCCTTTTAAAACTTTTCTTTCTTTTAATTTTTTTTCAAACCCCCCCAACCCTTCTGAATTTGGGGTTTGGGAAAATTTTCTTAAGCAATTTTTCCCTTTTCCCGTGCCGGCTTTTTTTAAAAAATGTTCCCGGCCTTTGGGGGGATGGCCATTTTGGCACCGGAAATTATTTTAAAAGGGGAAGGCTTTTTTATTTTTCCCGGAAAAATTGGGGAAAAATCCCAAGAAGGAACTTCATCACGAAACATCAGCACGGGTTCAGAGACTGCAAATCCTGCTTCACGAACTTAATGGAATTCTGCGAAAAGTTGACTGAAGTCAGATGGAACAGAAAATGATGTACAGATGTGTCTTAAACTGTCAGAAGATATCCAGCAAAAATACCGGAGATTTATCAACAAACAAACTGGAGGCACAAGACGTGCGTGTATATGTGTACGTCTCTGTACTCACCGTGTGTGTTGACCATGTGTGTGTACTCACTGTGTGTACTTACCATATGTGTGTAGTCATCGTGTGTGTGTGTAATCTCGTGGTCCTGTTAAATAGGTGAACGCGTGTGCATGACCAGGTACGTAGGTAACTGAGTAATCCCATTTGTTTGCATGGAATAAGCTCCATGTTAATGTCCGTAAATATAGTATATTATGTATCAGTAGTTTTCCTACTAATCTCCCGCCTCACCTCTTCCCTTCCCGGGAAAGAATACGATTATTTCCCAGGAAAAGCAGGACCAGACTCACGAAATCGTAATGACACGATTGTAAACAAACCATACCACGGGCGGGGTTAGAACCCGCGATCAGATAGTCACATACTATAACGTCAGTGATTCCCAACCTTTTCGAATATAATTGCTGTATAGCCCTTGTGGCTTAGCGCCTCTTTTTGATTATAATAATAATAATAATTCGAATATAATTATTCCCTTTTTAACCTGAAAAAAAAAGATCGCGAATCCCAACATGCTAACCAGATTCACAAATAACTCACTTATGAAAGGAAACTTATGACGACGTTTCACCCCTTCGTCTTGAATTGTCACAGATGTGACAGTGGTCCAGGACGGACTGATACGTGCTCATTTGTTCCCTCTTAAGTGCGGGTTAGTTGTGCATTGTTCCAGCCACGGTATTGTGACTTTATTCTTCATGCCAACTAGATGTGTTTCGGTCTCTGCGAGATCACAAAAAGGTATCCCAGTATCCCATAAGTCCATCCCTATCTACCTCAGTGCACACACTGAAGTGAAACTCGTATTTAATGAAAAAAAATTGTTTTTGCTATACATTTTTTCTACCATTAACGTAATGCAAGAAAGGTAAACAATACCGACAAGATGAAAGTTAAGACACATGTGCAACATCTGGATATCTTTATTGTAGACGTTTCGCCATCCAGTGGCTTTATCAATACAGATTATAGGACATAATTAGAAGACAATAGAACTATATGCAAAAGATGAGGTAATCCGTCCCTCAGCCTTGGAGTTAGTTTTGAGGGTACCTTGGTTGTAGTGATTCTGGAGCAAAGGCAAGAAGACTGGCGGTTATATAGGCGTCAGTGGGTAGGGACGTGTAGCAGACGAAGGCATAGTCACTAGTAGGCGAGATTTCCCAGTGGAAGTAGGTCCTACCCAAAGGGATGGGTTAGTTGTAGCAGCCGTGAAGGTCTTTGTTCAGAGGACATCTACAGTGCATTACTTTAAAGTAGTTTAGGCAGTGCATTACTTTAAGGTAGTTAAGACAGTGCATTACTTTAATGCAATTTAGGCAGTGAGTTTTCCCGGAGACTTATTAGAGAGGCATGTTAGCAGGGTGCCTGGGAGGGCGGGAACATAGCATGTTAGCAGGGTGCCTGGGAGGGCGGGAACATAGCATGTCAGCAGGGTGCCTGGGAGGGCGGGAACATAGCATCATAGCAGGGTGCCTGGGAGGGCGGGAACATAGCATCTTAGCAGGGTGCCTGGGAGGGCGGGAACATAGCATCATAGCAGGGTGCCTGGGAGGGCGGGAACATAGCATGTTGGCAGGGTGCCTGGGAGGGCGGGAACATAGCATGTTGGCAGGGTGCCTGGGAGGGCGGGAACATAGCATGTTGGCAGGGTGCCTGGGAGGGCGGGAATATAGCATGTTGGCAGGGTGCCTGGGAGGGCGGGAACATAGCATGTTGGCAGGGTGCCTGGGAGGGCGGGAGCATAGCATGTTAGCGGGTGTCTGGGAGGGCGGGAACATAGCATGTTAGCAGGGTGTCTGGGAGGGCGGGAACATAGCATGTTAGCAGGGTGTCTGGGAGGGCGGGAACATAGCATGTTAGCGGGTGTCTGGGAGGGCGGGAACATAGCAAGCCATTACCACAGTCATTTCCTGCAACACATCTGCCAGAGTTCACAGTTATCTCCGAAATTGCAATCAAACTGACGGGATGAAATGCTGCCGGCAGGAGGCGGTGAGGATGCAAGGAGCAGGGGAAGGAATGGATAATTATCCAGGTTAATAGGTCGACTCACCTCCTTGATATTATAGTGTAATTCTAGCCGGTAATTTCTTGATTAACGATTAACGATTATTTTCTTTACATTCGTATTAAGTGGGCTACATATCCTAAATTAATATCCCCTCATGGGAGGGGGGGACGCCTTGATGCTGGTGAAGGGTTCTTGATCCAAGGAATTGGAGCTACTCTCCCTGCCTAAGGTCAGTCTTGATTGCCTTCCATTTCCCAAACTTGGTATGACCTCTACAGGAAAAATACTGTATATGCTTATATACTTAAGCGTCCTGGGCAGAGGCAACACAGCTGGAAGTTAATAACAGATATGAATCAGAGGGAAGTGAGGAAATAGCTGCTTAACTTCTGAGTGTAGCGCTGTATAGCCCTTGTGGCTTAGCGCTTCTTTTTGAATATAATAATAATAATAATTAACTTCAGAGTGATCGTCAAGTGGAACGACTTAGACAGCGAGCTGGTTGAGGCAAAATACATACTACAATATACATAGCTTTCAGAATAGGTATAACAGGGTTTATGCAGCCAGGAGAGTGAACTCAGTAGCGACCAGCAGAGGCAGGGCCAGGAGCTGAGGCTCGACTCCTGCAACAAGGGTTCAACTTATCCTGGCACCACTGGTGATGCGTGCAGATGACAGTGTTTCTGGTGCTAGGCCGCTACAGCCTACTGGACGTGTTGCGGCCGTATATTTTTATTTTATTATTTGTGGTTCAGTATACAGTTTTATAGGTTTATGTCAGCTCACATAAAGACATTAAAGTCCCATCAAGGGGGGTTCCTTGATGATGTGAGGGGCTCTTGATCCAAGGAGTTGGACTTGTCCTCCTCGATCTTGGATCGAACCTGATTTCCTTCCATTTCTCAGGGTCTATATGACCCCTACTGGTTTAGCACTTTTACCTAAATAATAATAATAATAGTAATAATAATAATAATTGTATTATTATTATTATTATTATTATTATTATTATTATTATTATTATTATTATTATTATTATTATTATATCTTTGCTTTTACTGGCAACTTACACACACAAAAAAAAAACAAGCAGAAAGTTGCTATGTTGGAGACAGTGAGAGATCAGGCAGACCACGACCTGTGACCTCAGACTACTATTAACATCCCACCTCCCCCAAGAACCAGGAAGTTGTTAACAAGGTTTTGCAGCTTCTGCTGGACTAGAAATTGCTGTGACGATAAGTGCGTATTACTGTGTGTATTGTCTCGACCTACAATTCTCTGGATTACTGAGGAGAAAGCAGGAAGCTTATTACACTGAGAAGGTTTTGAAGATCTTATTCAGAGTATTAGCCCTGAGGGTTAACAGTCCAGGATAATCCTAAAAAACTCCTATCATTGTAATTTATTTCCAAATGGGTTCTTTGAGCCTCTATCACAGGACGCGACCCACGGCAGTCGGCTGTCATCCATATATGTATGTACATGGACCTACGTGCTGATAGGTGAACAGTGGCAACATGTGGAATATTCTTAGCTGAAGATTCCCTGCCGAGTATGTGCAGCTATGGAATGGTATGCTTAAATTATGTAGCTGAGATTTCTGTATGATGATACAAGGACAAGTTAGCAGTTACCACTTACCTAGTGATGGCACCATTCTAGCTACTGGATTAAGCCCTGGTACTATCTCTTCCTTTCATAACCTTCCTCTCAACAGTCTATTCTTACTCTATCTCCACTTCCCAGCTTACCCCAAAAGGGTCTTACTTAAACTCTCTTGTCTTGTCTTGTCTTGTGCCTCTTGGCTGAACAGTCACACCTCTAGAAACATTTTGGTATTCGTTTTACATATCTTGAAATGAACTCCAAATGGCATTTGTTGGACCATTCATGCAGTGTGTCTTCCCATAGTCGTCATTCCTTCGTATCCTTGTAAATCTCACGAAATCTGATAATATTGATACAGAAGACATTTTCTGGTACGTTATTTACATCGGAAACAGGAGGGGTCTAAGGCAGAGGTCGGCGATCTTTTTTGGGGTATTACCTCAAAACAAGTATGTGTACAGTGAAATTACCCACTAGGCTTCAAAGTCCACAGAATTCATAAAACACAAGGAGTATTCAGATTCAAAACAGTTTATCGGATACATTTGTATGAAGAATACAGTCATACAAGCTGAAAAGTATGTATTATACGCGATACAGCAACTTTAAAAATAAAACACAAAATTAACATTATTGCCAACTTAAGAAATGGTCCGACAAATTAGATTATTTATTTTATTAAAAAATAAAAATTATTTTTTGAAAAAATATCAATTTCATAATTTGCCTTGCATATTCAATAACAAATTTTTGTGCAGTTTTAGTTATACATTTATTGAACATTCATTACCCCCCGAGATTTTAACTTTTCTTTTTATCTCATTTGGAGGTAATTTACTCCGGTTCCCTGACCTCCGGACTCTAAGGACTGACCTGTGGAGACCTCTGCCTGTCACTTTTTTCATTTCTGACGACTCCTCTCTCACTTTTACTTTCTGCCTTTTGTTTTCAGGTATCGAAAAAGACAGGCGCAGAGCAAGCTTATTTTATGATAATATTTTATCTATATAGACCTTTAACTACTGAATCAATCAGGACCTTATCCTCTGAGCCATCTTCCCAGTCACACTGCTTATTACATTTTGTGAATTGGTCTCCTATGCTGAATTGTCCAGTAGGCGGAGTAACCACAGTGCCTAAGGCTTGTGAAATTCCCAAGGGTTTGAGGAAAAGTTCAGGATCTATAAACATGCTTAGCTGATAAAAATTGGAAATGGAAACTTCAAAATCAAATTTCATAATTGGCTTCGTTTAATTACAAGTCTTAAAAAAGCTCCCTTTTTCATTTGAATACATATACTGAAAATATTTCTATGTAGTCTGTCTTGAGTGTCCAGGGCTTCTAAAGACTTTAATCCGGTCATAGGTAGTGTCAAAGGCTTGACAGTCTAAAGAATATTGCAAATGTTACGTTAGAAAGGTAATTTATACCTTTCTCCACACATTGTTCTGTGACCACTGACCTACTCAGAAAGCATTAATGTTAGCAGTCTTTCCTCTCTGACATTGCCTCGAGTAATGTAGCTGTTTGTCAAGAGAGAGACACGAAAATTACACGGAACAGCTATTATTATGAGAAGCAATCAACAACAAAACAAAACATTATGGTGATTGTGTACATAACAGCCACGAGGGAGTTGCCAAAATTCACAGAAACCAGTAAACTGTCCGAAATTTCCTAGTGAATATACAAGTTTTCTGTTTTATATAGAGAGATTATATTTATCATCATTAGATATCATTATACAAATACTCATAGACAAGTAAAGATTATATATAATTATTGTATAATGAACCTGATAGATTATAATTATAGAGTGCCATTATTATAGATATAGATTGTCGAGAGTTGTGGAAAAATTACTATACAAATTAACAAACCGACAAGTTGAAGAATGAGTCACAAGTGTAACAGATGGGTTTCTTTATTGTAGGAACGTTTCACCAGCCAGTGGCTTCCTCAGTCCAATACAAAGAAGAAAGGTGGAAAATGAGGAGTTTGAGGTAATCAGTCCCTCAGTCGTATACGGAACTTTCCTACAACTGATTAGCCAACAGTTTGAAGCTGGCTACCTCTCTCGATTTTCCACTTAACTAGTACGATACGTGTTGTAGTGATTCGTCGAAAACTAGCTCATATTTTACTAAGTTCCTCTTTCATTTTTTTATAACGCTGGAAAAGTTCGTCAGGGCCTGATGACTTGTTTAATTTTAATCAACCTATGTTTGTGAGGACCGTGACACTACTGATTTTGATTTTGTATAATGTATTTTCCTCCTTTCCTGTAAAATTTTTGATTTCCGGGATTTCATTTTGCTCTTTTTGTGTAAAAAAAGAAAGGAAATAAGTTTTAAAAATTGTACAAATTTTTTCATTAATATAAACTTAACTGATTAGTTTTAAATGAGCCTCCTCCCTTCATATCTTTTTGATGCCAATTTAAATTTTCCCCAACATACATAGCAACTCCCCCTCATTTCCCGTTGCCCTTTCAAGGGAAATTTTTTTATACTCCTATATGTGGCATTCAGCGGGAATGTTCTTATTTTTCAGGTTGAACGGGTCCCGGTTTTTTCAGTAACGTCTACATTTCCCCATAGCAATTAGCCTCACTATCTTTTTTTATTTAGTGCGCTCCGACAGTAGTGTAAAGAGTCAATGATTTTTTGAGTTATCATGTTTTTCTAAAGATAAGATAAAAAGATTTGGTTGGGATTTAAAACCCCCGGGGAGGTTAGCCACCAGGATAACCAAGAAAGCAGTGCGTCATCGAGGCTGCCCCTAACTTATTTCCTTTGGGGTTTTAAATCTTGTCCCCCAGGATCGACCCACCCAGTCGACTAACACCCAGGACCTATTTGCTGCTAGATGAACAGGAAAACAGTGTAAGGAACGTGTCGAATTTTCCACCCCCCCGGGGAATCGAACCCGGGGCCCTCCGTGTGTAAACGGGAGCTTTAGCCCCAGGCCCCCGGGCCACTTTCTTAAAACCCTGGTTTTTTTTCCTTCGTCGAAGTACTGCGCCCCCTTTTTTTTCCCCACCCACACCTTTACCTTGTCTTTTATAATTTAACGCCTTGTAAAAGTCGTAAGGGCGGCCTCGACTGAACTGGCCAAGGTGCACCCCTCCCCAGGGGCAGGTGTCCCCCCGTCCCTTCAATTGTACATACCATGTCTGCCTTTGAATTTATCTTAGTTATCATGAAGGGGATTGCAATTTTTATTTTTATTTTTTATTATTATTATTATATTATTATTATTATTATTTTTTTTCCTTCGACAAAAAACCCATAGTCATACAGCGCCTGTGGAAATTTTTTTGATTTTCCCGAAGCTATAGGCCCTAATGGGTTTTTAAAATTTCGTTAGGGAGTCAAAACGTATTTGAAAATAGGATAGAACCGGGGAGTTCCCTTTGGGGCGCATGCGCGGATGTGCGGGGGTATAGGTCGAACTGGGGCACAGGAGGGGGAGAGTTTTGAATGTATGGGGAGGCTGGGAAAGCAGGGAAAACCCGGGGAAATTTGGGCGTTCACGGCGGCCTAAGGATTAAAAAACCCCTCCTTTCTAATGGGAAGTGTCGTAACTTTTTCCTGGGGAGAGTGGGGGAAACGGATTCCGGGACCACCGTAATAAGGGGAAAAATTTAGGAATAATGGTTCGCCCCGGGTGTGTGGTGCGCGGCCATGGTGGGCCCCAGGAGAAATCCCGTGAGTTAATCCTCACTCATGGGTTCAGATCTTAATGGAGTGCCCTTTAAATGGTATAAAAATTATGAGACGTTAAATCGTCTTGTAAGGTAATGAAATTCATGATAATAACTTTAAGTTAAGAGAATGCGGGGTTGAAAAATAGATCGCCCTGCCCGATGAAGCATGATTCTCGTATCGAGGATGGGTGAATTTCTTTGAGTCACGACTTCAAAAACCGGGACAGACCAACGGATACCTCGTCCTGTGGAATGAAACCCGTGTCGTGTGCAGGACACAAAATGAGATGGTGAATGGAGGAAATAAAGGAGTACAATCACCCCAGTTAAGTCCCCCTCCTAGTTATAACAGACTGATATGGCCATTTTAGGTATGTTGTAACGGATGGGTTATGAGTGTTTCCAGCTACATCAAGTAAACCACCAGAGAATACTGGAAAGGGGGAGATTATGTAAATGTTTTCCTTGAGGGATTTTTCCATGTGTGACCTACCCCCCCCCCCCTTTATTTTACATTATATCTCTATACAGTCCACAATTAATTATAAAACTGTACTTGGGGTGCTATCCAATCCATACTGTCCCCGGATAGATAGGAAAAGATTGTGAGGTCGAAGGACCACCTCCGTGACCAGGGGGGTTTTAATTTTTTCTCACATGTCACAGGGGGTACTACGGTAAACAATAGGTTGTCTCCCAATGGATGGCTTGAGGGTTATAATGTTGAGGTACATAAAGGTAATCACCCTATAAAATTTTCCACATCTCCCGCGGTCCTTCCTGAAGGATGCAATCGTGAAAAAATTAAATTTAAAATTAATTACTTAATAATTAAGTGATGTTGAAGGAAGGGGTATGGGGTACAAAATTTTAAATCATCGTGGGGTGGATGAAATTAGCCCAATTAATTCTAACACTGTGTGGCTAGGATTTATAAAAAGAGTAAAGTGCAAGAATTCCCTTTAAAGGCGCCTACTTAATTTGTATAATCATGATTAATAATTCTCTAACCATACTGGATCTGATGGAGTAATGGGCTAAAAGCCCGTGGTTTTTTTAGAGTAATGAAAATCATTACAGCATTAAACCCAGGGGACGAAGGCATTTGATTTAATGAACAAAGAACCCGGAACCAAATAATTAAACTTAATTTAGATGTTTTAGAGATAGCTTTATTGGGTACAAATTGGGTTTAAAAGATGTGAAAGAGATCTGTTGGAGAATTGTGCAGATGGAATGGGAAAAAATGTTTTAAAATTTTCAACATTACGAAAATTTAAGAAAACCTGTCTTTAAAAGTAAGGTTTGAAAAAATTTAAAAAAAGGGTAAGCCAGGCTTGGAACAAACCCATTAATGCAAGGGGGGTTTTTCCCGTGGGTTGGATTCGGGGGGGGAAATTGCAAGCGGGCCGGGGGCCCAAAGTTTTTGGAAAAACACATAAAGCTTAAGTAGTAAATTAAAAGGGGGGGGGGAAAAATTCCCATGAATTCCCTAGTTAAGAGTTAAAAAAAAAGGACATATAAAGGTGACAGGAACAGAATAGGGTTCCTCACATAAAGGTATAGAATAAGTACCTCAGTAAGGGGGAATCCCTTAATAAGAGGGAGGCAAGGGAAAAGGGGGACTGTCTCTTCTGCAGGGTATCATTTCACTAAAAATTGTAATGCCTATAATTTATGGGAATTAAAAAGGAAAGAATGAAAGAACTTGACAGATTATCAATGCCCAAAAATATAATGTAAAGGGTTGCATCCAAATTGAAATTTGCTATCAAGCAACAAGGAAGGCACCATACAGTTATTGAGGGGTTTTATGTGATTCTTATAAAATGGTGACAGTAATGATAATTTAAAAACCCGACCTCAGTGACGATGTAAAGGTTGCAGCTAATGGCAAAATGAGGCCAGCTGGGTAGCCTTGCCGGCGTTGGATGTAATAATTAGGATAAAGGGATAAATCCAAAAACATGCGGCGCACTCTCCCCAACACTGGTACGGGCCCTGTAAAAATATGGCAAACTAAACCCCTAGTAATAAAGACTAAGGAGGTAGTGAATACAGTCACGTGCTTGCCCATAAAAAGGGCAACCCCGTAAAGATTTTTTATCGAGAATGGTTTTTAACCAGTCTAATTTGTGGGAGCTGGACAGCATGGGATTTAAAATTTAAAGAGAAAGCCAAAAGATTCTTTACTCAGGAACAATACCTGAAGGTGTTAAATGTGAATCTGGACATTACTGGGTGCGACTTCCCCTGGAAGCTCGACCGTCCAATTCCTTTAAAAAAAATGGTATGGACATTAAAGGCCCCTCTGCGAACGGCAAGACACCAAAATTTTTGACTGCTTTAAGATAAATTAATAAAATAGTTCAAAAATAAATTTGTTCTTTTCTTTTAGGGGAAAGTAAATGCAAACCTTAATGCCAGGTGGTCCACTGAGGGGGGAAAAAATTGGGTAAATAACTTAGTGGGCTTTTTGGGGGGGGTACGTCAATGAAGAGGAACTATGAGGTATGTGAAGGGGTTAAGAAATAATGCGTAAGGTGCTGGGGCTGACTTTGGGGGACTGAGGAGACTTGTTATTGTTAAAATCTCATAATTCCAGTATGCCCAAAAATTAACCAAGGAGCATAGGCTTAGCCCGGTGGGTCGGTGGCCGGTGGCTAAAGCCCCCTTCACACACGGAGGGCCCGGGGTTTTATTTTCCCGGGGGGTGGAAACATTTTGAACGTTTCCTTACACCTGTTGTCCTGTTCACCCGACAAATAGGTACCTGGGTGTTTCGACTGGGGGTGGGTCGCATTCCGGGGGACAAGATTTAGGGCCCCAATGGAAATAAATTAACAGTCCTCGATGACGCACTGACTTTCTTGGGTTTTTCCTGGGTGGCTAACCCCCCCGGGGTTAAAAACCAACGAAAAACTTTTTCTTAAAATAATTAGTCCATTTTTTAGGGTAATAAATAGGATGGCCTGAGTTGAAGTGCCTATATGCAGTAATATGTTGGGGGTGACTTGGGTACTGAAGAGACTTTTTTTGTTATCCATAATTTCCCGTATGCCCAATAAATTAACCCGGAGCATAGACTTTGTGTCACACCTTACAATAAGAGGGAAAATTTTAAAACCAAAGCATGGAGGGTTTGATGTGCTTTGGATGGAGCCCTCCCGAGGAGTTTAAAAGGTGGAAAAATTAATGGGTATTTTGTAAAAACCAATGTTGGGGTTCCCAACCCGGGGGCAGTGAAGATGGAAAATTGTACTCCCCAATTTTTAAGCGTTAGCAACGACCTCCGCCCGGCCGTCGTGTGAATTTTTTTTTATTTTCCGAAGCTTAACGCTTAATAGGTGTTTAATGTGTATATGGTCAGAAATGATTAGCTTGTGAAATGAGATTTAAATCAGAAAGTCCCCGTATAGGGAATTTTGTCCTGCAAAAGTCAGTATTTAAAACCCGAGCAGCTCTCACTATTTTTGAACGACTAATCAAATACTGTCATCCAAAATACCCCGAAAACACCACATGGAGGTGACTGCTCCCCGAGTTCCATGGCTTGTAAATCCATGTAGCACCGTCCTAGCCAGCAAATTTACGATTTGGGGGGAAGCTGAACCTGCCTAGCATGGCCGTAGGCTTGCTGTCGTGTTCCTTCATTCTTTCGTTCTTGGAGTGGGTTTAAAAGCAGAACCGGGTCCCAAAACTCCACACAAATAGGGGAGTACATACATGACAAGAGCTCGAGTACGATTAATCAGATTGAGTACAGGTGGTGCTGGGCGTCACCCCCCAGGACACATGAAGGAAAAAAGAGACACCATATATAAAAATTTCCCTTTGGGGAAATGGTTATGGTGTGTGTGAGTCGAGCTCTAGCCACCTTTTTTGTTTTTATTTTTTTATGTGTGACCAATTTTAGTCCATAAATAACTATTCGACTGTGACCCCCAAAATAAACATGTAAAATTTTCATTACCACTGAACTTGTTCACTGTTAAGGGCTTTGCGGCCCATCCCTGGACCCATTTATACCTTTTAATCTTTTGACTCCCCCTACAAAGGAATGGGTGCATAGTAAATTATTAAATTAACTAATGTTACTTTCGGTTTGTTATGGTGACGGGACTAAGAGACAAGCTCAATATGAAATTTTTACATATGTTTGTCGATTCACACACAATAAAATAAAATTTACTACATTTATCGTTATTTCAAGGCACTAATGGGACACTCCGATTTGTTTTATTTTTGATTAAAAGAAGAATTTTCTGTTTCTTTTTCATAAGCCGAAAAATATTTAGGAGTGGGTTATTTTTTATTATTATTATTATTATTATTTTATTATTATTATTAATTATTATTTCATTATTTTATTATTTTATTATTATTATTTTTATTATTTTTATTTTAAAATGCGTTGTTGAATTGAAATTACTACGCAGATCAAGGAGATTTTGAATGTTTTTTTGAGTTGAGAGTAGCAGCCATGACTTGTTCAAGAACCCTACAACTTGCACTTTTAAGTTGTGTAATGCGGCACACCAGAGGTTGTGACATGTGTGTGTATATACATGTGTACTCACCTATTTACTCACCTATTTGTGGTTGCAGGGGTCGATTCATAGCTCCTGGCCCCGCCTCTTCACTGATTGCTACTAGGTCCTCTCTCTCCCCTGCTCCATGAGCTTTATCATACCTCCCCTTAAAACTATGTATGGTTCCCGCCTCCACTACTTCACTTTCTAGGCTATTCCACGGCTTGACTACTCTATGACTGAAGAAATACTTCCTAACATCCCTTTGATTCATCTGAATCTTCAACTTCCAATTGTGACCTCTTGTGTCTGTGTCCCATCTCTGGAACATCCCGTCTTTGTCCACCTCGTCTATTCCGCGCAGTATTTTATGTCGTTATCATGTCTCCCCTGACCCTCCTGTCCTCCAGTGTCGTCAGGCCGATTTCCCTCAACCTTTCTTCGTAATACAATCCCCGTAGCTCTGGGACTAGTCTTGTTGCAAACCTTTGCACTTTCTCTAATTTCTTGACGTGCTTGACTAGGTGTGGATTCCAAACTGGTGCTGCATACTCCAGTATGGGCCTGACGTAAATGGTATACAGAGTCTTGAACGACTCCTTACTGAGGTATCGGAACGCTATCCGTAGGTTTCCAGGCGCCCGTATGCTGCAGCAGTTATCTGATTGATGTGCGCCTCAGGAGATATGCTCGGTGTTATACTCACCCCCAGATCTTTTTCCTTGAGTGAGGTTTGCAGTCTTTGGCCATCTAAACTATATTGTGTCTGCGGTCTTCTTTGCCCTTCCCCAATCTTCATGACTTTGCATTGGCGGGGTTAAACTCAAGGATCCAGTAGCTGGACCAGGCTTGTAGCCTGTCCAGGTCTCTTTGTAGTCCTGCCTGATGTGTGTGTATATACATGTGTGTGTATATACATGTGTGTGTATATACATGTGTGTGTAATACATTGTGTGTATATACATGTGTGTGTATATACAGCATGAAGAGACACCTGAATAACGTTTACTTCTTATTTAGTTTGATAGTATTATGTATCTCATACCCGACCTGTGGGTAGTAATATAAAAATTTAAGATAATGTTTCAGCGACTGTGGCCCCATAAATATTACTCCAGGCTAGTCAAAATGCTATTATTATTATTATTATTGTTATTATTATTATTATTATTATTATTATTATTATTATTATTATTATTATAATTATTATATATGGAAGCGCTAAACCTGAAATGGTCATACAGCGCCTGGGGAATAGGAGACAAACAGGTTTGATCATAGGGAGGGAAGGGGAACTCCATTTTTTCGGATCAAGAACTTGTCAGTATGAAGGCCTCCTTCCCCACCTGCACTGATATCTTCGTCCTATAAATGTTCATTTCAAATTATAAATGTTACTCAAATTTTCACCTTTGCCAATTCTTAGAATATTAATGTTGTATATTATTATAAATGTTACTTTATATTTTGATATAGCAATTATATTGAATGTCGTTACCTTCACATATCGTGTGGGTGGCAGTCAAAAAATTATTGAGGCACATAATGGAGCCAGGGACTCAGCCCCAAATTTTTAATAAATAAGGAAGCTACAGGGGTAATGATCTGTTTACAAGTTAATGGTCTTTTTTGTACCAACATGAATTTACTCTCAAAAACATTATAAAGTAAGCTTATACACGGCTGAGTTATTTATAATACTCAATATAATAATAATAATTATTTACTACAAGTACGTGTATAAGGTATACAGTCCTAGCTGACATCAATGACATACTGCTATAAAGAAAGCCGCTTGTTATGCTAAGGTATTTCCCGCAAATTAGGTCAGTTTTGTCCCAGGATGCGACCCATACCAGTCGACTAACACCCAGGTACCCATTTTATTGATGGGTGAACATAGACAACTGGTGTAAGGAAATACGTCCGATGTTTCCATCCCTTCGCCGGGAATCGAACCCGAACCCCTCGCCGTGTGAAGCGAGAGCTTATACCACCACGCCACGGGGCATGGTTACCTGGAGGTTACCTGGAGGTTATTCCGGGGATCAACGCCCCCGCGACCCGGTCCATGACCAGGCCTCCCGATGGATCAGGGCCTGATCAACTAGGCTGTTACTGCTGGCCGCACGCAGTCCAACGTACGAGCCACAGCCCGGCTGATCCGGCACTGACTTTAGGTATCTGTCCAGCTCTCTCTTGAAGGCAGCCAGGGGTTTATTGGCAATTCCCCTAATGCTTGATGGGAGGCTGTTGAACAGTTTTGAGCCCCGGACACTTATGGTGTTTTCTCTTAGTGTACCAATGGCGCCCCTACTTTTTATTGGGGGCATTTTGCATCGCCTGCCCAGTCTTTTACTTTCGTAGGGAGTGATTTCTGTGTGCAGATTTGGGACCATTCCTTCCAAGATTTTCCAAGTGTAGATTATGATATATCTCTCCCTCCTGCGTTCCAACGAGTACAAGTCAAGTGCTTCCAAGCGTTTCCAGTAGTTAAGGTGCTTAACAGAACTTATACGTGCAGTAAAGGATCTCTGTACACTCTCTAGATCTGCGATTTCACCTGCTTTGGATGGAGATGTTAATGTACAGCAGTATTCCAGCCTAGAGAGAATAAGTGATTTGAAAAGGATCATCATTGGCTTGGCATCTCTCGTTTTGAACGTTCTCATTATCCATCATATCATTTTCTTTGTACGTGCGATCGTGGCACTGTTGTGATCCTTGAAAGTGATATCCTCAGACATTACTACTCCCAGGTCCCTTACATTATTTTTCCGCTCTATTGTATGGCCAGAGTCTGTAGTATACTCTGTTCTAGTTATTATCTCCTCCAGTTTTCCATAACGGAGTATGGTTGAATAATGACAAGTTTAAGTAGTTGTGTGTTATTTACGATAGAAAAAGTAAGGGTATTTCCAGAATTGCTGGTTATATGCCACAATGGATAAAATACTGACATTTCTTGAACATTTGTAAGTTAGTTTGTTTCTGAATTCTGAGAACATAATATACGCAGAGAGCAACATTAGTTCCTTTGACAAAGTTTACATTTGGTTATGTCTACGGTACATCAACTGGTAGTGCAAACTCCCAGAGATACCTGTAACCCAAGTACCAGCCGAAACCTGGCAGTAGTGACACCCAAGAATCTGTTGATTTTGTTAGATGTGGCTCCTCTTGCGTGATGGTGATGATAGATGGACTGACTACTGTCAATCTTCCTCTGTCACAAGTTAATGAAATTCAAAGTTCTTTTAGATTCATTGTTCTCAAACTACTAGCTGACACCTCAATGTTGCAACTAGTCCCTCCTTAAAGGCATAAGTCTTAGCTAGTTCACCAGTTATACTATGTATCTGAAGACCAGTGTGAGAGAGAATCCACAAAACGTGTGCTTTGGCTCTACTCTTACATTTCTTCCGTACCTTATGTCTAGATTCTGACACGAGTGCCATACTTGACACCTCATTGAGGTAACAACATTTATGAATGATAGATCACTATAATATATATGAATTAAATAAGTATGACGAACAGTTCAGTTTGTAGGTTAGAAGCCCAGTTGTCGCTGCATGCTTTAATTTGTATGTATGAGCTATGGTTGTGTGTTTAACAACAGTGGCATTACCACCTGCACCAGTAAGCTGGTGAACACAACCATCAACGCTAAAATATCAGTACAAATTAAAGCATTATGCTTGGCTTCAAGAGGAAGCTTGCGATCTAATAGTTTCTTTGGGGAAAAGAGATAGTGATTTGGAAATTTTGCCATGGTACGAGGAAGTGTCAGTTCCAGTTTTCATGATCCATTTGGAAGAGTGCTTACTTGTGGTCATGAACGTTTGGCTTCTGTGCAAGAGTATATTAACATTAATGAAGGCATTTCTTTCAGTGACTCGGTTTCTGAGGCTTCGAATATTAAGCTTTATTAATTTATCTCCAAATAATTTAGGTCCATCGATGATCGTCTCGCGAAATATAACCAAGTTAAAAAAAAACATTTCCTTATAACAGACAATATACTCCAACTAATAATCTTACCTAATACAATAGTCTGTCGCAAGATGGTTCTAACAGAAAATAAAAGTGTTTTTAAGCTTTACGATTTACCAACCAATTACATTTACGAGAAAAAAGGATTCTAAATCGGAAAATCTTATTTTTATAATGTGCCAAATAATTGTTTTAAGACAGAATTCCTTTAAATTGTAATATTTTAACTATAGAGGAGAAAATGTGAGTGAAGTGAACGTTAAGGTCAAGAGACAGGTATTGTGAATATAGTCATGAAGACATGTTAAACCCCGCAGAGGTTATGGTGTCCGTCTGAGTATGCAGTCAGGCTGACACACAGGTATGTATACAGACTGACACAGGTATATTTACAGTCAGACTGACACAGGTATGTACACAGTCAGGCTGACACACAGGTATGTATACAGACTGACACAGGTATGTTTACAGTCAGGCTGACACAGGTAATGTATACAGTCAGGCTGACACACAGTATGTATACAGACTGACACAGGTATGTTACAGTCAGGCTGACAACAGGTATGTAACACAGTCAGGCTGACACAGAGTATGTATACAGTCTGACACCGCAGTTCCTGGAATGAAAGGTAATTAGGTTTGATCGAAGGAAGGGGGGTAAGTCAAATTCCTTGGATCACGAGCCCTTCAGATCCATCACGGCACCCCTCTTCATACATGGCTCATTTGAATAGCATATATTTATACATGTTAGCAAATGAGATTCCTTGACGCTGGTGCGGGGGGGGGGGGCTCTTGATCCAAAGAATTGGACCTGATCTTCTTTTCTTGGATCGAGTCTGATTTCCTTCATTTCCCTCAAGCTGTGTATGATGCCTATGGATTTAACGTTTCTCTTATGAATACTAATAATAATAATGGTTAATAAGGACTAGCAACTGAGCATATTGTGACTGAGCACTTGGCAGGTAAGTCCCTCAGAGTGCGAGAAACTTGTCTGAGTTTGGAGTCATTATTAGCTGGAATGTATCAGGTGTTACTTTGATGATCATTAACCGTGAACACATTCACTCACCGTAAAAACTACTCAGTGATCACCGTGGAAATATTAATTGGTTCCAGTTTCTCAAAATATCCTCAGGAAATTCGTGGAAATCATACGTTTGTCTGTTATATATTTCTTAATATTGTCTTCGTGATATAAAAATCTAGATAGGTTATAAAATAATGAAAACAATGTTGTTAGCAAAGGCAATCAAATAAAGTTTTATTTTGGTACATCTGTAGCACCTTGTTGTCTTCTCGGATTATAATGATATAATTCTCTCCCTCGGCCTGTACATTCATCTGGATCACCAATTTACAACCAAATGAGGAAATTCTCTTTCACTGGAACTGCCATGATGGACACTAGAACTCAGGATTTAATGGCTGTTGGCGGGCAGGTAGTCATTAAAGCTGTCATTTACCTCTACGGGATAATCAGTAACACAGTAACATGAGTACCATAAGAGGATATAGGTAAGTACTGGGTGGCAATAGAGTTGTAAATGAGTGGAACAAACTCCCAGGTTGCGCCAATGAGGCAAGAACTTTGGATTCTTTAAATGTAGGTTGAGCGGGTACATGAGTGAGTGTGAGTTGGACCTGCCTAGCATGGACCAGTAGATCTGTTGCAGTGTTCGTTCTCGTGTTACATATGCAGATTCCTGTGAGATTTCTTGAAAGTGAAGCAACAGGCAGACTGCCAGAGACGGTCAGGGTCCTGCATGCAGTCACTGTGACTCTAGTGACTGTGAAACTTCTCAGTTATCAGATCACAAGTCATGCTGGATGACACCACACACATGAGCAGTGACGCAGCACATAACCAAGGAAAAAAAAAGTTTCACATAGCTTCACTGGTATCAGTCTCACTAGTAGTGACTGGCTTGATCAGGGTTTCTAGGAAGACCTTTGTTTTCAATAACTGATCTTCAAACTGCTGTGGATTAGTACCAGGTGGTGTACATGCAAGAAATTCTTAACTTTCGATTTTCACCGCCAGTTGTTTCACTACATCTGTGACGTGAAGCAACTTAGTGCAGATATTGAAGAATTAGACACATGTGCAACATCTGGGTATCTTTATTTGTAGGCGTTTCAGTGGCTTTATCAATATAAATTCAAGGACATAATAGGAAGAATATAACTATATATAAAAGATGAGGTAATCATTCCTTCAGCAAATATTAAGGTGTAAACCCGTCAAGTCTCGTGGTGGCTTCATTCACTCGCAGATGAAATAATTTTTTCACAGTAACTTTTAATGTGGATCTTTGTACCTCTGAAAGGAGGTGCCTTGATGGCGGTAAGGGGCTCTTGATCCAAGGAGCTGGACTTATCCTCCCCTTCTTGGGATTGAACCTGAATGCCTTCTATTCCCCAAAAAGTGCTATATACCCCTACGGGTGTATTGCTTCTCCATGATTAAAATAAAAATTGGTCTTATAATTAAGGTTTCCCACTAATTAGCATTCAATCATGGTAAAGACGGCATTTATAAAAGGAATATTGTTTATTTATTGTTTTTAATTAATTATTTTTGCTTGTTATTGCCAAAAAATAATTAACGTATACTCAACTGAATTCACCATGTATATTTTTGCTGAACGTATCACTGTGTCTTTTAAAGTACAATTTTTACCTTAACTTATTAGGAATTAATCAACATTACTTTGTCTTACCTATGAATCAGTCGTAGGAGACTTTTTAAAAGTAATTCGTATCTATTGAAAATAAAAATAGAGAGTATATAAAAATCGTGTTGTAATATAATTAAGCCTCGCTGATACAATTACAGACCTTGAAGATTGAGACACTATGCACATATGGAATTCTTTATTCCAGGAAAACGTTTCGTCGCCACAGAGGTGGCTTTCATCAGTCCAATACAAAGTAAGAGAGGGTGTAAGGAGAGGGAGTTTGATAAATCAGTCCCTCAGCTGGGAGTCGAATGTGTTCAGGTCCATCAATCTTGTAGATTGTACAGCATAGGGCCGTAGACGGCTATTATATACTGGGTAGTCATGTGAGGCGAAGCAGGAGGAAGCGGGGTTTATAGTTGGAACCCATCCACTAGTCGAAGTAGGTCTTGGACAAGTGTTGCAGAATTCTTTGTACCAAAGATCCCATGAGTGCTGGCAGTGCCTGACATGGGATCCTGTACAGAAGAATTTTCAACACTTGTCAACCTTTGAACGAATGACCTACATCGACTAGTGGATGGTACACACTATGACCCCGCCTCCCCTGCTCGCCTCACCTGACTACAGTATATAATCCACGTCCACGCCCTATGCTGTACAATCTACATGATTGATGGACTGAACACATCGACTCCAGACTGAGGTACCAGATTACCCAACTCCCTCTCCTCCTTACACCCTTCTACTTTGTATGGACTGATGAAGCCACTCTGTGGCGAACATTTCCTGAATAAGATCCCCATATTGTTGCATAAGTGTCTCAATCTCAAACAGTCGGATTTACAAATCCATTCATCACAATTACGACCTTGTTGACACAGAACCATCATTTGTTATGGACACATTATTATGGAGCGGGATTAACTCTGCACATTTAATATCTCCTTGAAGTATTACAGGGATATTAAGTTATAATATTACCTTTGTAAACCTACACGGTATAATATTAATGCAATTTGAATTTTGTCGATTATAAATACAATTTAACATAAATGTGATGTAAAACCTCGTGTACGATTAATCAGAATCAGTCCATTATATTTTTCTCATCTTCACCTTAACTAAAGTCATTAGAGTCACATTATTAATTATTATTCTTTAATCATTCAAGGGAGTCTAAACCTGTAGGGTGATTGTTTAGCTCCTAGGAAAGATAAACAGGTTCGATCCAAGAAAAAGGATGATAACTCTCAGTTTCCCTGAGCAAGAGTCCCCTCACTCGGGGGCAGCGTCAAGTCCCTCACGGGGGCAGCGCGGAGTCCATCACGAGGTCAAGCGTCAGAGTCCATCACGGGGCAGCGTCAGAGTCCATCACGGGGCAGCGACGAGTCCCCCACGGGGGGCAGCGTCAGAGTCCCTCACGAGGGGCACGCCAGAGTCCCTCACGGGGTGCGTCAGAGTCCCCTCACGAGGGGCAGCGTCAGAGTCCCTCACGGGGGGCAGCGTCCAGAGTCCCTCACGAAGGGGCAGCGTCAGAGTCCCATCACGAGGGGCAGCGTCAGGAGTCCATCACGAGGGGGCATCGTCAGAGTCCCTCACGAGGTCAGCGTCAGAGTCCCTCACGAGGGCAGCGTCCAAGTCCCTCACGGGGGGGGCAGCGTCAGAAGTCCCTCACGAGGGCAGCGACAAGTCCCTCACGAGGGGCATCGTCACACAGAGTACCGAGAGATTAATTAGCAAGAAGCTCCTTCCGTTATGGGCAAGTTTAAGCTAATTTTGGAATCTAAGTTGAACGATTAGTTATACAGGATGGTTATTGTTTTTTCCTTTATTTTCTTCAACAAGCTGTGGCTGGTGATATTAATTGTCGCTGAAGTGAGTTCATTTGTGGACCCCCTCCCCTCACTCTGCCGGGGAATGTTATTAGTGGTGAGGTCATCATTATAATTATTAATATTAATTATATTATTATTATATTATTATTAATTATTATTATTAATATATTTTGAGGAAGCGCTAAACTCGGGGTCATGCTGGGCCTGGGGAATGGGACGAAATCAGCCCAATTATATTTTTTTTCATAAATCATTTTGATGTTTTTAAAAGCATTGTGTGATATGACTGTCAGTGATTGTGTTGTTGAAGAGCATTTTTATAATTCCTAAAAATATCAGATCTGAAAAGAGGTGATAGAGCTAGAGGACCGAAAGTTGTTAGAATATGATTTTTAGATTTTAGATTTTGCACACGGCCGAAAGATTAGACTACTGTTTAATGCTGTCAAACCCACATGAGCACTCTCTCACATATGGACGGTAGTCGCGAGAGCATATGGATACACAAAAGGCCTAGAACTAGGCCCCAGGAAGGGGTTACATCTAGACAGGTTCACGAGTCACAACATACGTGTGAGTGAGACACATAACGAGCATACGAGCTCTAAAGGAGCGACTCGCGGCTTTGTATACAGATGGAGGACAGCAGATAGAGAAGGCAGGTATTGAGCCTCTTAGAACACAAGATATTGTCACGCTTACTCGTCGACTTAGAAGATGAGATAGAGGGCTAGTGTCTCGATGTGCGATCAGTAGGTACTGATAATACATCGAGAGCTTATCTCGCACAGAGTGGTGAGATAGCATCAGAATGATCATCTGGACACAATTAGACACGCGACATAGGCGATTACAGAGGAGATGAGTGGAGCGCGATAACTGGCATAACATAAGTTTAAGCAAATTCTGACAGTATACGAGAATCGCAACATGCCTGATGGGTTCTGGGCCCAATAGGCGAGCGCGAAGAACGTTAGCTCATCTTAACGGCTCAGCACAAGAACGTCTCGTACACCACTTTCAAGACACTATGTTCATGTCCTGGGGCAGTCACATTCAAGTTGCTCCATAAACATACTTATCTACGTTCTGATATCATAGTGGGTTATAGATCTACTCAGCTGTCTAACTCATTCCATAACAATCATTTTCATTATTTTACTTCCTCCTAATATGTATTCCTAATCTAGACACAGTTATACCAAAGTTTATATCTACATATCTCCATCTCGATACTCTTCTTGCTAACATACAACATTATCAGAATGAGTAATCCAATGTGTGATGGATCCACAGCATTTGTACTTAATCTTGTCCCTAATTTTTGAGTATCTATCCCTGCTTCCCAATGATCATGTGTGGAGTCATTATATGAGCCAGAGCCTTCATGATGACATAGAATCAGTAATGATGATAGAGTCAAGCTCAGTGTCAAGGTTAGCTGTTCAGCGCCATAGGATTGCAAACATTCAGTTTGCCAGTGAAGACCGCCCAGTTTTGTTAATTCTTATGCCTAACTCAACAAATTTAATTATCGTTCTTAACTAGGGAGGTGGCAAACAAGAGCAATGCAGCCTCCGAGAATACTCTGTTTAGATCCATCAGTGTATATAACTTTGTGATAACTTGTTTTCTGATCGGAACGGCTACTATGTGAGAATTTCTTCTTGAGCAGTTGCTCAACAAGAGATGTAAGGAGGGATTATTAGGCAATGAGCTTCTGAGGGACTTGTAGGATGCTGGCACACAGATTAAGCGCGCGAGAACGTACCGTTAGCTATTCCTGTTTGCGCGTGAAGGGGTGGAGTGGACGCGGATGGGATGTACACAGGGTACGGAGAATGTGTGCGGAGGAGGGGGGGTACAGGGTGACGGGATGAGGGCGAGTGTGATATGGTAGAGCGGTTTAGGGCGAGGATGGAAGGATGAGAGTGAGTGCATCGACCAGCGGGTTGTAGAGAGCCGCAGAGATAGAGCGAGTGTGGGAGAGAGTAGAATGTGTTTATTTGGTGCAGACGTAAGAGTTGGGATGAGAGGTGTGTAGAGTGTGGTAGAAGAGCGAGCGCTGATTGAAGATGGATATTAGCGGGAGTTGGGGTGGGGGGGGAGGGGGGGAGGGGAGTGCAGGTAGAGGGCGAGCTGAATGAGTCATGATCGTACGTCGTATTGCGATCTCAGTCTGAATGACTAGTTACATGCAGGTTATGAGGAGACTTCATCATCAATGAGAGGCAGAGGAGCAGAGGCATCGTTTTCCTACACCGGCAGGAATCCATGAGCGATCGTGATGTCTGTTACACTTTCACACGCTAGGGTATCAGGCGAGTGGCAGTATAGTCTCTCGTGTGAATAAGCTATGATCTCCTGAGGGTACTCGCTCTAGAGCTTACGAGAGTCGCACAGGAGCCGCAGGTATCTGTACGTCTGGAACATTTAGGTCGAAGCACTGCCGAAGACTTGCGGATTTAACACGATACAGGTTGAGTCGGCAGCGCGCTTTCATCTAAGGGACGCGAGTAGAACATTAGACTTCACGTAATCTACTGTGATGTTATACACTGAGAGACGCAAGATCATTTCTCGAGCATAAGCTCTAATTTCGCGCGTTTACTCACAAGGCATCGAGAGTGATAGATATGCACAGACTCATCACAGACACGGATAAAGACATGATTCGACATAAATCAGATTATCATTGCCTACGAAAATGAGAGAGCGAATGTACATAAGAGTATATCTCAGCTTTCTCGGCGAAATTAAGGCAGCCGTATAACAGAGGTGGTAGTCTCTGTGAGACACAGACGAGCATCAACAGCTACACAAGAGAATATTAGGTGAATAGCGTTTCATTTAATTGAAAGCTGCGTATCGGCGAGAGAGTTGCGTATTTGAGGTAAGACAGTCATTCGACGCCTCGCTAGTAGCTTCACAGTAGAGATTTGAGTCTCGAGTACAGGACACAGCGAGAGATCACTGAGTTCACGCACTGGCTACTTCTATGCGTTGGTGAGGTAGAGTGAGGTCGTTTCTATCGTCGATTTAATATCTTAAGTTTAGAGAAGAAACGCAACAGTAGCAGGCCCTAAGTAGATTTACGACGCGAGGAGCTTGAACTTCAGAATCAAAGTATGCACATTCTTCTTATGCTCTGTTGTATGGATCATGATATCATCAGCATAGCTTATAGCTATATGTTTAGGTGAGGCAGGTAGACATTTAGGAGAGCATTAATCAGAATATTAAATAGCATGGGACTAAGAACTCCTCCCTGCGTGTACCCCTAAAGACATTCTTTAGAATCACTTTCTGAAGCCTTGTAAAGGACAGAGGATACTCTATTGACAGGTATCCTATTATCCAGCAGAGTAAGCTACCACCAATATTCATTTTGGCTAGTTCATGATATAACGGTTCTTTCGAAATATCAAATGCAGATTTTAGATCAAGAAAAGTGGTAAAACTAGTAGAGGTGCGTGCAGGTGAGAGGTGGAAATACAGTTCTGCACACTTTTACCTTCCATGAACCCATAGAGGTAGGGGGAAGTTGATCCCCTGAATCTGTATACAGTCCTGTTATATACATCATTATTCAAAAGTTTTACAAAGACAACTAGTTAAAGATCGGCCTAGAATGTTATCAGGCGTTGGGCTTAGATAGGCACAATGAGACTAGTTGGTCCAGGAATAGGAAGAACGCCCTCATGTAACTGAGATTATACAGTGCCAACAAAGGGTTTATCAGGCCCGTGCCCTTAGGTTTCTGAGAATATCATAGGGTTATACATCCTCTCAGGAGCATTGATCGCGCCTTGTTTAATGCAATATCTAATTCATACTCTCGAGCGACCGAGCCGCAATTCTCTCGAGCTATCGCCGTACATGAGAAGCTGCTAGAACACGATATCAGCGAACCAATAGTCAAATCATCATGCGACACTACTGTTTCTTCGCGAGAGGTCGGCGCTTCTCTACACTGTTGGCTATGAGCGTAGAGAACACATGGCGGCGAAGGTGCCTGTATTCCGTAGACGGCAGGAGGGAACTAAGTTATGATTCCAGTTGTCAGACTGTAGTGACATACATGTACCATGTCTCTGCTTTTTCAAGAGGAAAGGGATGAGCAACATTGCCAGTCTTTTTACATCTGTAGGATCTGGTTTTATAAAGCATCAGCGGCCGGAGAGCACAATTGTATTAGAAGAAAGTGGAGTAGGGGTATGTGGAGATTTGGATTTAGGTTTTTAGAGTTAAATGTTAGGTTAAATGGAAGGGAGGGAGGGAGGAGGGTGTGATAATAAGGACAACAAGACTGGACGATGCAGAAGATGGTTTCACACACATTTACACAGAGTATTCTTAACTATCATACAGGACAGTCTTCCAGAGAGAATGTATGCTATAATTTCTTAGCGCATATCGCGTACAAGGCTCTGAGCGAAAGGTAGGATAGCGATGCAGACGTGGCAGCACGTATATCTAACACAAGAGCTAGAGAGGGTTCTACACAATTCACGGTATACTTTACCAATCCTCCAGCTGCATGTGTTAGATTGCTGCAGCTGTGGACACAACATTTCGATTTAATCTCAATATGGGCGTAGTAGTTACAATAGGTGTGAGAGTGGGAGGTAAGTGAGAGAGGTGGACTACTGTCTTGTAGGTACTATATCTACTGAGAGACGCACACGTCGCCTACAAAACAGTGAAGGGAGGAAATACAATCTCACCAAGAGACGGCAGGAGTTTCTTTAAATCATCATTAAATTTTTGTGTGCCAATGGGGCATCGCTCTCTCTCACTCTCACCCATTGATACACAGAGAGGGGTCATTCAGATAGGAGGGGAAGGAGGTATCTAGTTGTTTCAGGAAGTTCACAGAGAATAGAACACTTGGGCCTGGCTACATGTACATGAGTAGCGACATTGAACTGTAGCACTACATAGATTCGTCACACAAGAAGTGTCTAGTGTATCGTAACGTAGTTGGAGAGGGACAGACACAGATAGGATACAGCTGCCAAACCAGTGAATGGACAGATTGAGATCGTAGAGGAGAATTGGTCTATATAAATACCACAAGAAAGCTCAGAGTATGCTAGTTGTGCAAGCGCATATTATTTGTGAGACAGAGACACTGAGTAGTGGTCTCCTCAGCATGGTCGAAGGCACTCTGGAGCGTCTGGTAGGCGAATAACGAGATGATGACATCATACGATTGGTGTTTGTTAAGACCATCCAATATGACTGATCAATGCGTTACAGAAGAGAATACATGGGAGTTAAGTGACTGGACAAGGGTGAGACTTCACGTATATGGTAAGGCGCACACAGAGGGTAAGTTCAGTATACTGCAGTAGGATCGTGTAAGGGGACATAGAGACACATAAAAGACGTACAGTTGGTAGGGACACACTAGAGTGAGAGAAGAGCAGCTCACACTATTATGGACTCGATGGAGTATAACTTGATTGTTATCTAAGCTATAGTGCAAGGAAAGAGTGAACTGTAGTACCATAGCGATTCTGAACAACATCAGACACAACAGAGCTGGATTGTCTGAACTTCAAAGGAAATTTTAAGATACGCTGTACAGACGTAAAGAAAGATGGGTGCAGTGGAGGCGTGCACTGCCGACTCGGCTACAGGAGTTTGCTACACTTTCAGCATCCGAGGGAACCAGACATAGACACGGGGTCGACACACATCAACGGGATTGCGACCTAATGAGAGGGAGTTGTAGAGGGTGACGGCAATGCAGTGATGGGGCGTTAGTCCAGTAATGGGTGAGGAGGGACTCTATGTAGTCTCTCGAATGGAAACTAGCAGCGAATTAAATGTAAGTGTATAGTCTTTGTATGTTAGATTAAGACACGCTCATACGCACTACAAGATACAGAAAGATGGGCAAAGAGACGATTACATCAGATATTACTATCGTCTAATGATCATGCTGAATAGGCGTAAGAGAGAAAACAAATGTATACAGTTCATAGACACACATCTTCGTATCTTCCAGGACCTTATTTTTGAATCGGGCGAAAGTCTATTTGTTGCGTGAGAAATTGTATAGGGAAGACCTAGAGCTTATACTATTGGACAGTACTCACAGAGCAGAGATCATCTACTTGTTATCTTCTGTAGCGGGCGTAAAATTGCAGAGTAGAGGCTGAACGAGTACACAGTGACACTGCAGCCGAAGAGTGTTCTTTAGCAATATGCGATCGCGCGCGTATAGTCGAGCGACATAAGAACTGTAGCGTGATTACAAAAGAAGGGAGTCTTACTAGACGTATGATGATCTCAGCTGGGATGCTGATCGATGCGGTCATTCGTTTTACAATTTTTCTATGCATGGTGAGATACGTTTGTGGGGAGACGAACACTACTATAGTTGGGATATTTATAGAGACTACAAACACAACACATGTGAATAGTCACCGGATATGTCATGTGCGACAGGAGTTATATGGTGCCTATAGATGGCCTGTTATATGGGTATACAGGACGCTACGCGACTAACATCCTTTTAACACTTAACGGTTGGATTTGCTATACAACACATATAGTCTACGAGGGGAGGTCGACACTATAGCAGAGGTGGAGTAAAGGGGAGAGTAGCGAGATGATGAATTCGTCATACATACTTCTATGGGGTTCACGTACAGTAGTCATAACTGTGATCGAGGTTACAAGGAGGGGGCGGCGTCTCGATTATTTTGTAGATACGTGTAGAGTTATGGAATAAGAAGGACATAACAGCCGCCAAGTTTAGAGGTGAAGTCGCTTAATGATTAGACCGTGTAGAGGGAGCACAGCAACTTAACACGCGGCGTTGATGTGTAGAAAGACGGGACAGATACAACATGTCACTGACACAGTTGCTGGAGATGATGGTGTGGTATATAGATATCACTGAGTGCACATATGGGACATGGACCGTGTGTATGATGTGAGAAAGTTGGGGCGGTACTGCAGTGTCATGAGGTTGAGTGCGTATTGCGGTACGTGGTAGAATGAGACTGAGCTCACACAGAAGCAAAGGTAGTAACATACAGCTATCAGAGACTTGCAAAATTATGCGTACTCTAGAATAGTAATAGGTATACAGTTAGTGACAGTGAAATCATGATAGTAGAGTATGGGGGTGGGTGTGAGAAGTGGAGTTAAACATGTGTCTTTCTGACTATATTTATGTGTCACACAATTTTATGCATTAGAACAGTATTTCTAGGACAGGGGGTCAGGTGACTGTAATATAAGTCAGGCACAGTCTCTTAGGTGGAATGATTTTTTCATTACCGACACACGGTGATGAGAGCTCGAGAACGACACAGAGGTATTCTCGTCGTCAGAGAGCTCTCAGTGACCTATTAGACATTGAGGCGTGTGGAGGAAGTTGTAGGTGGTGGTGGTGGGTGGTGGGGTGTGATTGGTGGTGGATGTTGGTGGTGTGGTTAATGATGGTGTTAGGGATGGTGGGGAGGGAAGTGAGGTTACGGCTAGTCTCTGAATGCAGACAGAAGTGGGAGGGAGAAGCGACTTTAGATGAGGATGTGAGAGAGAGAGCAGCGTGACACACAGTGATTGGTGCTTATTCCGAGGAGTACTACATTGAAGATGCCGGGTGGTCTGTGGGAAACAGTAGCCAAACAAATGGAATTATTTTGGGATGTTTAAGTTAGTCTTTTAGGATTGATGATAGCTCACTTAAGTCAGATGGGAATGGGTCCATGCAGAAAGGGGGTAGATGCGGCGAGAGAGTAGGGGTATATACTGACCCATTTTTTAAAGTGGTAGTGCGATGGAGGTCGAGCAGCTTAATATCCCATAAGGTGTACTAATATAGATCATTAATCAATCTTTATCTGTGCCACAAACACAAAGTTTGTGTGGATGTTTTTCCTAAATTGGATCCATGAGTTAGGATGCTTGTTTACAGCTTCATTAGCCATGCACACTTAGCAGGCAGCGGGGTGTTGTCAGGAAGTTCAGCTTAACACATTCATCCTTGAAGAAAGACTTCTTGCAGCCCTGTGCACCAAGTCGATTAGTATCACATTGGTTACGAGTCTAGTGATCTGACTACGTCGACGCTCTAGCCTTTGTCACGTTATCTCTTTTGTTACTTTAAAGGTCTGGAAGCTAACTTCATTTCCATCACCTGCAAAATAGTGTTTCCCTCTATGACAGTTGCCCAGTTTTGCCCATGATGATATCTGGGTAAGACTCCAACACAAGAATTCCTCGTATCTTCCCTTATAGCTTATGCAAGACCAAATTTCACTACAAAGTCCAGAGGTCCAAATTAGATCACAATACACATGTGCTCAAGTCCAATGAACACCTCCCAACCATACTCAACCAGACCAACTCCACCTCAATACGACACAACTCACCCCACCAAAAACACTCAGAGACCTCTGTATGTTGTGGTAATAATATGGTACATATAATGATATAATGGATGTACAGGCGAGTCTTACACCTTATATCACAAATTTACAAAGATGAAAAGAGAGAGAGAGAGAGAGAGAGAGAGATAGAGAGAGAGAGAGAAGAAGAGAGAGAAGAGCGAGAGAGAGAAACAAAGTAGTAATAAGAGCATAAAAATAGAATTCTTGACATACATCACATTAAACATGAGGTTTCAATTCAATTATAACTTCCACTTGAGTTAGTTCGGCTACTGCCACCTAATGTACCTCACTGAAATAATAATATAGCAGACATCCACAATGAATGCTGAGACAACCTCTTACCCCAACCATAGCATTGTAAACGTAATTTACTAAAAAAAAAAAAAAACTAGTAATGTTACAATGACGAATGAGATAAATCACTCTGGTCGACTTCCTTGGTCCCATCCTGGGTAACTCACACGTACTATGTTATACATGTATGCAAGCCTAGTGTAGCCTGTAGATAGATGAACCCAGTACCTAAACAATCTCAACTTACACACGTTTCTTGTATGACAAGTGTTATACCAAGTACACCAAGTGTTACACTTTATCCTTAGAATACACTTTATGTTCTGATGTAAATATAGTTGAGAGTGCAACACCGCTGGTCGTAATAAACACACTCAACTTCTGGTAAAAAATAAATAATTGGTATATAACTGAGAGGTGAGGCAACTGTAATCGCTGACAACTTACTTTAATCTCCATCCAGTGCTGGCTTTTTGGACACCACTAAATGGATGCATGGTCGGTGCACAGAAGCCCATTCTGTACCTTCCCTACTCGTGTTAAAATCTTGCCAACTTGTAACCCGCAGTTTGAATTGTGCTGGGGCCTCATCCACTCCAGCTTCCGTTAGCGTCCTGTAATCTTTACTGAATACGAGATGAGCCACTTAAAGTAGAATCGGGTCTCTGTACGCAGACCATAGACCATCCTTGTAGAACAGGGTTCTGCCCAAGGTTATGTTCACATGATCTTGACTTAATTTGACACAGCAATTCTCCTCTATTTGGTGTGCCTAAATCTGAAGTCTCTTCTGAAACTTCTAACCTTGGGCTCTAATTCCATGTTACAGTCTACAACAATCTGCTCTCTGCTCCTCATCTGTAGCAGGGAGTTCATACGATGTCACCATCATCTGAGTCTTTTCCGGTTTTCCCAAGCAGAGTCCCAAATTTCTCGGTATATTCGTTTTTGCGTGCACCTCTTGCTGCCGCTACTGAAGTTTCTTCGCTCGTTCCCCCTCACTTCCCCATGAATGTCCCGTCTTCAAAGAGGGACATTCTTTGGATGCCTGAAGCTTAAAATTTGGCTTGGTCCTCACGAATAACTTAGGACATTGCATTACTTGTCACATCTTCACAGTTACAGTATGGGTGGGGACCTTCATGATGGTGAGCGTCTGGAGGTTGTGGTGCATTGATACGAGCACACACACACACACACACACACATGCTCAGTGGGCTCTGGCTACTATCAATAATCCGTCTCAACATGACTAAACTATCGTATGCATCAAAACAACTTTTAGATTAATTACTAGTATACTGTAGTCCTTTGTACTTTCCTTGTATTTATTAGTTTTATGCCTATTTGTTATTTTAATTTACACTTTGCAGATGTAGGAGTTTCAATTGAGTCAAGATAAACTAGCCAACCAGCAAGGGATGATATATTAGGCTGATGTCTAGCAAGCTATGAGAATGTGTTCATATACATACTACTGAAACCCCAGAGCCTTCAAGTGTTTACCCTCATGAAGGTTCCTGATGTTGGTGAGGGGCTCTTGATTTAGGGAATTGGATCCTGTGCTCCAGTTCCCGAATTAAGCCTGAATGCCTTCCACATCCCCCCCAGGCGGCTGTATAATTCCTCCGGGATATAGCGTCTTCCTCCCTTTGATTATAATAATAATAATTTCATAGTGTATATTATCCCTCCTCTACTGGACGCATTAAGCCTTCCAGTTCACACTTTGCATTCCACTTATTTTCCATTGGAATCTCCACCTGTGAATAATCTTACAGTAGCTTCTCTCAACCAGAGCGTCAGAAGTTTTTGAATTTTTACGAAATAAACAAAAAAATTAATACCTTGAGACATATGAAGTATTAACTCATGTTGAATCGTGCACGTGAGATATACAAATGTATTTATATAAAGTAATTATGCCTAGTGTTGATCTGTTGCAGCTCTTTTTTTCCAAAAAATGAATTTTGTTTTTTAGCTCCAGGTTTAATATTTAGAGTGAGTTTTCTCTATATGGACAAGTAATATTACTGAAAGTTTTAATTTCCATTCTGAATTGACTGCAACAAACCACATTCAGAAAATATTTTTATTTATTTACTGACTACCGGTACCAATTCAGCCTCACCACAACAATATAAATATATATATATATAATATATATATATATAGATTATAAATATATAATTATATATATATATAAATATATATATATATATAATATATATTATATATATATATATTCCTTTAGGATATCGCGTTTATGATGCATGTGGGAACCCAACTTGGCCAGGAGGCAGACAGTGAAGCTACTCAGGAGGCGCAGCACCTCATCCTCCTATACTCCGTATGGAGTCTTCTTTCTCACATATACACCTATCACTGTGATTAATTTAAAAACTTGTATTTTGTGTTACATAATTTCATTATATAACATATACAGTAGCTCCAAAATATAACACAGTTTGTCCAAGATAGACCCCAGGCAGGGATTCAAGCTGGCAACTGGACAAGCACCTAAAGTCGGTACCTGCCACGGCTGTGGCTCGTGCGTGGATTCGGCAGCCAGCAGTAGCACCTGGGTTGAATCAGGCTCTGATCCAACCAGGAGTCCTGGTCACAGACCGGCCGCGGGCGTTGACCCCCGAACTCTCCAGGTACACTCCAGAGTACTTGAGGCCAGTTATAGGCCTAACCTCCATATGAGTATTCTACCTGTAATATTTGCCCCTCTTCATAAAAATGTATAAAAAAAGTGGTTTGTCTAAAGAAATTAAATACGGTGTTGAACATAAGGAAATATGACAATCAGAAATGTATTCCTTTACTAAATTGTGCAGGTATGGATTATGAGGGTGAGTATAATCAGGTAAAGTGCATATTAGTTATCATTGAAAGAAATAAGGATGGAAGATGAATAAAAGAGGATTTAGGAAGGTAGGGGATGTACAGACCAAGTGATTTACACACTATCAAAAACATATAAGTGTAACAGTGGTTAAGTAATGAAACCTTTGTTCATGTATGGATTTAGAAAAGGAGCATAATATAGGGTGGATAGGGAAGCATATGAACAGATGTTTGCAGATTATGAAATAGGTGTAGGATACTAAAGGCCATACAGAGTTTTTAAGTGATAGTGAGGCTCAGCAAGTAGCGCGATCGCGTGATGCAGAGAGGTTATTTCCAGTAAAAGAAGGCCTTAGACAAAGAATGTGTGATGTCACCTAGTTTTAAATATTGATATGGGTTGTAAAATAAGTGAATGCTAGTGTTGAAGGCTAGCGCCGGATAACAAGATAATGATTTTGAAAGAACGTGACATCGTTACATGTTACTTTCGAGAGATTCTTAGAAAGTTTTAAAGATTGGTGGATAAATTCGGGTATGTAAAAAGGAAGTTAAAAGTGAACACAGAAAAGAGTGACAATGAAAGATATGATGTCTGCTAGAGTAATATTATTATTATTATAATTATTAATTATTATCAAAAAGAAGCGCTAAGTCCAATAGAGGAAGGTTAATATGAATGAGCAATGTAAAATTAGGGTGGTGGACATGTCAGAGAATGGTCTGGTGAAAAGACACACTTAACAATAGAATAAACGAAGGAAAAAATGCGGGTGGTGGCATTGAGCACGTGAATACAAAACCTTTTTTTAAAGATAAGGAAAAAGAAAGATTTCGAGTTCGGATTTTTTAACCCCAGAGGGTTATCCACCCAGGATAACCCAAGAAAGTCATGCGTCCATCGAGGACTGTCTAACTTATTTCCATTGGGTCCTTAATCTTGTCCCCCAGGATGCGACCCACACCAGTCCGACTAAACACCAGAACCTACTTTGCTGCTAGGTGAACAGGACACAGGTGTAAAGGAAACGTGTCAAATGTTTCCACACGCCGGAATCGAACCGTGCCCTCCGAGTTGAAGCGGACTTTTAGCCACCAACCACCGGTCATGGAACCCAATAAAAAATGTACCAGAGAAAGTGATATCAACACTTTTATGGGAAGTGAAGCATTCCGTAGCTGCAGCATAGAGACTCAGGTGAGGAGCAATATCAGTGTGAGTAATATACAGAAAATACGGACGTGAGATTAAAGACTTCAGGGTTCCCAAAATTATAGCATAGATGGCTAAGGAGGAGTTATTGTGATTAATTTAGCATTAGAGAGGACAGAGAGCATTGTAGGACTAAGAGGTTGTTTATAAATATGGGGAGGAAAGAAGTGTAAAGGCTTGGAGGGAGAGGGGTAAAAGGCAGAAGCTTTTGAGTGCTAGGACTAGAACGTTATCCAACAGGCTGGTGTGAGCACTTTAATTCGGATTAGTAAACAGAGGTATTTGTTTTGAGGCGCTGTTGAAGTGACCAGCAGGGTAACGCTTACGAAGTTTCCTCAGAAACCAGCAGCAGGACTAGAGTCATGGAGGTAGGAAGTACTGTTCCTGCACTTCTTAAGGAGAGTTGATGATGCAGCTTGAGGTCTTGGAACTGTGATGTCAGCAGGGTTTTGACCAAGACAGCCCAGTGAAATAATGACTATTTCACCTTCCGTGGGACACGTCCAGTGAGTTTATTTGTATGTCTGTGCTTATATTTATATATATATACATACATACATGCATATATATATATTATAATATATATATATATATATATTTATAATATATATATATATATATATTATATATATATAATATTATATATATATATATATATAATTTTTTATATTAACTTTTACAGGTGTAGTTGCTTTTGGGTCTGCTAAAGTGGTTATTAGGGACAGCCACACCAATTACATGCCTTCAACACCCCTATCATCATCACTGATGCTCGTGCTGCCCACACAGTTGTCCTGATGATAATGTCTTCTCTACTGCTCCCATCTATGATCAGCTTGGGTTTGGATGCTGATTTTCTTGGTGCCGTATAAATTAATGTATTTTCGGAAATGTTGGGGAATGCTAAAGAGTGTTTTTCCTCTGCTAATTTTTAGAATTTAAAAGGGTTTGTGATGATTATTTCAAACGGCCATTTTAGTACTAATTACTTTTTATAATCACTATAATGTCTCAGATAAAGCTTTCGATCACCTGCATTTGGTAGGTGACCATGGCAACAGTTAGGCAATTCATTCCGAACGTTTCGCCTCCAGTAGGCTTCTTCGTCAAATACAAAAAGTATGCAAAAACGTAGAGATGTGAAGCGAGGAATCGTCCATCACCTTAAGTCGTGAATTTGAGGTTGTCAGCCCCCCTCACCCTGTAAAGTCAGTTCCATGTAGGAACTATTTTCTGAACTTTACAGGCTGAGGGCTGACAACCTCATTTCTACGACTTCAAGGGTGTGGACTGATTAATCGTCTTCAATCTCTACTGTTCCCGCAATGCAACTTTTGTATTCGACTGAAGGCCCTAGTGTGGTAAAACGTTTGGAATAAAGTTGCCCTAACTGTTCCCTAGAGTCTTCCCTCCAAACCCTGTCGGTATGTATACCATTTTGATGTTTTGTAGTACTAGCGACGGCGCCAAAATTTCTGAAATGGGGAGTTAGGGGTGCTTCTGGTCTAAAAGGGGGAAAAGAGATTTTTTTTGTCCCATTTTATTATTGGTTGTGTTATTATTACTTTTATTTGGGGGAAGGGGAAATTATGAGTGATTTTAAAGCCCCCCCCCCCTTCCCCCGGGCCCCCGCCATTCTGTTTTTATTTTTAAATTAAATTGTGGAAACATTTGAGTGGAAAAATTTCTTGCTTGAAGTTTAGAAAATGTCATTTTGGGTTGTAAGGTATAATTTATTTGCAAACCCAATTTCCAGGCAGTATCTCTGCTTGGGTTGGGTTTGGGTGGAGGAGTGATATTTGCAGGGGGTATGCAGTCAGTTCACTGTAAATGGGGAGAAAACAAATTAATTTAAAAAACCAAAAAAAAGAAAAAAAAAAAAAAAAGATAACACTTTTATAATTGTGAAGTGGTAAGGCATCTGTTTTTTGCATGTATTTAAAGGTAAATTATAAAAAATATTAGTGTATAATTGCCTTTTTTTTAAAATTTTATGAATCCCCAAAAATTTTTTTAATTCTTTTTGGACTTTCCATAAAATTTTTGGTACCTGATTTTTTTCCCCATAAACTGGTAGTTTCTATCAAAAATGAAAATTCTAAACCCCTTTTTGACCTTTAATTTCAAATAAATTCTAGAGACTGCAATATATTTTTATATTTGCGAATTCGTGCCATCCTTGTGCTTCCTAGATTTTCTTATGTAATTAACTTTTTTTTTTTCTCTTTTGCTGTTTTGAAATCACATTTAATTTTAACCTCCGAGATTTTGCACTAAAGTCATGCAATATATTTTAAATGTGAGCAGCAGTTAACTTCCCCTAACCTGTGTGTAAAAGAAAACAGTAAACCCCTTGTTTGTTAGCTGAAAAGCTATGATTATTTTCAGGCAATGGTGGAGTAGTTAATATTATGTCAGTGTGCGACTGACTTTTCATGCTGAAGTTGTAAACAAAAAAGTGAGGAAATCCCGACTCCGCTGGGTGCTCACGGGATTGGATGGGAACCACTTACTGGAGACTTGCAAAAGACAGGTAATGATATGTATTCCTCTCGTTAGGAAAAAAAAAGGAATATGAAAATGGTAATGGTCATGCATTTCTTCATTGTGAAATTCGTGTAATATGAATCGGAATGGACACACATTTTTCTCATTGTGGTAATGGTCATGCTTTTTTCTCATTGGGAAAGATCGTGTAATATGAATTGGTAATGTATGATTTTCTCTCTTGTGGTAATGGTTTTCATTTTTCTCTTGGGAAAAAAAGTGTAATGTGAATACTGCACAGTAAAAAACTTGCTATCCCGCGTGTAGGAGAAGGATTTGGGAAAATGGGGTTTGCTAGACTTTGTCTTGGAAAAGGGGAAGTTTCGTGCCTGCATCTGAAGGAATGAGGATGTGGCAGTTTGCTTGAGATAAAAAGTGTTTTCTATGAAAATTTTTTTTTTTTTTTTGGGTTTTCCCTACCCCGTAGAAAACAGCCAGTGTGTGAAAAAAAAAAAAGATACTGGTAATTACAAATTATTAGGGTTTGGAACACTGAATATGTTAAGCTTTATTATATTAAAAATTGTACTATAAAATTTTGTCCAATATTGTATATTACAACCACAATTGCCTTTATAGTGCTGTCATAATATAAATATGGTATTTTCTTTTCTTTTTTACAGCTGAAGAAAAAGTTGGATGGTGGACTTTTAGTAGAAGTGCACTCACCTGTCATCCCTGGGTTCAGTCAGTATTTTGCTGCCACTGTTCATGCTAATACATCTTTGGTTGCTCCATTAGCCATGCAGTACATGAAGATTATATCACATTGTGACACTGAGGTAACTCAAGTAGATCTATGTGTTTTTGTACAATACTCACTTAGAATACCATGGATATTAACTTTCTGTGAAAACTCTTAACATTATTTTTAACATAAAAATCCTGTGCCTTTACCCTTAATATTTTTTGACTTAGCAATGAGCTCATTATGCACGGTACTCCATCCCCAGAAACTCAAGTCCAGCTAATACTTTCCCTGAATCCCTTCATACATTTTACATTGCTCACACTACAACATGTCAAATCGTGTTGTTATTATTATTATAATCAAACAAATGCTAAAACCCACAAGGGTCATACAGCGCTGTGTCGCATTTAAGAATCACTTGTTTTCACTCATTCAAATCTTGCGCACACACATTGCCTCTTAGATATTTAACTCATAGCACTGATAACCTCCTTTATCTCCATCCTCCAGCCCCACCTATTCATCATACTTTGCTCCATCTACTCTAAATGCCCAAACCACCTCAACAAACCCTCCTCAGTTCTCTGAATTATACTTTTTATAAATCCAACCCTTCTAATTTCCACACTTGAAATTTTTGGCATCATATTAACACTACACATTTCTCTGAAGCATATCTCCACTGCCTCCAGCCTCCTCCTTGCTGCAGCATTTAGAACCCATGTTTCACACTCATATAGCAGTGTTGGTACAAGCATACTTTGATATACAGTGGACCCTCGACCAGCGATGGCATCGATATAACGATAAATCTGACTAGCGATACATTTTATCGCAAAAATTTTGCCTCGATTAGCGCTAAAAAGGCTCGACCAACACTATTCGTTCCGTCTGAGACGCGTCACTTCTGGCCAGTGTTTACAAGCCAGCCAGCCACCGCGGTCGCTTCCAAGCATACAATCGGAACATTTCATATTATCACAGCCTTTTTAGTGATTGCACCTGCAAAATAAGTCACCATGGGCCCCAAGAAAGCTTCTAGTGCCAACCCTACAGCAAAAAGGGTGAGAATTACAATGGATATGAGAAAGAGATCATTGCTAAGTATGAAAGTGGAGTGCGTGTCTCCGAGCTGGCCAGGTTGTACACAAAACCCCAATCAACCATCGCTACTATTGTGGCAAAGAAAACGGCAATCAAGGAAGCTGTTCTTGCCAAAGGTGTAACTATGTTTTCGAAACTGAGATCGCAAGTGATAGAAGATGTTGAGAGACTGTTATTGGTGTGGATAAACGAAAAACAGATAGCAGGAGATAGCATCTCTCAAGCGATCATATGTGAAAAGGCTAGGAAGTTGCATGACGATTAATTAGAAAAAATGCCAGCAACTAGTGGTGATGTGAGTGAATTTAAGGCCAGCAAAGGTTGGTTTGAGAGATTTAAGAATCTAGTGGCATACATAGTGTGATAAGGCATGGTGAGGCTGCCAGTTTGGACCAAAAAGCAGCTGAAAAATATGTGCAGGAATTCAAGGAGTACATAGACAGTGAAGGACTGAAACCTGAACAAGTGTTTAATGGTGACCACTGACAATGTTGTGAAACACTTTAGGGATGTCATAAAGGAACGGGAGGTACAGCCTCTATGGGCAGATATGTTGTGCGACAGAGGTCCAGTGACTCTCAAGCTGGTCCTAGTGGCATTAAAAGAAGAAGGGAAGTAACCCCGAAAAGGACTTGCCACCTCAGTCCTAATGGAAGGGGATTCCCCTTCTAAACACTAAGACCATCAACACACTCCCCTCTTCCCATCCCATCAATCATCACCAGATCTTCAATTAAAGGTAAGTGTCATGTAACTGTGCATGTCTTCTTCATTTGTGTGTTAAATTTAAATATTTCATTTTTAAAATTTTTTTTTTCAATATTTTTGGGGTTTTTCTTGCACGGATTTTTTTGGGATTTCCTTTTTAATTCTTTGGGGAAAATTAACTTGACAAGATTATTTTGAAAACGAGGGCTCTCAAAAGGTTTAAAGCGTTAGAAGGGCCCCACTGTTTTCCTCTTTCCCTTACATGAGTTTTTTTTCCCAAGTGCCAAATGTCTTTATAAAACCAACCACCGACAAGCCCCATGCCCAAATTTGCAACATTTACTTTTCAGTATCCCCCCCTGGAATCTGTTTTCCATTTTTCTTTTCCCTAGATTTTTTAACTGTTTATCCCCTTTGCTCTTTCTGTATTTCTTTGTTTTTTTTTACTGCCCCCCAAAATTCCCCCCCCCAGTCACACAACTTCTCTCCAAATTCCCTTGTGTTTTTGGCAGAAAGGAACGCGACACACACCCCTTAATTCATTATCATTAACCCTACACTTTTTCCCAATCTACTTTCCTTTCTTTCACAACCCCTATCTTTAAATTATTAAAAAAACATGGTGCTATTGCAACCCTTTTCTAAGGCCTACTTTACGGGAAAAATATCCCCCCTCCCCTGTACCTAACCCATACTGATGATATTCTCTTGATGAGTGCAAAAATAGAGCAAAACTCTTTAATAAAAACGGGGAAAGCCAAGGGGATAACCGAAACACACTGTATATTTTACCTCATTCGGGGAATTTTTTAGATCTTTTTTAATTGTTTTCCCCAATTTCTCCCAAGTTTTTCTCCCCCTTGCATTTTTTGGTTTTTGGCTGCCAAATCCCCTGGCATGATAGTGGCTTTCTTTGTGCTTAGCAAATAAAAATTGTAAACTATGAAAAGAAATAAAATTTTTAAATCCTTTTTTGTTTATTGCCCCTTATTCCAAGCCTTTTTAATGGGTTTTTAAAGGGGGTGAATGTACAAAACAAAGAATAATTTTTTAAAAAATGGCATTTTTTAGGCCTTGAGTGAGTCTTTATCACCACTGCCACAATGCTACCCTCCAGGTGAAAAAATGACAAAATTTAGTAACAGTCTGACCACAGCCACTTTTTAAAAGGCGGGTCTTCCCTTGCAGCTGCATTCCGTTGACGTAGAAAGAGTTTACTGGGTACCTGTCTGCAAGTCTGCCCCAAGTTCTACCCCAGGGTGGTTATTAAAAAAAAAGTAATTTTTTCTTACTGTATGTTGTATTTTTAAAAGTGTGCCTCTCCTCTTTCATATAATGACTCGAATCCTTTGTGTATTCGTATTATGATTAATTATATTGTTTTTTCTTAAATTTTTAAATAGGAAAGGATGGGGGAGGCGGTCAAAGGTTTTTTGTGCAACGGTTTGGACTTTGCAGGATGTGTGAGTTGTTAGATGGGAGGAATAAAGACAAATTGTTTTTGGGTTTGCAGCTGTTGGATGGAGCGGGAAATAATTTTGAAGGTTCTGGGAAATGGTACCCAAAAACTCAAGGCCGGGGAGGGGGGGAAGTACAATGCCTGCACTTTAAAGGGGGGTTTGGAATATTTTGTTTGCAGAAACATCTAACTGAATATTGAGCTCCTCTGAAAAAATAATTATTGTGAAGATGGTAAAAGTGTTTCTTTTTTTTTTGGGGGCCCCCGCCTATGGGGAGGGCCCAGTGTTTAAAAAAATTAACTACAAATTTTAAAATCTTTCTCTTCTTTTGCCTGGAGTTGGGGCAGTATTAGATGATGATTAAATAAATTTGTGTAATAAATATTCATAATTGTCTTCATGAATGCCATCATTATGAAAATTTGCTTTTTTTTTATTGCAGTCCCCTCCTCCTTTCAAAAGGGAAAGTAGTAATGCAACCTGTTAAATGTTTTTACGTGGCAGGATTGTGTTTGTTCTTTTCTCATAAATAAAAAAGGGAATCCTGCAACTTCCAGTTTTAGTAATTATATACTTAAAAGGGGGGGTGGGGTCGTCCTCAAAAAGGGGGAGGGGGGGGTTAAAGAAGGTTTTGTGGGTGAGGAGCTTGGACTTCCAGCAAGCGTGCGGGAGCGGTTAGATGTGAAGGGAAAAACAATGGATAGGGGCCCTGACTAACTGTTGGGTGTGAGCAGGGAAATATTAGTGAAGGGTTCATGAAACCCGGTTATTTTTTATAGCCGGACTTGAGTTGGAAATGGGAAGTCACCTTCACTTCAAAGGAGGGGTTTGGGATTTGGCAGTTTTTATTTTTATCGTATATGTTTTAAAAAACTTTGTATTCGGGCACCCTGTAAAAACAGATTATGTATGGTGAGTGAAAGTGTTGAATGTGTTAAAAATTTTTTTTGGGGATTTTTTCTTTTTGGGATCACCCTCCCTCAGTGGGGAGGGGTTTATTTTAAAAAAAAAAAAAAAAATTTTACAAATAAGTTTTGCATGTATTTTACTAGTAACGTTTTCCACCGAGTTAAAAGCTAAATTTCCTGGGTCTCCTGTGAGGGTTTTATAAAAAACAATTATAGAAAATATTTTCTTTTTGTTTTTTTAGATAACCTACATCCGATTACGCCGGTTTTGGTTTCCGAGAAACTCGTAAGTCGAAATGGTTGTAAGTCGAATTTTACTATAAAATATCAAAAAAACATTTTTGTAATGACTTTATTTTTTTGTTTTTTTTTGGTTTTTCACGTTTTACTTCTTTTTATGCGTTAGTATGTATTTTAACTGTAAGGCTTAGGATAAAACTTTTGTACAACCAAATACAGTGGCCCTCAAAAAGCCCTTAACCTTCCTGGAAGGGGGGATATTATCAAAGGGGCGTTTTTCGAATCAATTTTCCCCCATAAGAAGTAATGTAAACCCAATTAATTCATTCCAGACACCCAAATAAAAAAACATTTTTTTTTTTACCTAAAAGATAGTTTTTACATGCACAAAAGAATAAAACTTTAAACATGACGTTCCCCTTTTTGAAGGCTGTTTTTGTGAATGGAAGACAGGGGGAGGGAGGGGGAAAGAGGTTTTTGGAAAGGGGGAATTCCCTCCCATAGGGGTGTTGAGAGTGAACGGTTGCCTAGAGGGTATCGAAGCAAAAATTGGGTAGTTTCAAATTTTGGGTTTGGTAAAAACAGATGAGAGGGGTTGGATTTGACCGGACTTGCCCCTGAGCTTTTGTTGGGGTGCATTTTTTCCCTGTGGGGTTTTGGATTTTGAAGGGGGCCCATATGGGCCAGCGGCATTTTCCCAGTGTTCCTACTTTTTTAATTTTTTATTTAACTACCCTTACCAGTGGGGGATCGGGGGCTAGGATTTTGGGTAGTTTTAAAGAAGAATTGGAAATATATGATTTGGAGGGTGAGTTTGATTTGTGTCTTTGGGGGTGGGGAGAAAAAATTTTGGGTAGTTTGGGTAGAGGTCTTTTTGAAAAGGACCCCCTTTGTAGGGGCCCAGTAGACCTGTTCTTCCATTGTTTTTTCTTTTTGGCTTTTTTGTTTGTGTGAGGAGGGAGGGCAATTTTTTTGTTGGAGAATATGACCTAAAAATCAACTCTATGTTTTTTACTATCACAATAAACTAATATGACATAATAAACAATATTATTAACATAGAAACGGGAATTACTCTAGAATAAATAAAAAAAAGTCATTATGTATGTAGAGAGATGATTGTGGTTTTGTTGGGTTTAAAAAGGCCACTGAGTTTTTAACCGTCATATGAGGGTGAAGCAGAGCTGGGGGGGGTGGTGGTTTTTGACCCTATATAACGCCAACAATTTTGGGGGTTTGAAGTTTTGGGAACACTTATGCAACTATGGGAATCTTTTTTCAGGAAAGTTTCGCCACATTGCTTCATCACCCGTACAAAGTGGAAAGGGAAAGGGAGAGGGGGGATTAGAGGTAATCAGCCCCCTCAGCCTGGAGTCGATGTGTCGGGCCCAAAAATTTGTAAATGTACCATAGGGCCTAGAGTGGTTAATTTACGTGTGAGGTGAGGTGAGCAGGGGGTGGTGGGGTCATAGTGGTATCACCATTCGAAGTGGTCTTCGTCCAATTGGACAAGTGAGAAAAAATTTTTTGTAAAAAACCCCATGATGTGGTGCTGACAGTTGGATGAATGGTTTTTAAAAACTGACAAATTGAAGTTTAGGCATTTGCAAAAATATGGGTCTTTTTTAGGAACGTTTCGCCACACAGTGGTTCGCCTCATCAACAGTTATAAGCCACGTTACGGCCCTATGCTGTACGTTCACAAAATTGAGGGGGTAACACACGTCCCGGTGAGGGACTGATTACCTCTAATCCTTTCTTTCCCTTTTGCCTTTTTCCCCTTGTATTGGGTGATGAAGCCCCCTGTGGGTAAAAGTTTTCCCCGATAAAGATTCCAGGTAAACTCCCATATGTTTCTAAGGTCCAATCTTCAATTGTCGGGGTTTTTCAAACCATTCATCATTGGAGGAGTTGGGAGAATCGTTTCCTGAATAAAAATTCCATATGTTGATAAGTGTCTAATCTTCAAAATTTTCGGTTTTTAACATTCATCCTTGGGGGATTGGTAGAATCACTGAACATAAGAAGGAACCTTACAATCACTACGACCCTTTACCCCATTTTAACGTTAGGTAAGCCCAAAAAGCAACGTTTGGCTTTTTTCGAAAAGTTTTGCCCAAAACGTAGGCTTCTTTCAGTGAGACAGAAAAATTTATAGAAGAGAGATATTGAAAAACGATGTAATGTCCCTCCCCTTGAAGTTTGAGGTGGTCAGCCCCCTGTCCACTGCAAAACAAGGGATCTTGGACGACCGAAATCAACTTTTCAACTTTATAGTGAGAAGGCTGGATTTGAGAGGGAGACCTTTTTTCCCAAAGACAAAATTCTTACTCTCTAGTAGCCTACATCTCATGTCCTGGCGGGATATAAGCTCCACCCTTTTACTTCAACTCCCCTATTGTTTAGACTATGGAACAATATTTTCCAATGAGGTGCCACTCAAAAAACCCGGGGGATGGCTGTTTTCATTTTTTCAAGATCTTCTGCTCCTATAAAATTTTTTGTACTCGACTGAAAAGCCTACTTTAGGCGAAACGTTTTTGAAATAAAAATACCTAACTGTTGCGTAGGTCTTACCTAACAACCCGTCGGTATTTTATACCTTTTTTAATTTCACTTTTCAATTTTCCACCATCACTACTACCCTTTTACCACCATCACTACATTTGAATAAGAAAGGGGATCCTCAGCAGGGTGTTGGCCCATCTAGGCAGGCCTTTACAATTTTCCCCCTAACAAAACTTGCCCCCCCGATTTTCAATCACCCCAAAAAATAAGCTCTGATGTGCAAATCCCCCCAAATCCAACCCCTCCCACTATGATTATCCCAACCTAAATTTGAAACTACCAAATCCTAGCCCCAATAACCCAACTAGGGAGAAAAGTTCCCCCTCATCCCTATTTCCCAAACCCAAAACTTTCCCATGTCCTTTCTAAATCTAAACTTACGAATTTAAATCCTTACTGGGGTTTTCTTGGGGGGATATCTCAAGACCCTTTTAAAACCCCCCTTTTTATACCATCTTCCCCTTTGGGAGGTAGCACATAGGCAACGTTAGGCAAATTTATTCGAAAAGTTTCGCCCCAAAAGTACTTCTTCAGTCGAAACGAAAGTAGGCGGAAAAAGAGAGATGTAAAACATGTAATCGTCCATCACCCTTGAAGTCTAGTTTAGGTTGTCAGTCCCCCGGCCCGGAGAATTCTTTTTTAGTCGGAACATGAAGATCAAGCGAAGGCGGAACTTTAAAAACTGTGGGAAAGGGAGGGGTAGTAGTGAGAATGTACCATGAGAGGTCAGGGGCACTCTCAAATCCCAAAAGTTTTCACTTGAAGGGGTTTTTTTAAGGCATTTTTGTACCAAGAGGCCCTTTTGTTTTCAGTGTTGACAAGATGAACATCAAAAAGGTATACAAAAACCGACAGGTTGGTAGTAAGACACATAGGGAAAGTTTGGCAACTTTATTTCCCAAACGTTTCGCCTACACGTAGGGTTCTTCAGTCGAAAAAAAAGAGGCAGGGAAAAGTAGAAGTGAAGACAATGTAATCGTCCACACCCCCTTTAAGTCAGAAATTTTAGGTTTTCAGCCCCGGCCTGGGGAAGTTCAGTTCCATTTGTCAGGGAAAATTGAAAATCAAGCGACGTCGGAACTTAAATATGCGGGAAAGGGGAGGTTGTTGTAGTAGTGAGAATGTAGCCACTGAGAGGTCAGGTCCTTTAAATCCAACAGTTTTTCCCTTTAAAAAGGGGTCTAAGGGTTTTCTGTACCAAAGGCCCTGTTTCAGTGGACAAGAGAACAAAAATGTATACAATACCCAAGGTTTGGGAGGTAAGACAATAGGAACAGTTTGGCAACTTTTTTCCCAAAGTTTTGCCTAACATAGGCTTCTTTAGTCGAATACAGAAGTGGCGGAACAGTAGAGATGTGAAAACGTGTAATCAGTCCTCACCCCTTTAAGTCATAGTTTGAGGTTGTCAGTCCCTGCCTTCTTTCTGTTTCGACTGAAAAAGCCCACGTGTGGCAAAAGTTTCGGAATAAGTTGCCAAAATGTTGCCCTATGTGTCTTACCTCCAACCTGTCGGTATTGTATCCTTTTTATGTTCATCTTCCCCTTAAACCTTCGATCGGTTCCCCCCATTTTTCGTTTTAAAAATGAATGTAACTTAAGAGTCTTAACTTTCTTCATAGGAAGATTTCTATTGTATTTAAATTTTGTCACCCCGTGAATGTTTTTCTAACAATTTTGTCCTTCTGTAATATGGAGACCCAAATTTAGCGCATAATCTGGGGGGCCTTTTAAGATGTATAAAGCTGCAGTTGCCCGGACTTTGTTTCTTGCACTTCTTGAATAAAACCCCGTAAAAATATTTCCCTTTTTATTCTCTTAGCATTGCTGTCTTGGTTTAAGGTTTCTTCACCATAACCCCCAAGTCCTTTTTGCAATCTTTGGGTAAATTCACATCATTTTAAAAAATAAATGTAGGGTTTTTGGACATTCCCGACTTCAGAAATTGCATTTATCTACATTGAACTGATTTTGCCCTTTTCTGACAAAAATATTTGTTTAAAACCCTGAAGTTCCCAACGTCAGTTTTTAATTTAATTATCCTACCTTCTTTGGTATCGGGAATTTTCTCATATCAATAAATTTCCCCCACAGTCTTTTATATAATTTAAAAAAACAACGGGCCCCAAAACTTTTTCCCCGTGGAACGCCATTGTTACAGATCCCCCACTGGATTTAACCCCATTGGACACTCTCTGCTTCCCGTCTTGGCCTGATCGATCCACGAGACACTTTTCCCCCAGTTCCATGAACTGCCCTTTCTTTAACGTCTAGGGGCGGAAAAACTATCAAAACCTTACAAAAAAACTAATAAAAAATACAAATTCTTTTCAGGCAACAGCCTCAAAGCTTACTGAAGGAAGTTAATAAATTTGTTAGACAAACCCGGGCCCCTTGTGAATCCCTGTGATTCAAATCAAGCATCCTTATTGAGATGGTCTTATAATCTAGTTTAAAAAGACTCAGTAATTGCCCTAATTTTGGTCAGGCTTATTGGGGGGGTAAATTTTACGGTAAGACTTGTCCCTGTTTTTAAAAAAAAGGAATTCTTAGCCCTCTTCCCACATATCAGAACTCACCCGTTTGAAGAGATATAAAATATTATTAATGGTTCACAGAGTTCCATTTTGCATTCCTTAAAAACATAAGAAGAAGGAAAAACTGCAGCAGGCCTACTGGGCCCCTGCGAGGCAGGGCCAAGTTCCACCAGCTTTAAACCCAAGCACCCAAATATCAGGTCAGGTCCCCGATTAAGGGAGGAAACGGCAACCCACCTGGTGCACAAGCTATCAGGTCCAACTCACACCCCCCCACATCCCCTTGATTTATCCAACCATTTTTAAAGCTCACAACGTTTTGGGCCCCTATAAACGTACTTGGGAGTTTGTTCCCCCAAAACCACAAACCCTTTACCCAAACCCGTATTCCCATATCCCCTTCCCGAAACTGGATTTTTCAACTTAAAACCATTCTGCGAGTCCTGTAAAGGTAGATATTTTCAGCAAATCTAAATGAGGCCCAACCAATTTGATAGAGTTGAAAAACAACCGAGGACCCTATTTTTATTCTTGTAGAAGCCCGGTTCGTTGCTTTTTTGCGAACACTTATGCCTGTTGTCTTGGTTCAGATTACTGCTAAACCCGAACTCCTAAAACTTTTTTGCAATCCCTAATATTAAGATTACTTTATTTATTTATTTGGCTGGTTTTTGTCCTGTCCAAAATTTAGAACTTTGCATTTGTCTATATTAAAAATGCATCGCCCCTCTCCGCCCTGATCATCTATTCAAATCTTCCTGGAGTGCTCTGATGTCCTCCCCAGAATGAAATTTGGACGGCCTATTTTGGTGTCATCTGCAAATTTCTGATGCGCCTTTTTTTCCCTCATTTTTGGATTTTTTTTAAGGGGCCCCCGCCCCTTAAAAGCGTCGCTTACCGTTTTTTCCCATTTTAAACAGTGATTATGTATGAGTGAGGTGAAAGTGTTGAATGATGATGAAAGTATTTTCTTTTTGGGGATTTTTTCATTTTGGATCACCCTGCCTCAGTGGGAGATGGGTTACTTGTTACAAAAAAAAAAAAAAATTTACAAATACATGTGTATGCATGTATTTGTACATAGTATACAGTATTTCCATCCAGAGTTAAAAAGCTCAATTCCTGGGTCTCCTGTGAGGTATTATAAACTAGACAATTATATGTACGTATTTTCTTTTTGTGATTTTTATGAGTTACACCTACCATCCGACTTACGACCGAGTTTGGTTCCGAGAAACCGGTCGTAAGTCGAAATGGTTGTAAGTCGAACTTTACTACTGAATATCAACAAAACATTTTTGTAATGACTTTATTTTATTGTTTTATTTTGGTATTTCACGTTTTACTTTACTTTTTATGCTGTTAGTACTGTATTTTATACTGTAAGGCTTAGGATAAACACTTTGTACAACACAAATACAGTGGTCCCTCAGTAATCGTCCATAATCCGTTCCTGGAAGTGGGACTATTATCGAAATGGACGATTTTCGAATCAATTTTCCCCATAAGAAGTAATGTAAATCCAATTAATTCATTCCAGACACCCAGAAGTATCAAAAACATTTTTTTTTTTACCTAAAAGATAGATTTACATGCACAAAAGAATGAACATTCAACATGACAGTTACCTTTATTGAAGGCTGTTGTTGATGAATGGAAGACAGGGAGGAGGAGAGAGGGAAGAGAGGTTATTTGGAAGGGGAATTCCCTCTCCATAGGGGTAGTTGACGAGTGGAACGGTCTGCCTAGTAGGGTGATCGAAGCTAAAACATTGGGTAGTTTCAAATTTAGGTTGGATAAATACATGAGTGAGAGGGGTTGGATTTGAGCCGGACTTGCACCTGAGCTTATTGCTTGGGTAGCATTTGTTCCTGTAGTGGGTTGGATTTGTGAAGGACTGGCCTAGTATGGGCCAGCAGGCATGTTCCAGTGTTCCTACTTTCTTAAGTTCTTATTTAACATCACACTTACCAGTAGGGTGATCGAGGCTAGGACTTTGGGTAGCTTTAAGAAGAGATTGGACAAATATATGAGTTGGAGGAGCTGAGTTTGATTTGTGTCATTGGGTACGGGAGTAAATTCTTGGGTAGCTTTGGGTAGAGGTCATTTTGATAAGGACCTGCCTTGTATGGGCCAGTAGACCTGCAGTGTTCTTCCATTGTTATGTTCTTATTGGCTATTTGTTTGTGTGAGGGAGGGATGGCAAGTTTATTGTTGGAGAATATGACACTAATATCAACTCTATGGCTTATTTATCTATCACAATTCAACTAATATGACATAATAAACAATATTAATAACATAGAAACATGGAATATACTCTAGAATGAATAAAATAAGTCATTATGTATGTCACGAGAGATGATGTGTCGTGTTGTTGTTGGGTATATAAAGGCCACTGAGTGTAAGCCGTCCATAATGATGGTGAAGCAGCAGCTGAGGCGGTGGTGGTTTTTGTAGCCCTATATAACGCCAACAACATTGGAAGAGTTGAAGATTGAGACACTTATGCAACATATGGGAATCTTTATTCAGGAAACGTTTCGCCACACAGTGGCTTCATCAGTCCAGTACAAAGTGGAAAGGTGTAAGGAGAGGAGGAGTTAGAGGTAATCAGTCCCTCAGCCTGGAGTCGATGTGTTCAGTCCATCAATCTTGTAGAATGTACAGCATAGGGCCATAGACGTGGCTTATATACTGTAGTGAGGTGAGGTGAAGCAGGAGGTGGTGGGGTCATAGTGGTATCATCCACTAGTCGAAGTAGGTCTTCGTCCAAAGGTTGGACAAGTGTAGAAGAATTCTTTGTAACAAGATCCCATGATGCTGCAGTGTCTGACAGTTGTGATGAATGGTTTGAAAAACTGACAAGTTGAAGATTGAGGCACTTATGCAACATATGGGAATCTTTATTCAGGAAACGTTTCGCCACACAGTGGCTTCGCCTCACCTCACTACAGTATATAAGCCACGTCTACGGCCCTATGCTGTACGTTCTACAAGATTGATGGACTGAACACATCGACTCCAGGCTGAGGGACTGATTACCTCTAACTCCTTCTCTCCTTATGCCTTTCCACTTTGTATTGGACTGATGAAGCCACTGTGTGGTGAAACGTTTCCTGAATAAAGATTCCAGGTAAACTCCCATATGTTGCATAAGTGTCTCAATCTTCAACTTGTCGGTTTTTCAAACCATTCATCACATTGGAGGAGTTGGTAGAATCGTTTCCTGAATAAAGATTCCCATATGTTGCATAAGTGTCTCAATCTTCAACTTGTCGGTTTTTCAAACCATTCATCACATTGGAGGAGTTGGTAGAATCACTGAATCACTAAAGAAGGAACCCTCTACCACCATCACTACGACCTTCTACCACTATTACAACTGTTAGGTAAGACACATATGCAACAGTTAGGTATCTTTATTTCGAAACGTTTCGCCTACACAGTAGGCTTCTTCAGTCGAGTACAGAAAAGTTGATAGAAGCAGAAGATACTTGAAGACGATGTAATCAGTCCATCACCCTTGAAGTTTTGAGGTGGTCAGTCCCTCTGTCAGACACTGCAACACAAGGGTATCTTGGTACAGACCTGAAATCAACTTTGTCAACTTCTACTAGTGAGAATGGCTGGATTTGAGAGGGACCTGACCTTCCAACGACAACATTCTTACCTCTACTAGTAGCCTACATCTCATGTCCTGGCGGTATATAAGCTCCATCCTTTCACTTCAACTCCATATTGTTTAGACTATGGAACAATACTCTTCTCCAGACTGAGGGACTGACCCACCTCAAAAATTCAAGGGTGATGGACTGATTACATTGTCTTCAAGTAAACTTCTGCTCCTATCAACTTTTTTGTACTCGACTGAAGGAAGCCTACTGTGTAGGCGAAAAAGTTTTGAAAAAAAAGATACCTAACTGTTGCGTAGTGTCTTACCTAACAAACCCGTCGGGGATTTTATTTCCTTTTTTTAAATTTTTACTTTTCAATGTTTTCCCCCCATCACTACTTTCCCTTTTACCACCAAACACTTTCATTAAGAATTTTGAAAGGGGATCCTCCCGCAGGCCTTTTTTGGGGCCCCTTCTAGGCAGGCCTTTTCAATTTAATTCCCCCTAACAAAACATTGGCCCCAACCCCATTTTCAATGCTACCCCAAAAAATTTAAACTCTGATGTGCAAATCCCACTCAAATCCAAAACCCCCCCCACTTATGTATTATCCCAACCTTTAAAAATTTAAACTACCAAAGTCCTAGCCCCAATAACCCAAATTTTGGGTAGATGTTCCCCTCTCATTCCCTATTTCCCAAACCCAAAACTTTCCCATGTTTCCCTTTCCCAAATCTAAACTTATCGAAAATTTTAAAACCATTACCCGGGGTTTTCTTGGGGAGATATCTCAAGACCCTTTTTAATAACCCCCCTTTTTATTTCCAAACTTCCCCTTTGGGAGGTTTGCCCCATAGGCAACGTTTTTGGGGAACTTTATTTGAAAAGTTTTCGCCCCAAAAGTAGGGTTCTTCAGTCGGAAAACGGGAAAAAAGGCCGGGAAAAAGTAGAGATGTGAAAACGATGTAATCGTCCATCACCCTTGAAGTCGTAGTTTGAGGTTTTCAGTCCCCCGGCCCGGAGAAGTTCGTTCCATAGTTTAGGAACTATTGAAGATCAAGCGAAGGCGGGGGGACTTTAAAAACTGTCGGAAGGGAGGGGTTGTAGTAGTGAGAATGTAGCCAAAGAAAAGGTCAGGGGCACTCTCAAATCCCAAAAGTTTTCACTTGAAGGGTTGGTTTTAAGGCATTTTCTGTACCCAAAAGGCCCTTGTGTTTTCAGTGTTGACAAGGGAATGAACCCTCAAAAAGGTTTTACCAAAACCCCACAGGTTGGTAGGGAAGACACATTTGGCAAAGTTAGGCAAAATTTTTCCGAAACGTTTTTTGCCTACACCGTTTGGCTTCTTCAGTCGAAAAGGGAAAAATAGGCAGGAACAGTAGAGATGTGAAGACAATGTAATCGGGCCACACCCCTTTAAGTCGGAGAAATTTTAGGTTGTCAGTCCCTCGGCCTGGGGAAGTTCAGGGTTTCCCTTTGTCAGGGAAAATTTGAAAATTTAAGCGACGTGCGGGGGGACTTAAAAAACTGGCGGAAGGAGAGGGGTTGGGTTTTAGTAGTGAGAATGTAGCCACTGAGAGGTCAGGTCTTTTAAAATCCAAAAAGTTTCCTTGAAAAAGGGGGTCTAAGGGTTTTCTGTACCAAGGGGGCCCTGTGTTGCAGTGTTGACAAGATGAACATAAAATTGTATTTCAATACCCAAGGTTGGTAGGTAAGACAATAGGAACAGTTAGGCAACTTTTTTCCCAAAGTTTTGCCTAAACATTTGGCTTCTTTAGTCGAATACAGAAAAAAAGGGGGGAACCCGTAGAGATGTGAAGACCCCCCTTGGGAATCAGTCCTCACCCCTTTAAGTCATAGGTTTGAGGGTTGTCAGTCCCTGCCCCTTTCTGTTTCGACTGAAAAAGCCCACGGGGTTGGCGAAAAGTTTCGGAAAAAAGTTGCCCAAATGTTGCCTATGTGTCTTACCTCCAACCTGTCGGTATTGTATTCCTTTTTTATGTTCATCTTCCCCTTAAACCTTCGATCGGGGCTCCCCCCATTTCGTTTAACAAGTGAATGTAACTTAAGAGTCTTTAAACTTTCTTCATAGGAAGATTTCTATGTAGTATTTAAATTTTTTTTATCCCCGTGAATGTTTTTTTAACGGGAAATTTTGTCCTTTTTGTAATATGGAGACCCGAATTTAGCTGCATAATCTTGGTGGGCCTTTTAAGATGTTTTTAAAGCTGCAGAAAGCCCCGGACTTTTGTTTCTTGCAAATTCTTGGAAGAAATCCCAAAATAATCTAATTTTCCCTTTTTATGTCTCTTAGCATTTGCTGTCTTGGTTTTTAAAGGGTTTCTAATCCCCCATAACCCCCAAAATCCTTTTGGGAATCTGTTGGCTAAATTCACATCATTTAATTATAAATTTTAGGGTTTTGGAAAATTCCCGAGCTTCAGAACTTTTTTTTATCTACATTGAACTTTATTTTGCCCTTTTCTGACAAAAAATAGGGTTTTTTTTAAAACCTCTGAAGTTCCCAACGTCTAGTTTGAAATTTAATTATCCTACCTTCTTTGGTAAACGGGAATTTTCTCATATCAATAGGAATTCCCTCATCAGTCCTTTTTATATAATTTAAACAACAACGGGCCCCAAAACTTTTCCCCGGGGGGAACGCCATTGTTTTCAGATCCCCCCTGGATTTAACCCCATTTTGGGGGCAAATCTCTGCTTCCCGTCTTTTGGGTTTATCGATCCACGAGACACTTTTCCCCCCGGTTCCCCTGAAAAATGCCCTTTCTTTAACGTCTTGGTGCGGAAAAAATATCAAAACCTTTTCTTTAAAAACTAAGTAAAAATATCAAATTCTTTATCATGGGCAACAGCCTCAAAGCTTTTTCTGAAGGAAAAATTAATAAATTAGTTAGACCCAAGGGCCCGGGCCCCTTGTGAATCCCTGTGAGTTTCAAAATCAAGCAAACCTTAATTTAGATGGTCTTATAATCTAGTTTAAATTTACTCTAGTAATTGCCTCTAATTTAGGTCAAAGGGTTATTGGGGGGGGTTAAATTTTACGGTAAAAACTTGTTCCCCCGTTTTTAAAAAAAGGAATTTCTTTTGCCCCTCTTCCCCCCCTATCAGAACTTCACCCGTTTGAAGAGATATAAAATTTTTATTAAATGGTTCAAAAGAGTTCCATTTTTGCCCTTCCTTAAAAACATAAGAAGAAGGAAAAACTGCAGCAGGCCTACTGGGCCCCTGCGAGGCAGGGCCAAGTTTCCAAACCCGCTTAAGCCCAAAAAACCCAAATATTTAGGTCAGGTTCCCCTTTATTAAGGGAGGAAACGGCAACCCAAACCCGGTTGCACAAGCTATCAGGGGCCAACTCACACCCCCCCACATCCCCAAGTATTTATTTCCAAAAACCAAATTTTTTAAAAACTCACAACGTTTTGGGCCCCTATAAAAAGTTTCTTGGGAGTTTGGGTTCCCCAAAACCACAAATTTTTTTACCCAAAACCCGTATTCCCATATCCCCTTCCCGAAACTGGGTTTTTCAACTTAAAAAACCCTTGGGTGCGAGTCCTGGTTTGGGTAAAATATTTTCAGCAAATCTAAATGAGGCCCAACCAAATTGATAGAGTTGAAAAACAACCTGAGGACCCTATTTTTTATGGTTTTTGGTTTTGGGAAACCCGGGTTCGTTTGCTTTATTGCGAACACTTATTTCCTGTTGTCTTGGTTTTAGATTACTGCTAAACCCGAACTCCTAAATCTTTTTTGCAATCCCTTTAATTTTTAAGATTTTCTTTTTTTTTGTTTATTGTGGCTGGGTTTTTTGTTTTGTCCAACATTTAGAACTTTGCATTTGTCTATATTAAACTGCATCTGCCACCTCTCCGACCACTGCATCAGTCTATTCAAATCTTCCTGGAGTGCTCTGATGTCCTCGTCAGAATGAATTGGAGGGCCCTTATTTTGGTGTCATCTGCAAATTGCTGATGTCGCTTTTTATGCCCTCATCTTGTCGTTTTTTGTATATTTGTGAAAGGGGGCCCAACACTGACCCCTGTGGAACACCGTCGTGACGCTTCCCACTTTTGATTTCTCCCCATTTATGCAAACTCTCGCTGCCTATTTGTCAACCATGCCTTACCCAGGAAAAAATTTTCCTCCTATTCCATGTGCCTTAATTTTCCTCAATAGTCTCTGTGTGGGACCTTGTCAAAAGCCTTACTGAAGTCCATATACACAATATCTATTCATTACCATGATCAACCTCCTCAATACCTTGGGTGAAAAAGTTAATAAAATTGTAAGGAAAGGAACGCCCCTTTGTAAAACCATGCTGAGATTCGTTGATTAATTTATGCTTTTCAAGGGGCTACGAACTCCCTCGGCAATTATTGATTCCATAAATTTTCCCACTATGGAGGTTAGGTTTATTGGTCTATAGTTCGAAGCTAAGGACCTGTCACCTGCTTTGAAAATAGGTATCATATTTGCCATTTTCCACTTATCTGGCCCATGCCAGTTTGTAGTGATATGTTAAAAAAGATTACCCAAAGGTTTGCTAAGCTCCTTTTTTACATTCCTTTAGAACCCTTGCATACAGTTCATCAGGGCCCTGGGGATTTGTTAGGTTTTAATTTATCTATTTGCCTAAGGACCATTCACTTGTGACTCTAATGTGCACAGTTTATTTTTCGTCCTGTTCACTTTAATTTTTTCATTTCTGGAATATCGCTGGTATCCTCCTGTGTAAAAACTGAGAGGAAGTATGTGTTAAAACTTCTACACATTTCCTTATCACTGTCAGTGAGCTGACCGAGGAACTTTGAGTGGGCCTATCTTGTCCCTGATCTTACTTCTGTATACCTGAAAGAATCCTTTTGGGTTAGTCTTCAAATCTCTTGCAACTTTAACCTCAAAATCTCTTTTTGCTTTTCTATTCCTTTTTTTATTTCTCTTTTTAAAACTGAATATATCGATTTCTTAATTGCCCCTCCCCTCTTTTGATTTGCCTATATATGCCTCTCTTTTGACAATTAGATATTTTAATCTATTGTTCATCCATTTGGGATTATTTTTGTTTGTTTCTGATTTCCCTATTTGGAACATAATTTGACTGAGCAGCTAGAACTATCCCCTGGAAAGCGTCATATCGGCAACCATCACCCCAAACCTGACCCTTTAGTCGGGTTTCATTCCAGTTCAGCCCACCTAAGTAATTTTTCAGCCCTATGAAATCAGCCAAGCGGAAGTCAGGGACAGAGACTTGATTGGCATTATTAGGGGAAATTTCCCTGATATATTAAAAAATGAGTGATTTGTGATCACTTTCCCCAAGCTCATCATTAACCTCAAGATTATTAATTAGTGTTTCCCTACTGGCAAGAACCAAGTCAGGGGTTATTTCCCCTAGTTGGCTCTGTCACAAAACTGTTTTAAAAACAATCCTGGATCGTATCAAGAAAGTCACCCGACTCTAAATTTCCTGTCAAATTGCTCCAGTCAATCTGTTATAGTTGAAATCTCCCATTTGCACCAACATTTTCGCATGTAGATGCCTTACGAATTTCGTCCCATAGAAGTTTACGCACTCCCCATCAAGATTTGGGGGGCCCCGTAAATCACACCCAAAATTAGTTTTTTTTCGGCCCCCGAGAAGCTGTAACCAAACAGATTCAGTGGCTGCGCTTCTAATTTAATATCTTGTCTAACACAACAATTTAAATTGTCTCTGACATACATCGCTACTCCACCACTTTCCTGTTGACCCTGTCAGTGTGGAAAATTTATAGCCTTGTATGTGACATTCAGAGGGCATCTCTCTATCTTTCAGATTGAGCAGGTCTCTGTTATAGCAATAATATCTATGTTTCCTGCACTTGCAATTAATCTTAGCTCATCTATCTTATTTCTTACACTCCCGCTATTAGTATAGTTTAAAACCCTTTAAAGGGGGCTAGTCCCTTGCTGCCCTCTGCTGTCCCCTTTGTTTGCTGACTGATCTATTGTCTTTTTTATAACTTCATGCTGAAGCCTTTTATACATTTATGTTTCCAACCTAGTGTTGCAACCTGCTTGTTTCCCACACACACCATACCCTCTATCTTCCATCAGTTTAAAATTTATAGGCATTTCACCAATGGCCTTCTCAATCGAGTCTGCAAGTGCTACCACCCCAGCCCCCGAGAGATGTACCCCCTCCCCTTGCATACATATCATGTTTGCCATAAAAGCTGTTCCAGTTGTCAATGAATGGGATTGCAAGTTCTTACAGTATCTGTCTAGCCAGCCAATTTAACCAATTGCCCTAGACAACCATTCATTTCCTACTCCCCTTTAGGCAAGATGCTACATATGATTGGGATCCCTCCCTTTGACTTAATGAAATCTATAGCTGACCTGTACTTATCTAGCAGCTCTTCTCTCCTACCCTTCCCAATATCATTTCCACCAGCACTGAGACAGATAATGGGCTTGTTCCCATTACCTGACATGATATTATCCAGCCTGTTGACAATGTCCCCAACACCAGCTCCAGGGAAGCACACTCTATCTCTCATCTTCTTATTCCTATTACAAAAAGCACGGTCAATATATCTTACCTGAGAGTCGCCAACCACAAGAATGCGCTTACCTCCATTAGCAGGGGCAGTAGTACCCTTACCTTCACTGGCCACTGAAGTACATTCATCTGAGAACAGAGAAGCGATTTCCTACCTTCAGATCTTCACTCTTTACTTTCCTTACTCTGATGCGCCTCCCATTACTGTGAACCACTCGCCACTTGTAGCAGGTGCTGGGCTGCACCTCACTGCTGGTAGCCGTTGCTACCTCCCCAACTACAGCCTCCTCACAGCGAGAGACAGACTGCACCTCACTGCTAGAAGCCTCATTCCCCACAACTCCAGCCACCTCACACTCTCTTCCAGACCCATTGAGGTGGACCTTCAGCCTCCTAATCTCCTCCTGGAGAAGCAAGACCTCTTCCTTCAACTCTCCAACCTCAATTTTTAAAACACTGCAGAAGCAAGCCATGCTTTGTAACCATCCACGCTAATCCCCAAAGCAGCTCAGGGTCTGTGACCTCACCTCAGGATTTGGGGTTGTGGCAGTCAAGGGGTTAAAAGATTGTCTTGTCAAATCAGCCTTTAAACATGACACTTGGAGTAACATGAATTGTAGTTCCAATTCTGTTTATTATATGAAAGTGGCATATGCCAAACCCCATGAGTTAAATAGGACACACAAAACAGGAGTGAGGGACAATCAAGTCTGATCCAAGGGAGGACCATGGCAATTCCTTGGACCAAGAGCCCTTCATTAGCTTAGAGTGTTATGTTTATGCCTTTCACAGTGCACTGTCAAGTGTTTTAGTCTTTAAAATGTGCACAACTTGACCCACCTGTGACTATTTTTGAAGGTTTTATACCCCACCAGTCTGACCTTTGACCAAGCTTACTGTATGATTGCCTGTGGAACCAAGTTGTTGTTATTGGCCCACTGCCCACTTAGCCATCACAGTCTCACTGATCTCGCACCTGCATGTAGTTCTGGGGGATCGCTGCCCAAGCAGCCCAGTCCCGGCAACTTATTTTGCTTCAGTCTGTCTATCTGCTTCACAACCATTTCACTAGTGACTATGATGTTACATAATTTATCTTCTTCTAGCCCACTATAAAAATTAATTACTGGAATATTGTTATTGTCTTCCTGTATAAAAACCGAGAGAAAATAATTATTTAAAATCGAGCACATTTCATTCTCTTTGTCAGTAAGATGCCCATAGTTATTTTTAAGGGGACCTATCTTATCTCTAACTTTTGTTCTATAGACCTGGAAAAAACTTTTTGGGTTAGTTTTAGAATCCCTAGCAACTTTAATTTCATAGTCCCTTTTAGCTTTTCTTATCCCCTTTTTAATGTCCCTCTTAATGTCAATATACTGATTCATAAGATGACCCTCACCTCTTTTGATACGCCTGTAAATTCCTTTCTTATGCCCTAGTAGATATTTCAGCCTATTATTCATCCATTTTGGGTCATTTCTATTTGATCTAATTTCTTTATACGGGATAAACGTTCTTTGAGCAGCATGTATAGTGTTCAGAAAATTGTCATATTGATATCTCTCTTCGTTACCCCAGTCAACAGATGATAAGTATTCTCTAAGCCCATCGTAATCTGCTAAGCAAAAATCTGGGACTGTTACTGAGTTATCGCTACTAAAGTACTTCCATTCAATGCTAAATGTAATTGATTTGTGGTCGCTAGTACCCAGTTTCTCTGAAATTTCTAAATTATTAACAAGGGATTCATTGTTTGCCAGAACTAAGTCAAGCAGGTTATTTCCCCTTGTTGGTTCTGTCACAAACTGCTTCAAAAAACAATCCTGAACTACTTCTAAGAAGTCGTATGATTCTAAATTCCCAGTCAAGAAATTCCAATCAATATGACTAAAGTTAAAGTCTCCTAGAATTACTAAATTATCGTGCCTTGTGGCCTTAACAATTTCCTCCCATAGTAGTCTCCCTTGGTCCCTATCTAAGTTTGGGGGATGGTATATCACTCCTAAAATCAGTTTTTCATGCCCCTCTGAAAATTCTATCCAAACAGACGCTGTATGTGTTACTTCAGACTTAATACCCGTTTTTATGCAACAGTTCAAGCGATCTCGGACATACAATGCCACCCACCCCCTTCCCGATACTTCTATCTACTTGGAACAATTTAAAGCCCTGAATGTGACATTCCGCAGGCATGTCCCGACTTTTTGAATTAAACCACGTCTCAGTTAAGGCAAATACATCAGTGTTACCTGCACTAGCAACTAATCTCAACTCGTCCATCTTATTCCTAGCACTTACGGCTATTAGCATATAATAAACATTAAAGGACTCTCCTTTCTCTTTACCCTTCCTGCTCATTTCTGTTTTTCTACTAAACCTATTACTGTCCTTATCACCCAGTGTCACTGGTTTTTCAATATCTACCTCGTTCTGCTTATTACTAGTTCCCCTAGAACTCATAATATTACTACACTGGGATTCACTGTTTTCCTGCCAAAACCCATACCACTAACTATTCCTAGTTTAAAGTCCTAACAGCTCCCTCCACTGCAGTTGCCAGTGCCCCCACCCCAGACCTAGATAAGTGAACCCCATCCCTGGCATACATGTCATTTCTGCCATAGAAGAGGTCCCAGTTGTCAATGAATGTTACTGCATTTTCCTTACAGTATTTGTCCAGCCAGCAATTGACACCAATTGCCCTGGACAACCATTCATTTCCAACTCCTCTCCTTGGCAAAATACACATATGACAGGGTTCCCACCCTTCCTCCTAATTATTTCTATTGCTGACCTATACCTGCTAATCAGGTCTTTACTCCTACGTCTGCCAACATCATTGCCTCCAGCACTGAAGACAGATAATAGGATTGCTCCCATTACCTCTCATGATGTCATCCAGACAGCTAACAATATCCTCCATCCCAGCCCCAGGAAAGCAAACCCTCTGTCTCCTACTCCTGTCCTTCAAGCAGAATGCCCTATCCATATACCTAACTTGGCTATCCCCAACAACAACAATATTCTTACCTTCCATTCGTCGGGTAGCACTGAGAATGTATTACATGTTTCCACAACAGTTTCCATGGCAGTCTCTTTCTTCTTCATCGTTTCTACCTTTCCATTCGTCTTCTTGATCGTCAACTTCGTTCCCTGCTGTCCAGCCACTGACCAGTTTCCCTTCTTGACCTAAGGACTCAAAACAGGAGGACTACTACGAATCCACTCATTTGCAAGCCCCAAATGAATGGATAGAGTTATCAGAGCTTATTTCTTGGGTAGCATTGAGGACTGGGTTGGAAAAATGTTTCGTTAGTGGGATGAATTGTAAAGGACCTGCCGAGCATGGGCCAACAGGCCTGCTGCAGTGATCCTCCTTTCTTATATTCATCAACCACTATCACAATTGCTTCCACTCTACCACCACCATCTTTGTATTTTTCTACAAACTTTTTCATAAATTATGTGTTTCTCACATTCTTTACCAAAGGGCTGGCACTAGAAGCTTTCTTTGGAGCCATGATAGCTTATTTAGCACTTGCAAGCACTAAAATCAATGGAATATTATGAAATATTTTCATAGGAGCATGTGAGGGGACCATCACTCACTGGTAAACAATGGCACACTGGCTGGGAAGGCAGGCCCAGGCGGTTCAGAGCATGAGTACCTGTCCCGGACGAAGGACGATTAGCGAGTTAACGAACCATTTGTGAGCCAATATTTAGACGAAAAAACAGGACTATTTCCGAAATGGACGACTTTCAGGCCGGACGATTATTGAGGGACCACTGTACAGTGGAACCTCAAATATCGAACTTTCTTCAGTCCAGAAGGCTGTTCGAGTGCCTTTACCGAATGAGTTTATTCCCATCAGGAATAATGTAAATTAGATTAGCTCATTTCAGACCCTCAAAAATACACTTATGAAAGCACTTACAAAAATACACTTACATAATTGGTTGTGTTGGGAGCAGTTCGATTTTTGAGGTTCCACTGTAGTTGTTTATTTCCCAGAAATTTGGCATAAAAAACACGGTCGTAAGTCGAGTGGTCGTAAGTCGAGCAGGTCATAAGTCGGATGGTTGGTGTATCTGTAACTTGTATTTATTTTAAGTCCCTACTAATACTGTGTATTAGACCTATAGAGAAAATATTAAAAATTAAAAATAAATAAAATTAAGAAAATTTTAAGAATGGTATACATAATCAAAGTTTTACCCGAGATGCTATTTATTCGTATAGTCCTTCAGATTATTGTATGTCCTGTGCAATAATACTGAAATATAGATTAGTATTTACATTTTCTTTTACCAACATTTGTAATAACCAGTACGTATAAACTTTTTATAATAAAAAGTTTTACAAAATAAATTCAAAAATATCCTAATCATAAACCAAGGTGTTAGGGTTTATGTCAATGATTGTAAATTTTAGCATTCTTGTAAACCAAATTAATTATTCATCCTGTAGTTACTTGTTTACTTTAAGGTTGCCCTTCATATTCTGCATTGCCAGGGGCTTTAAGTATATCATTAATGTCAACTGTTTCTGAATCAAATTGCAAATTGCACTTTGCAGAAATAATTTTTTTAACACCGAGACAAGGCGACCCGAAAAAGAAACACTTTCATATGTAGAAATAATATTTATTATTAATTATTTATCAATGTTATTCCTGTTGCAGATATATTAAAGTCACTACTCAAACTGTCATTTACTGTGGGTGGGGGAGCTGATAAGATACGTTATACTGCTGATGGTCGTCTTGTCAACTCTTTTACCATCAAGCAAATCACAGCAAAAGGCCTTCGTCAGGTTTGTAAAAGACTGCAAATGTAAAAGCTGTGCTGTGTATCATTGTCTTGGCTTTGCATGCCTGTATAATAGATTTGATTTAGTATGAGTATGATAATCTGGTATTATAGGTACATGTACTATAATGTTTTCCTTGTGTTCACATAGTGTTACGTGTACAGTATTGTAATTTCAATCTTCTTCTTTCCTTATTGCTTATTTCTTCAACCTTTTTTTATATATAATCTACAAATAGCAACATTCAGGTATCCTTTCCTTTATTTGGAGTCATTTTACAGTTGAATTCTGGAATTAACGAGTTTCGTAATCAGTGAAACTCGATTATACACTGTTTTTACTGAAGGTCATTTAGTGGATAACATTTTATTCACCTTTTTTTTTTTTCCTAGGTGTCCATTTGTATATTTTATCACCATGCACTGAACTTTTTCCAATAAAGTACCTGACAGTCGAAGATGTATAAGGATAAACTTACACTGGACTGAATGCATTGACAAATTCACAACTTACAGAAAGCAACACTTTAAATAAAGCTTGGGAGAGCCAACAATTAAGATTTTAGTAACACTTGCTTTTCTTTGGAAATGTTTACATGGGTTAATTTAGTCTTTTTCTTGAATATTATTTGTATCATTTGAACAGGTGGGTGTTTACCGTGAGGACACAGGCGTAGTGTGGTCCCCTAGAGAGATGCTTGGCTCAGAAAAACTGGAATATGGACGGAAGGGAAGAACATTAGGTTTAGTATCTATTGAAGAACGAGAGAAGGACAGTGCTATTCAGTCCGTCTTGCTAACTCATGAGGTAAGTTCCCCTCCTATTTTTAGAGAAAATTATAAGGTATTTTGTAATTCTAATTGATATATCCTGAGTGGTAACACCAAACATGTTCAATAATTTATAAGCTATGTAAAACAAAAGCTGATTTGAATGTTTTAATAAAAACTAAAAATATTTTGTAATGTGTGTATTGTTGGCAGTTTATGCTAGGATGAAATAACTCAAAGTATAAAATATATAATGGTGAAGGAAAAATGTACATTGTACATATTTGCTGAAAAGCAGACTCCAAAACTAGATTTAAGGGGTGGCAACAGAGAATAATTGTCAGGGGCCCCCCACAAAAAAAAGTACAGCCTCCCCTCACTTAGTGACATACTCATTTACCGACGACTTAGACTTACGACGGGCTCTCTGACCAGTATGCATACCTAAATAATGTATATTAGAGAGGATTTCCTCTATTCTGTTTATTACAGTATACATCTACCATCCGACTTACGACTGAGTTCGGTTCCGAGAAACCGGTCGTAAGTCGAAATGGTCATAAGTTGAACTTTACTGAAGATCAACAAAACATTTTTGTAATGACTTTATTTTATTGTTTTATTTTGGTATTTCATGTTTTACTTTACTTTTTATGTTGTTAGTACTGTATTTTATACTGTAAGGTTTAGGATAAACACTGTGTACAACACAAATAGTTGTTTATTTCCCAGAAATTTGGCATAAAAAACACGGTCGTAAGTCGAGTGGTCGTAAGTCGAGCAGGTCGTAAGTCGGATGGTAGGTGTATGTACACTACATTACTGTATAAACATAAAAAATACACCAGAAATGTTATAAATGGTGCAAAGGTGACATTAAAACAATATCAGAGATGGTTGACACAAACCCACTACCATTATATAGTAGTATGCTCCTCATTTAGCAACGAATTCGTTTACCAATGTGGTCTTAGGAACGGAACTCCATCGTTAAGTGAGGAGAGGCTGTAATTTGTACTAAGAAAAATATTAATTTATAATGTTTGACTGAAGCAAATAATTACAAATAATTTACAGTAGGCTTAATTGGAAGGGATTGTATAATAAGACTGCATACCCACTCATTGTGTACAATGCTTTTTATCTGTGTTTAAACTACGAAATGTTACAGCTGCTAAATTTTTATTATTCTTAGTGGTAGTACTAACATCAGCAACAACTGTTAACTGTAGAATGGGGCATCCACAAACTCCCCAGGCCACTACCCCTTCAATTATATCTGACCCCAAAACTCCTTACTGGGGTCACCATCTAACCTCTTGTATTTTCTGTAGCACTAACAGTTCATCTTAAAACAATAATTGCTTAATGTGAGCAAAGGACGAGCAAAATAAAAGGTGCTAAATAAAACCAAGATGAATCTATTTAAAAATTAAAAAAAAAATAACTATGGTGAAAAAGTAATTTACATTTACAGTGCATAGATATTACGTAGTAAGTTGGTAGACAGCAACCACCCAGGGAGGTACTACCGTCCTGCCAAGTGAATGTAAAACAAAAGCCTGTAATTGTTTTACATGATGGTAGGATTGCTGGTGTTTTTTTGTCTGTCTCATAAATATGCAAGATTACAGATATGTCTTGCTACTTCTTCTTACACTTAGGTCACACTACACATACATGTACACGTTTATTTATACACACTCATCTGAGTTTTCTTTGATTTTATCTTAATAGTTCTTGGTCTTATTACTTTTCCTTTTATATCCATGGGGAAGTGGAATAAGAATCTTTCCTCCGTAAGCCATGCGTGTTGTAAAAGTCAACTAAAATGCCAGGAACAATGGGCTAGTAACCCCTTTTCCTGTAAAGATTACTAAAAAGAATAAGAAGAAAATTGTCAAAGTGGGAAGTCTGAATGTGCGTGGATGTTGTGCAAATGATAAGAAAGAGATGATTGTGGATGTTATGAATGAGAAGAAGCTGGATGTCCTGGCTTTAAGTGAAACAAAGCTGAAGGGGGTGGGAGAGTTTCAGTGGAGAGGAATAAATGGGATTAAGTCAGGGGTTTCAAATAGAGTTAGAGCTAAAGAAGGAGTAGCAATAATGTTGAAGGATAAGATATGGCAGGAAAAGAGGTACTATAAATGTATTAATTCAAGGATTATGTGGAGGAAAAATAAAGGTTTGATGTGAAAAGTGGGTTATAGTAAGTGTATATGCACCTGGAGAAGAGAGAAGTGTAGAGGAGAGAGAGATTTTGGGAAATGTTGAGAGAATGTGTGGGGAGTTTTGAACCAAGTGTGAGAGTACTTGTGGTTGGGGATTTCAATGCTAAAGTGGGTATAAATGTTGTGGAGGGAGTAGTAGGTAAATTTGGGGTGCCAGGGGTAAATGTAAATGGGGAGCCTTTAATTGAGCTATGTTTAGAAAGAGATTTGGTAATAAGTAATACATATTTTATGAAAAAGAGGATTAAATATACAAGGTATGATGTAGCACGTAATGAAAGTAGTTTGTTAGATTATGTATTGGTGGATAAAAGGTTAATGGGTAGGCTCCAGGATGTACATGTTTATAGAGGGGCAACTGATATATAGGATCATTATTTAGTTGTAGCTACAGTTAGAGTAAGAGGTAGATGGGACAAGAGGAAGGTGGCAACGACAAGTAGGAGGGAAGTGAAAGTGTATAACCTAAGGGAGGAGGAAGTTCGGGTGAGATATAAGCGACTATTGGCAGAAAGGTGGGCTAGTGCAAAGATGAGTAGTGGGGGGGGGGGGGGTTTGAAGAGGGTTGGATGAGTTTTTAAAAATGCAGTATTAGAATGTGGGGTAGAAGTTTGTGGTTATAGGAGGGTGGGGGCAGGTGGAAAGAGGAGTGATTGGTGGAATGATGAAGTAAAGGGTGTGATAAAAGAAAAAAAGTTAGCTTATGAGAGGTTTTTACAAAGCAGAAGTGTTATAAAAAGAGCAGAGTATATGGAGAGTAAAAGAAAGGTGAAGAGAGTGGTGAGAGAGTGCAAAAGGAGAGCAGATGATAGAGTGGGAGAGGCACTGTCAAGAAATTTTAATGAAAATAAGAAAAAATTTTGGAGTGAGTTAAACAAGTTAAGAAAGCCTAGGGAACGTATGGATTTGTCAGTTAAAAACAGAGTAGGGGAGTTAGTAGATGAGGAGAGGGAGGTATTAGGTAGATGGCGAGAATATTTTGAGGAACTTTTAAATGTTGAGGAAGAAAGGGAGGCGGTAATTTCATGCACTGGCCAGGGAGGTATACCATCTTTTAGGAGTGAAGAAGAGCAGGATGTAAGTGTGGGGGAGGTACGAGAGGCATTACGTAGAATGAAAGGGGGTAAAGCAGCTGGAACTGATGGGATCATGACAGAAATGTTAAAAGTAGGGGGGAATATAGTGTTGGAGTGGTTGGTACTTTTGTTTAATAAATGTATGAAAGAGGGGAAGGTACCTAGGGATTGGCGGAGAGCATGTATAGTCCCTTTATATAAAGGGAAGGGGGACAAAAGAGATTGTAAAAATTATAAAGGAATAAGTTTATTGAGTATACCAGGAAAAGTGTACGGTAGGGTTATTATTGAAAGAATTAGAGGTAAGACAGAATGTAGGATTGCGGATGAGCAAGGAGGTCTCAGAGTGGGTAGGGGATGTGTAGATCAAGTGTTTACATTGAAGCATATATGTGAACAGTATTTAGATAAAGGTAGGGAAGTTTTTATTGCATTTATGGATTTAGAAAAGGCATATGATAGAGTGGATAGGGGAGCAATGTGGCAGATGTTGCAAGTATATGGAATAGGTGGAACGTTACTAAATGCTGTAAAAAGTTTTTATGAGGATAGTGAGGCTCAGGTTAGGGTGTGTAGAAGAGAGGGAGACTACTTCCCGGTAAAAGTAGGTCTTAGACAGGGATGTGTAATGTCACCATGGTTGTTTAATATATTTATAGATGGGCTTGTAAAAGAAGTAAATGCTAGGGTGTTCAGGAGAGAGGTGGGATTAAATTATGGGGAATCAAATACAAAATGGGAATTGACAGTTACTTTTTGCTGATGATACTGTGCTTATGGGAGATTCTAAAGAAAAATTGCAAAGGTTAGTGAATGAGTTTGGGAGTGTGTGTAAAGGTAGAAAGTTGAAAGTGAACATAGAAAAGAGTAAGGTGATGAGGGTATCAAATGATTTAGATAAAGAAAAATTGGATATCAAATTGGGGAGGAGGAGTATGGAAGAAGTAAATGTTTTCAGATACTTGGGAGTTGACGTGTCGGCGGATGGATTTATGAAGGATGAGGTTACTCATAGAATTGATGAAGGAAAAAAGGTGAGTGGTGCGTTGAGGTATATGTGGAGTCAAAAAACGTTATCTATGGAGGCAAAGAAGGGAATGTATGAAAGTATAGTAGTACCAACACTCTTAACCCCTTCAGGGTCCAAGGCCAAAATCTGAAGTGGTGCTCCAGTGTCCAAGAAATTTTGAAAAAAAAAACAAATTATTTTTTCTTACAGAATTAAAGAGCATATTTTTGTGAAGGTAATAAGACAAAAAAAAAATTCTGATCAGTACTTACCGAGATACAGTGCCAAGAAGTTTGTCAAAAATGATGTGGTGGCGGCAACATCGACGAATTCCACATACGCGCATTACATTATTTTGCGGTTTTTACATTTTTTTTTCTTTTCTTTTCCAATTTTTTTCTATTCCTACTAACATTTGGGGCCTGAGAGACCAATACTGTATATAATGTATATATATATAAACTACTCACAGTATTGAACACAATAACCAGCACTAAAAGTTATTATCATATTGTTTACCACTGTTGTTTAATACAATAAACATCCCACAAATCTTGTATAATACTAATGTTCTATCATATATTAACATATTACATCACTGGAACATGGTTGTTAGAACTGCTGGAGATTGTGGAACACCTTGAAACAAGGCACCATGCACAGAGGCAACCTTACATTCTCACACAAAACCGAGTGTCTTTTGCGTCTTGTTCCCGTCGTTTTGTTGTGCACGACGATGCATCTCTTCTGAGCAATTTCTTCTGAGTTGAAGGAAGTTGTAATGTGAAATGAATCACCTTCCTTCCCCACAAACGCTTGGGTATAACATCCTGATGAATTCCCGAGACTTGTTGTATAGCAGGTGTTCTTAACCTGGTACTTCATTATGAGTGTCTGATCAACAGACAAACAAAATTCACCATATACGGTGGTCCTGTTGCAGTCTTTATTTGATACATTATTATATGCATTAGCATTGAAATGTCCATGAGATGGAAGAAAAGTTCATGTACCTACCACTTGTTAACTCTTACGAACACAGTCAACGAAAACCATCGCATGTCACATTGTCAACTCAAGCGCATGTTATGTGTATAATCAATCACTGTCACTGGTTTTCGAATACGTCATTAGTAACTCGATCAACTTGGCCACTGTCTTGCATTCATTTATGGTGAATGGTTTGTCAACATATAAATTACCCCTCAGAGGGGACAGGAGCCATATTAGGGAAACAAGTGTAGACAAAGATAAGCTAAAAACAATATGCAAACTAGAAATACCGCAGGAAATAGCAACATGAGGACTTCCACTCGAATAGTGAGTGATATAATACCAAAAACAACTGGTGGGACTCCATTGTTGGTGAGCTGAGGAGGATAGAAGCTAAGACAGGGAAACATGCACCACATGAATAGCAGTCACAGAAACCCACGGCCAACGGAAACCAAGCCTGTGCACATACTATGCACTTGATATCTGCTGGCATGGAAATCTGGAAAAACAGATGGGACGTGCAACTATGACCACCCCCTGAAAAGCCAAGGCCCAAAGGGACGACAACAGGAAAATGACAAACCTCCCTTCCTGTAAGCTTTTTCACCCAGAATCTGTGTACCTCTCAGTACAGGAAAGACTGTGCTAATAACTAAATTGCCAGGCATACCATCTAAAGGGGACAAAAAGATACAAAACATCCAGGCCAATGGGAAAACCTGGGTATCCACAGCCACTCAAAGAGGGAGAGGAATTTTCTAGTGCCAGAAGGAAAAAAAACTGGCAGGAAGGCAGAAATCGTACACCAAATCCATCATTCCTGGAGTGGAACCACGTCGATGTCCTCCACTTCCAAACCAACAGATACAGTGCTAATTGCCAGGAAAAAAAAATCCCCCCCAGTACCAACAATACCAACATTCCGATAACATTCTTCTTGCAAATATACATGGTCAAAAGCCAGCAACAAAACAAACAAAAATACCTTTCATCCGTGGACTGCTTGCAGAGGCAAAGGCAATGTCGCGGCTTCCACTTGAGACCCACATAAAGATCACATTGGGACAACGAAAATTGGATCCCAGGTTACAACCTATACAGATGTGACAGAGTGAACAGGCAAAAGGGGGGGGGGTTTGGCCTGTACATGCAGAGTCAATTGTTTGCGCACAGAACTGCTTAATGCCTCATATGATGTAGTGGAAGTTTTGCAGTAAAGTCGAGAACCAAAACCTAGTCATTGGTGGTAGTCTACAAGCGTGTCCGGATGCAACAATCCCAGCAATTTCCAGGTAAAACTGTTAAAAATTGACCACTGTCTGGAAAATCTTCCAGCCTCCTGCACCCAATATTTGCTCCTGGGGGATTTCAACTTAAGGCACCTAAAATGGAGGAATATAGCAAATAATATTTTGCAGTAATAACACCAGGAGCAGCTCAGAATGAAAAACTTCACACTCACACGAGCTTTTAAATCTCGCAACAAAATTCAATTTAAAACCAGCAAATAATAGAGCCAGACTAAACTGGAGAATACACTAGACCTCATCTGTCACAAACAATGAAGATCTGATAAGAAATGCACCATATCAAAAAACATATACTCAGATCAACAACATACTTGAGGCTCAGACTAGCAGTGCGTGGACCCCAGACCGACATAATGAGACTAGTCACGAGGGAGCATCCACCCAAATTCAACTTCATAACAAAAACAAAAAGTGGAGCCAAGTAAAACCAAGTCCGAAAAAATAAATCCGATATAAGCTGGGAGAGATAAACTAAGCAACACAGACCCCAACAATAATCCTAGAACTGATTAATCGGTCGGTGGCACCCCTCGATGTATGCACAAGGCTTATTCTCTCTAAGAAAAAAGGAAGGAGTAGTGTAAAATAGAAAGAGACAGCGCCCCTTTACAGGTCGACGGAAAAAGAAGAACCAGGAGCGCTAAAAGAGGTCAATATAACTGAAATGCGTAGGGAGACACAGGTTCAAGGAAATAGCAAGCATCGAACTTAACATAAAGAATCCTTTAGGAGTCAGAATCGCGGGAAAACTAAGCCTAAATGAAATTGAAAGAAACCCAAAGTATTTCTTCTCCTATGCAAATCAAAATCGAGAACAACGTCCCGTATTGGGGCCCCTACATAACAAGATTGGTCCTACACAGATGACAGCAAGGAATGAGTGAGCTAGCTCAAGTCCCAATATGACTCAGTTTTTTTAGCAAGCCGCTAACGCAGACTGAGAGTCAAGATCAAAATGAATTTTTTTATGAGAGGAGCCACAAAGATTTGAATTAACACAAGCCTATCCGATTTATCCTGACGCCAAAATGACTTCGAACAGGCGATAAATGACAGTGGCCATGCACTCTGCCCCAGGGCCAGACTCTGGAACTACTCTGTGTTCATCAAGAACGCAAGAAGCCCCCTAATTCACGAGCCTTTTCCTCCTATGGCGAGGAGCATTGGACACTTGGGTTCGTCCCACAGTTACTACAAACAAAACATAGCCCCACACCACAAAGGTGCAGTAAAAGCAACAGCAAGAATCTACAGACCGCAATAGCACTAAAACAAATCCCATATCAATAAAAAATTTTGAAAGGGTCCGAAGAAGGCAAATCAGCACCACCCATCTAGAAACCCATCAGTTTACAGCAACCCAGGGCAACATGGTTTTAGAAACAGGTCGCTCCTTTCTGGTCTCAACTATTGGATCACTACGACAAGGTCCTAATGCACTTGAAGACAAAATGAATGCAGATGTAAATATACGACTTGCAATAGCCTTCGACAAGTGTGAAGCATGGCGTAATAGCGCACGAAAATGCGTGCAAAGGAATAACAGGAAAAGGAAGCGGTCGATGGATCTATAATTTCCTCACTAACATAACCACAGAGAGTAGTCGTCAACAGAGTAAAGTCCGAGGCACTACGGTGGAAAAGCTCTGTTCCACAAGGCACAGTAACTCCTCCCATCTTGTTCCTCATCCACATATCCGACATAGACAATATGTCAGCCACAGCAACCCCGTGTCTCCTTTGCAGATGACACCCAATCTGCAAGACAAGTGTGATTCCATTGGGGCAGACACGCAAGGCCTTCCAGGCGTACATCAACCAATCATTCAAGTGGGCTGCAGAAAACAATATGAAGTTCAACTATGAGATAATTTCAATTACTCAGATATTGTAAACAAGCGGAAATTAAAAATCTTCATCATGAGTACAAAACAAATTCTGGCCACAAAATAGAGCGAAAACACCAACGCCAAAGACCTGGAGTGATCATGTCGGAGGATCTCACCTTCAAGGGACCTTAACATTGTATCAATCGCAGGGTTAATCTCTAGAAAAATGACAGGATGGATAATGAAACCTTCAAACTATGGAGGCCAAGCCCAGATGACACTCTTCAGTCACTTGTTCTATCTATGGCTGGAGTATTGCTGCACACTAACGCACCTTTCAAGGCAGGTGAAATAGCCCGACCTAGAAAATAATGTACAGAGAACTTTCACGGCGCACAAAACGGAGATAAAACACCTCATTTCTGGGATCGCTTGAGGTTCCTAAACTGTATTCCCTGGAACGCAGTAGGAGAGATACATGATTATATACCCTGGAAAATCCTAGAGGACTATAACCGAACTTGCACACGAAAATCACTCACTACGAAAGCAAAAGACTTGGCAGACGATGCACCATCCCCCCAATGAAAAGCAGGGGTGTCACTAGCACGTTAAGAGACCATACAATAAGTGTCAGGGGCCCGAGACTGTTCAACTGCCTCCCAGCATACATAAGGGGGATTACCAACAGACCCCTGGTAGTCTTCAAGCTGGCACTGGACAAGCACCTAAAGTCAGTTCCTGATCAGCCGGGCTGTGGCTCGTACGTTGGTTTGCGTGCAGCCAGCAGCAACAGCCTGGTTGATCAGGCTCTGATCCACCAGGAGGCCTGGTCACAGACCGGGCCGCGGGGGCGTTGACCCCCGGAACTCTCTCCAGGTAAACTCCAGGTAAACAATGTGACATCTCGTTTGTCATGCCACCGTAATGCCATGATGTCATTGGCAGTAAACACCTGCACGTCATCACCACGAGCACCTGTGTTGAGCCTGGGCATATGTTTACGATTAGAACGCACTGTGCCACACACATCTGTCTTGTTCACTCGCATGAAATCACTGAGTAATGGGCTTGTGTACCAGTTATCGGTATATAATGTATGCCCCTTACCAAGATAAGGTGCCATCATGTTTCTCACTATGTCACCTGAGATATCCAATAACATCTTGGTATCTTTCAATGTTTTACTACCCGTGTATACAACAATATCCAACACCAGGCCACTGTCACAATCACAGAGTACAAACAGTTTTATACCAAAGTGTTTCCTCTTGCTCGGTATGTACTGCTTGAATGACAGTCTACCTTTGAACAAAATCAAAGACTCGTCAATTACAAGATTCTTGAATGGATAAAAGTATATGCTGAACTTTTGTTTGAGATACATGAAAACATTTCTAATCTTGTATGACCTGTCACTTCTGTCAGGCCTGGTTTTGTCAGAGAAGTGCAACATACATAAGAGTAAGATAAACCTGTTCACTGGTATGATTTCACTGAAGACCGGGGTAGAAATTAGCCGATCTGTGGACCAGTATGCTTTTATATTATGCTTATACACATGAGGCATAAGCATTATTGTTGCAAAAAGCAAATACATTTCTGCAACAGTCGTCTCTTTCCACCTGTGTAGTCTTGACTGTGGTGATAAGATTGTATTTGCCATGGTGTACTCAAAATACTTATTACTTTCCCTGACAATAGTTTCCATCAATGGCTGGTCAAAGAATAATTCAAAGAATTCCAGTTCATTGGCCGTGGTTCCAAGGGGACAAGTAGGTAGAATTCCACTTTGAGAGTCATCAAAGTGGTGAGGCTTGGGAACAAAATTGGGATTTTGCTGCCAATCCCACATACGGTTTGCTGGTGGATACTGGACATCATAGGCTGGTTGTGCGGGTGTTGTGGTTGTGGTGGGCTGTGGCTGACGCTCCGCTTGTCCTTGAACTGACGAGTCAGCAGCATGGGTCCCAGCGTGGCCTGGTGAGTCACGCATGGCGGTGCCACTACCATCACCACTAACACCATCCACTGATGCCTGTGGTCTATCCATGCCAAGTGTAGCCACATCATCCTCACTATCACTACTAAAACTGGTGTAGGGGCCACGGGATGTACTCCGGGATGTACTCCGTCCCCTGGGCACAGCATAGGGTACACTACCCGAGCGCATGCGGCGGTGAACATACCGACGCTTCACTGGTGAATATGATTCCTCACTATCACTACTCGAATGATCGTCGAGCGCAATAAAATCACAATCCACGTCACTATCATCATCATTACTGAAGTCAGAGGCCTGGCCACGCGAAAATATTAGTTTTCTCTTGCATTGAGGAACAACCGACCGTGAGTCACGAGTGCCCACACCAGAGGTAGAAGGTTGAGGATCGTCAGGGTTTTCTGCACTATTATCGATATCCTGGTCATTCTTTTCGGTCACTAACTGATCAAAGCCGTAGAATTCGTCTTCATTTCCACTTCCATCACTGTCAGAACTATCAGATAGGAAGAGGAGAGTCCCAATTTTCCGGGGAGTGAGATGACTTGCGACGAGGCATGGTGAACAAGGGTAACTGAGCCGGCGTTCCCACAATGCTATGCGGGCGCCTAGATTTTTTGTTTATGGCGCACACCCACCACGCAGACCCGTTCTCTCACATGTAGGCCTATGAGCGTTTTCGCGCTAAACTTGATGGCGCTAGAATTTTGGCGTAGATCTACGGTTTGGACACTCAACGTGAAGCCGTAGATCTACGGGACGGACCCTGAAAGGGTTATATGAGTGTGAAGCTTGGGTTGTAAATGCAGCAGCGAGGAGGTGGTTGGAGGCAGTGGAGATGTCCTGTCTAAGGGCAATGTGTGGTGTAAATATTATGCAGAAAATTCGGAGTGTGGAAATTAGGAGAAGGTGTGGAGTTAATAAAAGTATTAGTCAGAGGGCTGAAGAGGGGTTATTGAGGTGTTTTGGTCATTTAGAGAGAATGGATCAAAGTAGAATGACATGGAGAGCATTTAAATCTGTAGGAGAAGGAAGGTGGGGTAGGGGTCATCCTCGAAAAGGTTGGAAGGAAGGGGTAAGGGAGGTTTTTGTGGGCGAGGGGCTTGGACTTCCAGCAGGCATGCATGAGCGTGTTCGATAGGAGTGAATGGAGACGAATGGTATTTGGGACTTGACGATCTGTTGGAGTGTGAGCAGGGTAATATTTAGTGAAGGGATTCAGGGAAACCAGTTATTTTTATATAGCCAGACTTGAGTCCTGGAAATGGGAAGTACAATGCCTGCACTCTAAAGGAGGGGTTTTGGGATATTAGCAGTTTGGAGGGATATGTTGTGTATCTTTATACGTATATGCTTCTAAACTGTTGTCTTCTGAGCACCTTTGCAAAAACAGTGATTATGTGTGAGTGAGGTGAAAGTGTTGAATGATGATGAAAGTATTTTCTTTTTGGGGATTTTCTTTCTTTTTTGGGTCACCCTGCCTCGGTGGGAGACGGCCGACTTGTTGAAAAAAAAAAAAGATATTAAATATTATGTTCATACCGTATCATTAATAAAATATAATAGTAACTCTGGATAACAAATTTGTTGTTGAATGTATGTGATTTATACTAATACGAGTATCTTAACTACTACCGAGAGGTCGTTCCGAGGGTCAACGCCCCCGTGGAACAGTCTTTGACCAACACGTAAGGAATTTTAGTTGAAAGAAAATGAAAATAAATGTTTCATGCATTTTTACTATTTTTACCATTGAATAGCATGTACATAAGTCAGTTCTTTCTTTTTTTCAACACACCGGCCATATCCCACCGAGGCGGGGTGGCCCAAAAGGAAAAACAAAAGTTTCTCCTTTTACATTTAGTAATATACACAGGAGAAGGGGTTACTAGCCCCTTGCCCCCGGCATTTTAGTCTCCTCTTATAACTCGCATGGCTTACGGAGAAAGAATTCTGCTCCACTTCCCCATGGAGGTAAGAGGAAATAAACAAGAACACGAACTAGAAAGAAAATAGAAGAAAACCCAGAGGGGTGTGTATATATATATGCTTGTACATGTATGTGTAGTGTGACCTTAGTGTAAGTAGAAGTAGCAAGACATACCTGAAATCTTGCATGTGTATGAGACAGAAAAAAGAGACACCAGCAATCCTACCATCGTGTAAAACAATTACAGGCTTCAGTTTTACACTCACTTGGCAGGACGGTAGTACCTCCCTGGGCGGTTGCTGTCTACCAACCTACTACCTAGGACATATGTCAGTTGTGCTTCTTATTTTAATAAACAATCTTAATAATGCATGTCACTTATTTTCTTCAAATTGCTTACATATTTTGAGTACTACTGATGAGCTGACATCAGTTGAACAGCATGTACATACAAATGTCACTCGTGCAATGTGCATATCTTTTTAATAAACAATGCCTGAAAAAAAAATTTCTGTACTAAAAATTCTGACATACTGGACTAAGTTAGACATCAGATCTGAGATCATCTTGCTCAAGTTAATAAACATTTACCACAGCAGACAACAATTTTTTTTTGTCCAGTGTAATAGTTAAAAATTAAGCCATACTATTTTTCTTTATACATGGAGTGGTATTCGGAGCACCTCTGCAGAAACAGTGATTATGTATGAGTGAGGTGAAAGTGTTGAATGATGATGAAAGTATTTTATTTTTGGGGATTTTCTTTCTTTTTGGGTCACCCTGCCTCAGTGGGAGACGGCCAACTTGTTAATAAAAAAAAAACATGGAGTGCTAGAAGAACAGAATAAATTATGAGAGTAGGTAGTAAGTGACATAGCTATTATAAATTTTAAAGACTGTGATGAATGTATTAATGAAAATGAGACACCACGTTCTGTACTGTAATTTAAAATAAGTTGGTACCACTAACTTTATACAGTAATTTAAGTACAGGAGTTAGGGAACATGACTGCTAGTTTATATTACTGAGATTGCAAAATATTATTATTATTTTTTTTTTTTTTTTAACAAGTCGGCCGTCTCCCACCGAGGCAGGGTGACCCGAAAAGAAAGAAAATCCCCAAAAATTAAATACTTTCATCATCATTCAACACTTTCACCTCACTCACACATAATCACTGTTTTTGCAGAGGTGCTCAGAACACAACAGTTTAGAAGCATATTCAGTGGACCCTCGACCAGCGATATTAACCTGTTCCTGAGAGCTCATCGTTAATCGAAATTATCGTTAGTTGAGTTAATTTTCCCCATAAGAAATAATGGAAATCAAATTAATCCGTTCCTGACACCTCAAAGTATTGAAAAAAAAAATTTTACCACTTGAAATATTAATTTTAATACACACAAACTGAAGAAGACATGCACAGTTACATGACACTTACCTTTATTGACGATCTGGTGATGATTGATGGGATGGGAGGAGGGGAGAGTGTTGATCTTCTTAGTGTTTAGAAGGGGAATCCCCTTCCATTAGGACTTGAGGTAGCAAGTTTTTTTCCGGGGTTACTTCCCTTGTTCTTTTAATGCCACTAGGACCAGCTTGAGAGTCACTGGCCTTCTGTCAAACAACACATCTGTCCATAGAGGCCTGTACCTCCCGTTCCTTTATGACATTTCTAAAGTGTTTCACAACATTGTCAGTGTACAGGTTGCCAAAACGGCTTGCAGTAGCTGCATCAGGGTGATTTTCATCCGTAAAGGTTTGCACTTTAAGCCACATTGCACAGATTTTCTTAATCTTAGAAGTAGGCAACTTCTTCAATTTCTCTATCCCCTCCTCCGAAGCAGTTTCCTCGGGTGTGGCCTCATGCTGATGAAGATGATCTAGCAGCTCATCAGTGGTTAGTTCTTCATTGTCCTCCTCCACCAACTCTTCCACATCCTCCCCACTAACCTCCAACCCCAAGGACTTCCCCAATGCCACAATGGATTCCTCAACTGGCATAGGATTCTCAGGGTTAGCCTCAAACCCTTCAAAATCCCTTTTGTCTACACATTCTGGCCACAGTTTTTTCCAAGCAGAGTTCAAGGTCCTCTTAGTCACTTCCTCCCAAGCCTTACCTATAATGTTTACACAATTGAGGATGGTAAAGTGATCTTTCCAAAACTCTCTTAGTCAGCTGAGTTTCTGAGGTCACTACAAAGCACCTTTCAAACATAGCTTTTGTGTACAGTTTCTTGAAGTTGGAAATGACCTGCTGGTCCATGGGCTGCAGGAGAGGAGTGGTATTAGGAGGCAAAAACTTCACCTTAATGAAGCTCATGTCCCTCGAAAGTCGCTCTGCCAAGTCTGAAGGATGACCAGGAGCATTGTCTAATACCAGGATTCACTTAAGATATAATTTCTTTTCAATTAGGTAATTTTTCACAGTGGGGGCAAATGCATGGTGTAACCAGTCATAGAAAAAGTCCCTAGTGACCCATGCCTTACTGTTTGCCCTCCACAGCACACACAAATTAGCCTTGAGGACATTGTTTTTCCTGAACACTGGGAGTTTGAGTGATACACCAATAAAGGCTTCACTTTGCAATCACCACTAGCATTGGCACACATCAACAGAGTAAGCCTGTCTTTCATAGGCTTATGTCCTGGGAGTGCCTTTTCCTCCTGAGTAATGTACGTCCTGCTTGGCATTTTCTTCCAAAACAGGCCTGTTTCGTCACAATTAAACACTTGTTCAGGTTTCAGCCCTTCACTGTCTATGTACTCCTTGAATTCCTGCACATATTTTTCAGCCGCTTTGTGGTCCGAACTGGCAGCCTCACCACGCCTTATCACACTATGAATGCCACTACGCTTCTTAAATCTCTCAAACCAACCTTTGCTGGCCTTGAATTCACTCACATCACCACTAGTTGCTGGCATTTTTTTAATTAAATCGTCATGCAGCTTCCTAGCCTTTTCACATATGATCGCTTGAGAGATGCTATCTCCTGCTATCTGTTTTTCGTTTACCACACCAATAAGAGTCTCTCAACATCTTCTATCACTTGCGATCTCAGTTTCGAAAACATAGTTGCACCTTTGGCAAGAACAGCTTCCTTGATTGCCATTTTCTTGCCCACAATAATAGCGATGGTTGATTGGGGTTTACTGTACAACCTGACCAGCTCGGAGACACGCACTCCACTTTCATACTTAGCAATGATCTCTTTCTTCATCTCCATAGTAATTCTCACCCTTTTTGCTGTAGGGTTGGCACTAGAAGCTTTCTTGGGGCCCATGGTGACTTATTTTGCAGGTGCAATCACTACAAAGGCTGTGATAATATGAAATGTTCCAATTGTATGTTTGGAAGCGACCGCGGTGGCTGGCTGGCTTGTAAACACTGGCACCCATGGGACAAGTGAGGCGCGCTCAGGCCAAAGTGGACGCATCTTGAACGGAACGAATAGCGTTGGTCGGGTTTTTTAGCGCTAGTCAAGGCAAAATTTTTGCGTTAAAATGTATCGCTAGTCGGATTTATCGTTAATCGATGCCATCGCTGGTCGAGGGTCCACTGTATATGTACGTATAAAGTTACACAACATATCCCTCCAAACCGCTAATATCCCGAACCCCTCCTTTAGAGTGCAGGCATTGCACTTCCCATTTCCAGGACTCAAGTCTGGCTATATAAAAATAACTGGTTTCCCTGAATCTCTTCATTAAGTATTACCCTGCTCACACTCCAACAGATCATCAGGTCCCAAATACCATTTGTCTCCGTTCACTCCTATTGAACACGCTCATGCACGCCTACTGGAAGTCCAAGCTCCTCGCCCACAAAACCTCCCTTACCCCTCCCTTCCAACCTTTTCGAGGACGACCCCTACTCCGCCAATACACATTTTGGCTCATTCGTATTACTAAGAACCATACAACCTAATACAGTAGTAACAAAAATGACCAATGTGTAGAGCAAGAAATTTTAAAGCTTTTAAACATTTTATTTATTTCATGCAGAGATGAAAACTGTCCAGTACGTTAATGTGAAATGTAGATTCACTGCATGAATTTGTAATAAAAATAACTTTACAATAAGTCATGTCAGAGAGTTTGCAGTGTGCTTTTTGAAAAACAACTTTAACTAATCTTTCATTTTGATAACAGGACTATGTGGGACGAACTTGGGCCTTCTCAGTGTTAGTGGTGGCATGCCTGGGTGTGGTAGTCTCCTTGTATGTCGCTGTGTATGTGGCTCTGCGGGTATGTGATGGAACTCTCACTGGTCCACAGGTAAGGTTAAGTGATGTCTATTGGAATCTACCAGTTGCAGAGTGCAGCTTTTGTCATACAGTACTTGTATTTAAACAGAAATGTATATCCTGCATGCATGAAACTTGAAAAGGTTTTTGTTTATCATGAATTGACATTTTATTAATTTATGGAAAAAATATTCCAGCACACATGACAACAAATATAACCAGTTTTGTTAATTGGAAAGTAGAACTGAATTGACTCGGTAATACTGCGTATTAGTAGCAATTCCCCTTAATTTATTTTAAAATTGAGAATTTATGTACTATATTTTTTTCATAACTACAAGCATTACTTCTCTATAAGGCCTTATACCTACAAGTGAAATAGTAAGAACTAACGTTGACAAAACTCCAGTCCACCTGAGGCATATAACATTCAAGCTAAAATAAGAAAATATGTAAGAAGATACCTGCCACTAAGATTGCTATTTACAAAAATCCATGAATGAGGCAAAGGGGGGCCTCAAGACTGGACATCTACAGATATCACCCTAATCTCCTGAAAAAAAAAAAAGAAACAGAAAATTGCCACTTCGACATTATACGCACTTACTTTGATAAGAGTTTACAAGGAACACATTCACCAGTTTGATGCAAAGAAATTTTTTGAAAAATTAGGTGGGTTGTGCTATTCCTGTCTTATAGCTCGCAGTTAACTACTGTACTTGTACGTCCAAATTATATAAAAAAGGAACACTAGACAGGACCCGAGAAAGTTTCCTTATTGAACAAGAAATATGTGTAAGCAGTTGGAATGGGATCCAAGAGAAGATAGTACAGTGGACCCCCGGTTTACGATATTATTTCATTCCAGAAGTATGTTCAGGTGCCATTACTGAACGAATTTGTTCCCATAAGGAATATTGTGAATTAGATTAGTCCATTTCAGACCCCCAAACATACACGTACAAACGCACTTACATAAATACACTTGCATAATTGGTCGCATTGGGAGCTGATCATAAACCGGGGGTCCACTGTATTTCTGTAACTGAAAAATTTTCCAGTTTCTGACTAAAGACTGAAGACTGAGCATCAAAAGGATATACATGTAACAGTTTCTGTGAACACAATCACATGACCTTTCTAGGGAGGCCTCTTGTCACACCGAAGGGACTCTTAATCGATTATTATTTGAGCTGCCCCTATTTTTTTATGAATCGGAAATATACGGATACCAAACCATACCATGGGTGGGGTATGGTTTCTTTGCAATCATGTCATTACGATTTCATGAGACTCGGATACCACATGGAAAAACATTCAGCACTTCTGAAGGACTGCCAAGCGGAACTGTCAGTACGCCGTATATTAATAGATAGTCCCTTCTATCAGAGAGCATACAGACCACTACTAACATCTACAGTGCTGTGATCACTCGCTGTGACCTTGCCGAGTGTCCCACATTTAATGCAGACTCGCTGTTGGCAGACATAACCTATTGCACCATCTTTTTTCAATTTTTTTTCACTCTCATTAACCCCTAGCCTTGCACACATGGAGCGCTGATTCTCCCATGCAGGTTTAGCACATGTTTTTGATAATACAGTAATATATTAATAATAGCATTTGTATACACATTTTCCTTTTTCTTTACTCTTTTTTTGTATTTAAGAGCTCTACAGAGTGAAAACAAGAGGTCCTACAAATATTTTACATGTTAATAACTGTTACTGTATCAGTTAATTTCAAAGCTTATTCCTAGCAATAACTTTAAGAGTTATTTTATGTGTATACCTTCTCCTTTCTCCTTCCCTCTTCTTCCTCCCCACAGTGGAGAATCCTTGATGCCGGTGATGGGCTCTTGGTCTAAGGAGTTGGACCTGTGCTCCCTTCCTTGGCTCAAACCTGAATACCTCCCATTCTTCCAGGAGCTGTATCATCAATGTAATAATTCCATTCTTTAACAATGTTTTATATTCAGCAGAAGTATATCACACATGAATCTAAACTGTCTTAATGATGTAACCAGGTTCTTGGTGCCATCCTGCTGCTGGGTGTGATGGGGCTGTATGCCTCCTGTGTTGTGTATGTCTTGCCTCCTACCTCCATGACCTGTGCTGTGCGTGAGTGGGCACCGCCTATGTGCCTGGCACTCTGCTATGGCATTCTTCTGGTCAAGTCGATGCATCTACGTGCTTTGGTATCAGTTGGGGTCGGGGGTGAAGTAAGTATTGAGAAGCACTAAACGAGACTTGAAATTAGTTTTTGTGAAAATTGCCAAGATATAGAGCTAACTTCTCAGTAAGGTAAATATTGCCCTGAATGCTGGACTATTGTAGTATCGGCTTCATAATTGTAGCTGTGCTTTTGCAATGTAGTTTTTGTAGTATAAATTTTGACTTCGAATATATGTTAAATGAAAACTTAAAGTATCTTTTTCCCTAAATTCCTTTTTCACAAGTTTCATTTTTCTTTCCTTTTTATCCTAATAAACATTCTTATTTTCTTATTTTTTTCCTCTTTTGAATTGATCGTAAGTGTTTGCACATATGTATATTAAGTACAGACAGATTCTCACAAGATCTGAAATATTATCTTGAAACTTAACACTCTGATCAATGGTACTGAGTTCTCTTTATTTTTTTTTTTTTCCCCCAACAAGTCTGCCGTCTCACACCCAGGCAGGGTGACCCAAAAAGAAAGAAAATCCCCAAAGAGAAAATACTTTCATCATCATTCAACACTTTCACTTCACTCATACATAATCACTGTCTTTGCAGAGGCGATCAGATACGACAGTTTAGAAGTCCCTCCAAACTGTCAGTATCCCAAAGTGCAGGCATTGTATACTGTACCTCCTATTTCCAGGACTCAAGTCTGGCTAACTTATAAAAAATTAAATAAATCACTTGTGTGATCTGTTAAGTAACACTGCTGATTTTCTTACTGGCATATTTCAGGTATCTCAAGTAAACCTCCACGTTTCCTTGTTGTTTATGCTAAGTGTGCAAGGTGCACTGTGTGTGCTGGGCCATGCAGGTGGCCTAGACATTGGAGAAGAACCACTGGTGAAAAATGGCTTGAATGGTAACCGGCAATGTGGGCAGAAGCGTATAGCCATACTTGCTACCCGGGTTTATCTCATCCTTCTACTGTTTCTTAGCCTCATCCTAGCCACTGTGAATCGCAAAATACAAAGAAACCACAATGAGGTAAAGCATACTTAACCAGTTCATTAGAGACATTGTCCTGCTGTAGGAAAGGCATAGCTTTTGTCATAATTTAGTTTCTCTTTATATCTATAGTTAATTTCCTATTTGGGTTGATCACACTCATTTATATGGCTGATTAAACTCATAGTCATGTGAAACTAAGCATGCATGCTTGTGATTAATTCATATCTCAGTTATAATCATGAGCAGTGAATGAAATAATAATATAATAAAATGAAATGCTAAACCCGAAAGGATTATACAGCTCTGCAGGTAGGGACGTGTGAAAGGAAAAATGTGGAAATGTGATGAGTTAGTAAAGGGCAGGAATAAGAATTGCAGTGGAACCTCTACCTGCGAGTTTAATCCATTCCATGACCTTGCTCGCAACTGGATTTGCTCGTTTGCAGAGTCAATTTTCCTCATTTAAATAAATTGAAATGCAATTAATCCATTCCAGTGGAATTCTGTACTTCAATAATTTCGCTAATATCAGCTCTACAGCTTATTTATCTATAACAGTTCATCTAATATGACAAAACAAACAATATAAATAACATAGAAGTCTGATATATACTCTAGAATGAATAAAATATGTCATTATGTATGTGGCAGTGGCGGCGGCCGATGAGAGTTTGTCTGGAGACAGGACAAAATACTCCTTGAATATTTCGCTATCATCAACTCTACGGCTTATTTATCTATCACAGTTCATCTAATATGAAATAATAAAAAATATAAATTAACATACAAACCTGATATATTCTCCAGAATGCATAAAATATTTCATTACGTAACAGGTGGAGGCGGCCACAACCGCTCCCTCTTTGTTGTGGTAAACACTGCCATCTAGTGACAGCCTTTTGAAGTTGTATTATTATAATTATTGCTATGTAGTACATTATTATTATTATATATGTACTATTATTATTATACGTATTATATTATTATTATTATTTTTATTTCTCTACAAGTCGACCGTCTCCCACCAAGGCAGGGTGACCCAAAAAGAAAATACTTTCATCATCATTCAACACTTTCACCTCACTCACACATAATCACTGTTTTTGCAGAGGTGCCCAGAATACAACAGTTTAGAAGTATATACGTATAAAAATACACAATATATCCCTCCAAACTGCCAATATCCCAAACCCTTCTTTTAGAGTACAGGCATTGTACTTCCCATTTCCAGGGCTCAAGTCTGGTTATGTAAAATAACCGGTTTCCCTGAATCCCTTCACTAAATATTACCCTGCTCACACTCCAACAGCTCATCAGGTCCCAAATACCATTCATCTCCATTCACTTCTATCTAACATGCTCATGCACAATTATTATTATACATATTATTATTATACATGTGATTATTTTTTTTTTTTATTAACACACTGGCCGATTCCCACCAAGGCAGGGTGGCCCGAAAAAGAAAAACTTTCACCATCATTCACTCCATCACTGTCTTGCCAGAAGGGTGCTTTACACTACAGTTTTTAAACTGCAACATTAACATCCCTCCTTCAGAGTGCAGGCACTGTACTTCCCATCTCCAGGACTCAAGTCCGGCCTGCCTTTTTCCCTGAATCCCTTCATAAATGTTACTTTGCTCACACTCCAACAGCACGTCAGGTATTAAAAACCATTTGTCTCCATTCACTCCCATCAAACACGCTCACGCATGCCCGCTGGAAGTCCAAGCCCCTCGCACACAAAACCTCCTTTACCCCCTCCCTCCAACCTTTCCCAGGCCGACCCCTACCCCGCCCTTTCCCTTTTACTACAGACTGATACACTCTTGAAGTCATTCTGATGCGCTCCATTCTCTCTACATGTCCGAACCACCTCAACAACCCTTCCTCAGCCCTCTGGACAACAGTTTTGGTAATCCCGCACCTCCTCCTAACTTCCAAACTATGAATTCTCTGCATTATATTCACACCACACATTGCCCTCAGACATGACATCTCCACTGCCTCCAGCCTTCTCCTTGCTGCAACATTCATCACCCATGCTTCACACCCCTATAAGAGCGTTGGTAAAACTATACTCTCATACATTCCCCTCTTTGCCTCCAAGGACAAAGTTCTTTGTCTCACAGATCCTAAGTGCACTGCTCACCTTTTCCCCTCATCAATTCTATGATTCACTTCATCTTTCATAGACCCATCCGCTGACACGTCCACTCCCAAATATCTGAATACATTCACCTCCTCCATACTCTTTCCCTCCAATCTGATATCCAATCTTTCATCACCTAATCTTTTTGTTATCCTCATAACCTTATTCTTTCCTGTATTCACTTTTAATTTTCTTCTTTTGCATACCCTACCAAATTCATCCACCAACCTTTGCAACTTCTCTTCAGAATCTCAAGAGCACAGTGTCATCAGCAAAGAGCAACTGTGACAACTCCCACTTTATGTGTGATTCTTTATCTTTTAACTCCACGCCTCTTGCCAAGATTCTCACATTTACTTCTCTTACAACCCCATCTATAAATATATTAAAAAACCACGGTGACATCACACATCCTTGTCTAAGCCTACTTTTACTGGGAAATAATCTCCCTCTTTCCTACATACTCTAACTTGAGCCTCGCTATCCTCGTAAAAACTCTTCACTGCTTTCAGTAACCTACCTCCTACACCATACACCTGCAACATCTGCCACATTGTTCCCCTATCCACCCTGTCATACGCCTTTTCCAAATCCATAAATGCCACAAAAAAACCCCTTTAGCGTTATCTAAATACTGTTCACTTATATGTTTCACTGTAAACACCTGGTCCACACACCCCCCACCTTTCCTAAAGCTCCTTGTTCATCTGCTATCCTATTCTCCGTCTTACTCTTAATCTTTCAATAATAACTCTACCATACACTTTACCAGGTATACTCAACAGACTTATTCCCCTATAATTGTTGCACTCTCTTTTGCTCC
>NC_069468.1:30390191-30405196 GCF_026875155.1 Cherax quadricarinatus
ATTATGTAAGTCGTCTAGCAACGACCTCCGCCCGGCCGTCGTGTGGAATTTTTTTTTATTTTCCGAAGCTATAACGCTTAATAGGTGTTTAATGTGTCGATATGAGTCAGAAATGTATTACGCTTGTGAAATGAGATTTAATCAGAAATGATCCTGTATAGGTATATTTTGTCCTGACAAACAGTACAGTATATACACTGAGCAGCTCTCAGCTATTTTTGAACGACTAATCAACTACTGTCATCCAAAATACCCAGAACTCACCACATGGAGGTGACTGCTCCTCGAGTTCCAGTGGCATTGTAAGATCCATGTAGCACCTGTCTAGCCAGCAATTTACAGATTTGGGTGTAAGCTGAACCTGCCTAGCATGGGCCAGTAGGCTTGCTGTCGTGTTCCTTCATTCTTGCGTTCTTGTGAGTGGTTGAAAAGCAGAACCAGGATCCAAGACTCCATCACAAATAGGAGAGTACATACATGACAAGAGCTCAGAGTACGACTGTAATCAGATTGAGTACAGGTGGTGCTGGGACGTCACCCGCCAGGGACACATGAAGGACAAAAGAGACGACCATATATAAAATTTCCTTGGGAACTGGTTATGGTGTGTGATGAGTCGAGCTGCTAGTCCACCTTTTTTGTATGTATGTTTTTATGTGTGACCTAATTCATGTCTGCATAAATAACTCATTACGACTGTGACCAGACATAAACATGTAAATTAGTTCATTACCACTGTAACTTGTTCAGCTGTTAAGGGCTTTGCGGCCCAGTCCCTGGACCCATTATATACCTTTGTAATCTTTTGACTACCACCTACAGAATGGATATGGAGTGCATAGTAAATATATTAAATTAACTAACTGTCTACTTTCGGTTCTGTTTATGTGTGACGGGACTAGAGACAAGCTCTAATATGAATTGTTTACATATGTAGTCGATTCACACACAATATATAATAAAATTGACTACATTAATATCGTTATTATCAAGGCACTAATGGGACACTCTCGATTTTGTTATATTTATAGATTAAAGAAGACAATTTTCTGTTTCTTATTCATAAGCCGAAAACTATTTAGGAGTGGATTATTATTATTATTATTATTATTATTATTATTATTATTATTATTATTATTATTATCATTATTATTATTATTATTATTATTATTATTATTATTATTATTATTATAAAATGCGTTGTTGAATCTGAAGTTACTACAGCAGATCAAGTGAGATTATGAATGTTGTATAGAGTTGAGAGTAGCAGCCATGACTTGTTCAAGAACCATACAACTTGCACTTTTAAGTTGTGTAATGCGGCACACCAGAGGTTGTGACATGTGTGTGTATATACATGTGTACTCACCTATTTACTCACCTATTTGTGGTTGCAGGGGTCGATTCATAGCTCCTGGCCCCGCCTCTTCACTGATTGCTACTAGGTCCTCTCTCTCCCTGCTCCATGAGCTTTATCATACCTCCCCTTAAAACTATGTATGGTTCCCGCCTCCACTACTTCACTTTCTAGGCTATTCCACGGCTTGACTACTCTATGACTGAAGAAATACTTCCTAACATCCCTTTGATTCATCTGAATCTTCAACTTCCAATTGTGACCTCTTGTGTCTGTGTCCCATCTCTGGAACATCCCGTCTTTGTCCACCTCGTCTATTCCGCGCAGTATTTTATGTCGTTATCATGTCTCCCCTGACCCTCCTGTCCTCCAGTGTCGTCAGGCCGATTTCCCTCAACCTTTCTTCGTAATACAATCCCCGTAGCTCTGGGACTAGTCTTGTTGCAAACCTTTGCACTTTCTCTAATTTCTTGACGTGCTTGACTAGGTGTGGATTCCAAACTGGTGCTGCATACTCCAGTATGGGCCTGACGTAAATGGTATACAGAGTCTTGAACGACTCCTTACTGAGGTATCGGAACGCTATCCGTAGGTTTGCCAGGCGCCCGTATGCTGCAGCAGTTATCTGATTGATGTGCGCCTCAGGAGATATGCTCGGTGTTATACTCACCCCCAGATCTTTTTCCTTGAGTGAGGTTTGCAGTCTTTGGCCATCTAAACTATATTGTGTCTGCGGTCTTCTTTGCCCTTCCCCAATCTTCATGACTTTGCATTTGGCAGGGTTAAACTCAAGGATCCAGTAGCTGGACCAGGCTTGTAGCCTGTCCAGGTCTCTTTGTAGTCCTGCCTGATGTGTGTGTATATACATGTGTGTGTATATACATGTGTGTGTATATACATGTGTGTGTATATACATGTGTGTGTATATACATGTGTGTGTATATACAGCATGAAGAGACACCTGAATAACGTTACTTCTTATTTAGTTTGATAGTATTATGTATCTCATACCCGACCTGTGGGTAGTAATATAAAAATTTAAGATAATGTTCAGCGACTGTGGCCCCATAAATATTACTCCAGGCTAGTCAAAATGCTATTATTATTATTATTATTGTTATTATTATTATTATTATTATTATTATTATTATTATTATTATTATTATTATTATTATTATATGGAAGCGCTAAACCTGAAATGGTCATACAGCGCCTGGGGAATAGGAGACAAACAGGTTTGATCATAGGGAGGGAAGGGGAACTCCATTTTTTCGGATCAAGAACTTGTCAGAAATGAAGGCCTCCTTCCCCACCTGCACTGATATCTTCGTCCTATAAATGTTCATTTCAAATTATAAATGTTACTCAAATTTTCACCTTTGCCAATTCTTAGAATATTAATGTTGTATATTATTATAAATGTTACTTTATATTTTGATATAGCAATTATATTGAATGTCGTTACCTTCACATATCGTGTGGGTGGCAGTCAAAAAATTATTGAGGCACATAATGGAGCCAGGGACTCAGCCCCAAATTTTTAATAAATAAGGAAGCTACAGGGGTAATGATCTGTTTACAAGTTAATGGTCTTTTTTGTACCAACATGAATTTACTCTCAAAAACATTATAAAGTAAGCTTATACACGGCTGAGTTATTTATAATACTCAATATAATAATAATAATTATTTACTACAAGTACGTGTATAAGGTATACAGTCCTAGCTGACATCAATGACATACTGCTATAAAGAAAGCCGCTTGTTATGCTAAGGTATTTCCCGCAAATTAGGTCAGTTTTGTCCCAGGATGCGACCCATACCAGTCGACTAACACCCCCGGTACCCATTTTATTGATGGTGAACATAGACAACTGGTGTAAGGAAATACGTCCGATGTTTCCATCCCTTCGCCGGGAATCGAACCCGAACCCCTCGCCGTGTGAAGCGAGAGCTTATACCACCACGCCACGGGGCATGGTTACCTGGAGGTTACCTGGAGGTTATTCCGGGGATCAACGCCCCCGCGACCCGGTCCATGACCAGGCCTCCCGATGGATCAGGGCCTGATCAACTAGGCTGTTACTGCTGGCCGCACGCAGTCCAACGTACGAGCCACAGCCCGGCTGATCCGGCACTGACTTTAGGTATCTGTCCAGCTCTCTCTTGAAGGCAGCCAGGGTTTATTGGCAATTCCCCTAATGCTTGATGGGAGGCTGTTGAACAGTTTTGAGCCCCGGACACTTATGGTGTTTTCTCTTAGTGTACCAATGGCGCCCCTACTTTTTATTGGGGCATTTTGCATCGCCTGCCAGTCTTTTACTTTCGTAGGGAGTGATTTCTGTGTGCAGATTTGGGACCATTCCTTCCAAGATTTTCCAAGTGTAGATTATGATATATCTCTCCCTCCTGCGTTCCAACGAGTACAAGTCAAGTGCTTCCAAGCGTTTCCAGTAGTTAAGGTGCTTAACAGAACTTATACGTGCAGTAAAGGATCTCTGTACACTCTCTAGATCTGCGATTTCACCTGCTTTGGATGGAGATGTTAATGTACAGCAGTATTCCAGCCTAGAGAGAATAAGTGATTTGAAAAGGATCATCATTGGCTTGGCATCTCTCGTTTTGAACGTTCTCATTATCCATCATATCATTTTCTTTGTACGTGCGATCGTGGCACTGTTGTGATCCTTGAAAGTGATATCCTCAGACATTACTACTCCCAGGTCCCTTACATTATTTTTCCGCTCTATTGTATGGCCAGAGTCTGTAGTATACTCTGTTCTAGTTATTATCTCCTCCAGTTTTCCATAACGGAGTATGGTTGAATAATGACAAGTTTAAGTAGTTGTGTGTTATTTACGATAGAAAAAGTAAGGGTATTTCCAGAATTGCTGGTTATATGCCACAATGGATAAAATACTGACATTTCTTGAACATTTGTAAGTTAGTTGTTTCTGAATTCTGAGAACATAATAACGCAGAGAGCAACATTAGTTCCTTTGACAAAGTTTACATTTGGTTATGTCTACGGTACATCAACTGGTAGTGCAAACTCCCAGAGATACCTGTAACCCAAGTACCAGCCGAAACCTGGCAGTAGTGACACCCAAGAATCTGTTGATTTTGTTAGATGTGGCTCCTCTTGCGTGATGGTGATGATAGATGGACTGACTACTGTCAATCTTCCTCTGTCACAAGTTAATGAAATTCAAAGTTCTTTTAGATTCATTGTTCTCAAACTACTAGCTGACACCTCAATGTTGCAACTAGTCCCTCCTTAAAGGCATAAGTCTTAGCTAGTTCACCAGTTATACTATGTATCTGAAGACCAGTGTGAGAGAGAATCCACAAAACGTGTGCTTTGGCTCTACTCTTACATTTCTTCCGTACCTTAGTCTAGATTCTGACACGAGTGCCATACTTGACACTCACTGAGGTAACAACATTTATGAATGATAGATCACTATGAATATATATGAATTAAATAAGTATGACGAACAGTTCAGTTTGTAGGTTAGAAGCCCAGTTGTCGCTGCATGCTTTAATTTGTATGTATAAGCTATGGTTGTGTGTTAACAACAGTGGCATTACCACCTGCACCAGTAAGCTGGTGAACACAACCATCAACGCTAAAATATCAGTACAAATTAAAGCATTATGCTTGGCTTCAAGAGGAAGCTTTGCGATCTAATAAGTTTCTTTGGGGAAAAGAGATAGTGATTTGGAAATTTTGCCATGGTACGAGGAAGTGTCAGTTCCAGTTTTCATGATCCATTTGGAAGAGTGCTTACTTGTGGTCATGAACGTTTGGCTTCTGTGCAAGAGTATATTAACATTAATGAAGGCATTTCTTTCAGTGACTCGGTTTCTGAGGCTTCGAATATTAAGCTTTATTAATTTATCTCCAAATAATTTAGGTCCATCGATAATCGTCTCGCGAAATATAACCAAATTAAAAAAAAACATTTCCTTATAACAGACAATATACTCCAACTAATAATCTTTACCTAATACAATAGTCTGTCGCAAGATGGTTCTAACAGAAAATAAAAGTGTTTTTAAGCTTTACGATTTACCAACCAATTACTTTTTACGAGAAAAAGGATTCTAAATCGGAAAATCTTATTTTTATAATGTGCCAAATAATTGTTTTAAGACAGAATTCCTTTAAATTGTAATATTTTAACTATAGAGGAGAAAATGTGAGTGAAGTGACGTTAAGGTCAAGAGACAGTATTGTGAATATAGTCATGAAGACATGTTAAACCCCGCAGAGGTTATGGTGTCCGTCTGAGTATGCAGTCAGGCTGACACACAGGTATGTATACAGACTGACACAGGTATATTTACAGTCAGACTGACACAGGTATGTACACAGTCAGGCTGACACACAGGTATGTATACAGACTGACACAGGTATGTTTACAGTCAGGCTGACACAGGTATGTATACAGTCAGGCTGACACACAGGTATGTATACAGACTGACACAGGTATGTTTACAGTCAGGCTGACACAGGTATGTACACAGTCAGGCTGACACAGAGGTATGTATACAGTCTGACACCGCAGTTCCTGGGAATGAAAGGTAATTAGGTTTGATCGAAGGAAGGGGGGTAAGTCAAATTCCTTGGATCACGAGCCCTTCAGATCCATCACGGCACCCCTCTTCATACATGGCTCATTTGAATAGCATATATTTATACATGTTAGCAAATGAGATTCCTTGACGCTGGTGCGGGGGGGGGGGGGCTCTTGATCCAAAGAATTGGACCTGATCTTCTTTTTCTTGGATCGAGTCTGATTTCCTTCATTTCCCTCAAGCTGTGTATGATGCCTATGGATTTAACGTTTCTCTTATGAATACTAATAATAATAATGGTTAATGAGGACTAGCAACTGAGCATATTGTGACTGAGCACTTGGCAGGTAAGTCCCTCAGAGTGCGAGAAACTTGTCTGAGTTTGGAGTCATTATTAGCTGGAATGTATCAGGTGTTACTTTGATGATCATTAACCGTGAACACATTCACTCACCGTAAAAACTACTCAGTGATCACCGTGGAAATATTAATTGGTTCCAGTTTCTCAAAATATCCTCAGGAAATTCGTGGAAATCATACGTTTGTCTGTTATATATTTCTTAATATTGTCTTCGTGATATAAAAATCTAGATAGGTTATAAAATAATGAAAACAATGTTGTTAGCAAAGGCAATCAAATAAAGTTTTATTTTGGTACATCTGTAGCACCTTGTTGTCTTCTCGGGATTATAATGATATAATTCTCTCCTCGGCCTGTACATTCATCTGGATCACCAATTTACAACCAAATGAGGAAATTCTCTTTCACTGGAACTGCCATGATGGACACTAGAACTCAGGATTTAATGGCTGTTGGCTGCAGGTGAGTCATTAAAGCTGTCATTTACCTCTACGAGGATAATCAGTAACACAGTAACATGAGTACCATAAGAGGATATAGGTAAGTACTGGGGTGGCAATAGAGTTGTAAATGAGTGGAACAAACTCCCAGGTTGCGCCAATGAGGCAAGAACTTTGGATTCTTTAAATGTAGGTTGAGCGGGTACATGAGTGAGTGTGAGTTGGACCTGCCTAGCATGGACCAGTAGATCTGTTGCAGTGTTCGTTCTCGTGTTACATATGCAGATTCCTGTGAGATTTCTTGAAAGTGAAGCAACAGGCAGACTGCCAGAGACGGTCAGGGTCCTGCATGCAGTCACTGTGACTCTAGTGACTGTGAAACTTCTCAGTTATCAGATCACAAGTCATGCTGGATGACACCACACACATGAGCAGTGACGCAGCACATAACCAAGGAAAAAAAAATTTCACATAGCTTCACTGGTATCAGTCTCACTAGTAGTGACTGGCTTGATCAGGGTTTCTAGGAAGACCTTTGTTTTCAATAACTGATCTTCAAACTGCTGTGGATTAGTACCAGGTGGTGTACATGCAAGAAATTCTTAACTTTCGATTTTCACCGCCAGTTGTTTCACTACATCTGTGACGTGAAGCAACTTAGTGCAGATATTTGAAGAATTAGACACATGTTCCAAACATCTGGGTATCTTTATTGTAGGGCGTTTTCAGTGGCTGTTAATCATATAAATTCAGACATAATAGGAAGAATATAACTATATATAAAAGATGAGGTAATTAATTCCTTCAGCAAATATTAAGGTTGTACACACCGTCAAGTCTCGTGGTGGCTTTCATTCACTCGGCTTCGCAGATAAATAATTTTTTCCAGTAACTTTAATGTGGATCTTTGTACGTGTGGGCCCCTCTCTAAAGGAGTGCCTTGATGGCGGTAAGGGCTCTGTCCAAGGAGCTGGACGGTTATCTCCCCCTTCTTGGATTGAACCCTGAATGCCTTCAATTCCCCTAGTGCTATATTGACCCCTACGGGGTAGAGTGCTTCTCCATGATTTAAAATAAAATAATGTCCTTTAATTAAGGTTCCATATATTACAATCAACTTGGGTAAAAGGGACGCATTTATAAAAGGAATAAGTTATTATTGTTTTTAATTAATTAATTTTGCTTGTTATTTGCAAAAAAATAATAACGTTAAATTAACTGTATTACACCATTGTATATTTTTGCTGACGTATCACTGGTGTCCTTTATAAGTCTACATTTTTACCTTAACTTATTATTGATTAATCAACATTACATGTCCTTATCTTGAATCAGTTCGTAGGAGACTTTTAAAAGTAATTCGTTACTATTGACTTAAAAAATAGAGAGTCAATATAAAAATCGGGTGGGAAATAATTAAGTCCTCGCTGATACAATTACGACCTTGAAGATTGAGACACTTATGCAACTTAAATGGGAATCTTTATTCACAGGAAACGTTCGCCACAGAGTGGCTTCATCAGTCCAATACAAAGTAGAAGGTGTAAGGAGAGGAGTTTGAGGTAATCGTCCCCTCAGCCTGGAGTCCGATTTGTTCAGTACCATCAATCTTGTAGAATGACAGCATAGCCGTAGACGTGGCTTATATACAGTAGTCCATGTGAGGCGAAGCAGGAGGAACGGGGTTAAGTGTATACCATCCCACTAGTTCGAAGTAGTTCTTGGACATGTGGTGAAGAATTCATTGAACAAGAATCCCATGATGCTGCAGTGTCTGACAGGATCTTGTTACAAAGAATTCTTCAACACTTGTTCCAACCTTTGGAACGTAGACCTACTTCGACTAGTGGATGGTACCACTATGAACCCCGCCTCCCCCTGCTTGCCCCTCACCTGACTACAGTATATAAGCCACCGTCCTACGGCCCTAATGCTGTACATTCTACAAGACTGGATGGACTGAACACATCGACTCCAGACTGAGGGACTGATTACCTCAAACTCCTCCTCTCCTTAACACCCTTCTACTTTGTATTGGACTGATGAAGCCACCTGTGGCAAAACATTTCCTGAAAAAAGTTTCCCATATTTGCATAAGTGTCTCAATCTCAACAGTGGGTTTTTTCAAACCTTAAACAAAATTCGACCTTTTGACACAGACCATCATTTTTTATGGACAAATTTTTTATGGGCGGGATAACTCGGGCACTTTAATATCTCCTTGAAGTATTACAGGGATATTAAGTTAAAAATTTCCCTTTGTAACCAAACGGTTAAATTAATGCAATTTGTTTTTTGTCGATTATAAATACAATTTACATAAATGTGATGTAAAAACCCCGTGTACGATTTAATCGAATAAATCATTATATTTCTCCTTCACCTTACTAAAGTCTTAGAGTCACATTATTATTATTATTCTTTAATCATTCAAGGGGGGGTCTAAAACCCGTAGGGGGATTGTTTAGTCTAGGGGAAAATAACGGTTCGATCCAAGAAAAAAGGGTGATAACCCCAGTTTCCCCAGCAAGATCCCCACGGGGGGGGCAGCGTCAAGGTCCCCACGGGGGGGAGCGCGGAGTCCATCACGAGGGGGGAGCGTCAGAGTCCATCACGGGGCGCGTAAGCCATCACGGGGGGGAGGCAAATCCCCACGGGGGGCAGCGTCGAGTCCCTCACGAGGGGCACGCCCGAGTCCCTCAGGGGGGGCGGGCAGAGTCCCCCCACGAGGGGCAGGCGGTTTAGGGGGGGGTAGAGTTAGGGGGAGGGAGAGTTAGGGGGAAATAGGGGTTAGGGGGAGTAGAGTTGAGGGGGGTGGGTTAGGGGAGGTAAAGGGGTTAGGGGGGGGAGGGAAAGTTAGAGGGGGGTTTTAGAGGGGAGTAAAAATAAGGTTTTAAAGGAAAGGCTCCTTCTTTTTTAAACTAATTTTTCTTTGAAAATTTTTTAAAGGGGGGGTTTTGTTTTTTTTTTTCTTTAAAAAGGGGGTGGCTGGGTTTTTAAGTCCTGAAGTGAGTTTAGGGACCCCCTCCCCTCACCGGGGGATGTTTTAGGGGGGGGAGTCCCCAAATAATTAAATTATTAATTATTTTATAAATTTTATTATTATTATTATTATTAATTATTTTTTTTTATTTTTGAGGGGGCGTAAAACTGGGGTCATGTGGGCCGGGGAATGGGGACTTTTTTTTTTTTTTTTTTTAAAAAAATTTAAAATAAAAATTTTAAACCCCCTTATATTTTTTTAAACTTTTTTATTTTTTAAAAGATTTTTGTAAGACAGTTTAGTGATTTTTGTTGTTTTTAAAAGAGCATTTTTATTTCAAAAATAGACTAAAAGAGGGTAGAGCCTAGGGGGAACCAAAAAAGGTTTTGAATAGATTTTTTTTTAGATTTTCCCCGAAATCTAGTTTATTTTGGCCCCATACCACCTGGGCGGAGCGCGAACAATGGAAACAAAAGGCCAGGATAGGCCCCAAAGGGTTACAGGAAATAGGATTTATTCACTATTATAATTCAACTTATCTGTTTAAAGCCCAAATTTTGGAAATTGCTTTGTTACGGTATCTTTTTTTTCTTAATAAGAATCTTGACAGTATAGGTTTTAACTGCTGTTCTGCCCAATGAGGGAAAATTAAACCATTTGGTCAAAGATCCTAACCCCTAAACATAAATTTCATTTGGATCACATCGTTGCTCCAAACTCCAAATACTTTGAACAAGAAGCCTGGGCCCACCATCTCATCTTTCAATTATTCTCCTAAAATATTTACTAGCAGTTTCAAGTTTATAAATTTCTACTTCTAACTCTTCCTTAAAAAAACATTTTAATTTATTTTCCAATTATTCCAAGCTTTTCAATTTCCAAAATTTTTTATTTTAATTTTCCCCCTTCCCCTATCTTTTGGTAAATACAACTTTATCATGGGGTAATCCAATGTGTGTTGGTCCCCGCAAAATTTTAAAAATTAATTCCTTTGCCCATTTTTTATTCTAACCTCTTTCCCCCCAAAAAATTTTTTTTGGAGTCAAAGAGCCCCAAGAGCCTTCAAAAAGTTTTGAATCGTAATAATGTGATAACTGTTTTCATGGAGCTTCAGGCAGGTTAAAAAAACTTAATGAAATTTGCATTTTTCACAATCCATTTAGTCTGTGTGTATTTACCTCTAGACACTTGGTAAGATTCACTGTGACAGTGGTCTGGTTCTTTTTTCAAATTCTAATTTTCCGGGGTACAGGTTTTAATTTCAACAATCCTATCATGATACTAGAAATTTCCAACCCCCTTCCTCTGTTAAAACTTTTGTAAAATCTGGGAAAAAGCCCAAAAATTTAAACCCGGAGCTCATTTTGCTTAACTCCCAAAGGGGCGGGAGGGGAAAATTTCCTAGCTAATATCAAAATGAGGCGCTTTTAAACAATTAAGGACCTAAAATTTGGCTATTACAAACATTCTCACGAATTTTTCCCCAAATTTTCACCAAAGTTGGGAAATTTTAGCCAAAACAGCTTTTAGAGCTTTTTCCTAGCTTTACATTTCTTGGGTTTTGCTGTGGATAGTGGATTTGTTAAAGGGGAAAATCACACCCAAAATATCTGGGAAATTTTTAAAGTTTTCCTTTAAGATTTCCCCCCTGCAAATAGATGGGGGGGGGATTCGTTTGTTGTTTTAAAACTTAGTTTTAGAGGAAAAATTAAAGAGGGCCCAGTCGATTACAAAATTTCTTGAACTTCATTTTAAAAATTTGGGAAATTTATTTCTTTTGCCCCGTTGTTGGATCATGATTTTCATCAGCCCCTAGCTTTTTAGTATATGTTTTGGTGAGGAGGTAGAGCATTTGGGGGAGCCTAATCGGGGTTTTTAAATAAGGGATGGGACTAAGAACTCCCCCCCATTTCGGTGTTTCCTAAAGACATTTTCCCTTTTGAATCACTTCTGAAGCCTTGGGGAAAGGACGAGGATACTCTATTTGACAGGGAACCTATTATTTCCCGCAGAGTAAGCTACCCCCAATATTCATTTTGGCTAGTTCATGTAGTATAACGGGTTTTGTTCGCAATATTTAAAAGCAGATTTTAGAAACAAGAAAAAATGGTTTAAAAAAATTTGGGAGAGGGGGTTTTGCAGTGAGAAAGGGGGAAATACAGTTCTGGGAAAACTTTTTTTCCTTTCATGAAAACCCCTAGAGGGAGGGGGGAAAATTTCTCTGATTTTTTATTAAAAGTCTGTTAAGCTTTATTCCTTTTAAAAGTTTTTTCAAAGACAACATTTGGAGATCGGGCCCAAATGGATAAGGCTGTTGGGGCTTTGGGGGGAAACCCCAATGAGACTATTGGTCCAGGAAGAGGGAAAAAACGCCCTCAATGTAACTGGATTTTTACAGTGCCAACAAAGGGTTATCAAGGGACGTGCCTTAGGGTTTTTGGGAGAATATCATAGGTTAACCATCCTCTCCAGGAGCAGTTGATCGCCCTTTGGGTTAAATGCATTTTTTCCTAATTCAACTCGGTAAAGGGGGCAATCCCCTCTCATCAATTTTTTGGGGCTCATAAAATTAATCGTTTCAACTTTTCTTCAGAAGTACTCTCTAAATTTTTTCTAAAATGAGATGGAAAGGGTTTCCCTGCCTGGTGTTTTGGACCATTCATTTAAAGAGGCCCATTTTGCTTTTTAAAAGGGGAAAAGGGGGTGAGCAAAAAAATTGCCAGTTTTTTTTCCGGTTATTTTATTTATCCCTTTTCCCCAACCCAAACCCAAAGGGGTGGACCTTTTTAAATTTCCACTAACAAACTTTTTTCCCTTTCCCTGTTCCCTAAGTTTTTTCCCCTTTCCCTTTTTCCTTTGCATTTTTTTAGTGCAGTTTGGGAACCTTTCTGAGCGGGTCTGGGGTTCAAAATTTTCACGGTATATTTTCCCAAATTTCCCTCCTACGGCATGTTTTTAGTTTTGCGCAGCTGTGGTCATTATAGTATTTACATTGGTTTTTATTGTTTTTTATAGTGGGGGTTTTTTGTTTCCTTTTTCCTGCCCCATTTGATCTGTGAGAACATTTCTATGGGGTTTAATTAAATCATCATTAAATTTTTGTGTCCCAAAATGGGTCGTAATTCTTTAAAACCCTTGTTTCCAAGGGGGTTTAAATAAATTTGGGTCTCTGTTCGGGTTTTGGGAAATAAGTTTCCTTTCTGTTTTTAGCCCCTTGTTGCGGAGATGTAAAAAGATTGACATTTTGTTATTTTGGGAAGTGTTTCAATGAAAAATCATAAAATATGAGAGCCCTTCATGTATAAAATGTATTAAACCAAAAAACACAGATCAAGTATCCCAAATTATGTGAGTAGGCTATTTTTTTGCCCACAATTCGCCATTATCATGCTCATTTAGAAATTTCTAAACTATTTAGTTCCTTTGGGTGTTTTTATGGGCCCCAAACCAATATTTTTTTGTCTGGCATTAAATCCCCCAAAGAATGAGGGTTTTGGTTTTCCACTATTGTTTGCGATCTGGAAAGCATCAGGCGAGTGGTTCGCTGGGGCATGGGGAGATTAAAATTTTTTAGGGAAAAAAATCGCCTCATATATTTTGACACCATGATACTCCCTGTTAATTTCGACTCGGGAAAGGGAAAAGGGAAATGAATTGGCAAGTTCTTTTTTTGACATCATCACACAACATTGGGGTTGCCTTGGTTTATAAGCTGAATACCCAGGAAAATTTTGGTGGGGGTTTCCTCCATTTTTTCCAATTTTACATTCCTGCAAACAATGACAACAATATTCTTGGTTGCCAATTTTGAATGTAAGCAGGCAACCGCTTCCTAAAGGGAAAGCAATTTTTCCATGAAAAGATTTGAAAATGTATCCTTTGGGTAGTGATTTTTATTACAATCTCTTGCTATAAAAAGGGAAAACTATTTTTGTTTTGTTTTACAGTGTGCAGATACTTAAGACCCAAATTTGATAGTTTTTTACCCCTTTATCTTCATGGACCTTTTTTTTTTAAGCTTTTTTTTCGGCTTTTTTGGCAGCCAGTGAAAAGGCAATTTTTAAAGGGCAAGAGTTATGGGCTTCTTTCTAAAAAATTGCGGGAAGCCTGAACGGAGATTGCTGCCCTTTTGAATCATCACCATCCCTAAAGGGAGCATCATCCTGATTACATATATTTATTAAATTGCCCCCCCCAGGATCTTTTTAAAGATGCCAATTTTTTTTGGAAAGTTGTTATAATAAAAGGAAAGGGTTTCAGGCAAAACCAATGCCTCTCCGGAGGAGGGCACTTCGGGGTTTAGTGCTTTCTTAACACCTATCACCTTAACAGGTACCATGGTTACATTGGGTTTTTCTCTGTTTAAATCATTCATTAAAAGGGAAAGGGTCCTGTGCTCTGACCCCTCCCCAATTTCCAGGGAGGTTACCTGTGTGGTGCCCCCGTTAAATTTTGGGTAGTTGTGTGTATTGGGGAGAAATGACAAACTCATCCCCATTTTCGGGTTTTTACCCATAGGTATCTGTGTGGCAGACCTTTTTCCCAAATATGTGCTGGGCGGGGATGGCTAGCTCCTCCCCGCTGGTGGGGTGGATGGCATTCTGGTACCCCCCCGAATCCTTTGTTTTTGGGGTTTTGGGGGTTCTTGCACACTTTGCAGGGGTTCATCTCAGATCTGGCTGGGGTTGGGAACACCCCTCCTCAGTTACCATTAAAAGGGGGCTTTATTTAGGTTTACATCGAAGGTTGTTTGGGTTCTGACTGCAAATCCCTTTTGGGGGAAAATGTAACCCCAACTTTTTTACAGTTTTTAAAAACTTAAATTTTTTGGCCCGTCAAGGGCCCCCCCCTGTGCATTCCTAGTGGAATGTTTCCCAGCAACTTAACCACACCAAGAATTGTAGTATTCCAAAAGTCTACTGCAAAAAATGGGCCCTAGTGCTGGGGATTTGTAAAAACCTACGTTTAGGGGGTAGGTACACTTCGATGGGTTTTGGAAACGTAAACCAAAGCACCCCGATATTCCCGGGGGGGGGGCACAGGACCCCCCCAACTGGCAATTTAAATTTGGGGGTTTTTCCCCTTTTAATTTTTTTAGGCTTGATGATATGCTCACTTTAAGAGTCAATGGGATGGGGCCCTTTCAGGAGGGGATTCCAAAGAATTTTTGAAAAACCTTGGGCCCATTTTTTAAAGTGGGGGAGGGTTTTGATGGGGGTCGGGGCAGCTTAATTTTCCCCCCTAAGGGTTTCTAAAGGGGGAGTTTATTAAAACAGCTCTTTA
>NC_069468.1:30405696-30456111 GCF_026875155.1 Cherax quadricarinatus
AGTTCAGTTCAGATGTTACTGCAAACAGGAAATATTCCAAATCCCTCCTTTAAAGTGCAGGCATTGTACTTCCCACCTCCAGGCCTTGAGTTTGGCTAACCAGTTTCCCAGAATCCATTCACAAATTATTACCCTGCTCACACTCCAACAGCTCGTCAAGTCCCAAAAACAATTCGTCTTCATTCACTCCTATCTAACACACTCACACATGCCTGCTGTATGTCCAAGCCAGTTGCACAAAAAACCTCTTTGACCGCCTCCCTCCATCCTTTCCTAGTTAAATATTGAAGTAAATAACAATATAATTTAATCATAATACGTACATACACAAAGGATTCTGAGTTCATTATATGAAAGAGGTAGAGGCACACGATTCCAAAAAATACAACATACAGTAAGATTAAATTAGCTTTTTTTGTAATAACTCACCCTGGTGTAGATCTTGGCGCAGAGCTTGCAGACAGTGTACCCCAGTAGAACATCTTTCTATCTGTACTAGACGGAATGCAGCTGCAAGGGAAGACACCGCCTTGACAGTGGCTGTGGTCAGATTGCTGTTCACTAATTTAGTCAATTCCTTCACCTGGAGGCCTGAGCATTGTGGCAGTGGTGATAATGACTGCACTGCAAGAGCCTAAAAGATGCCATTTTTTAAATATTATTCTTTGTTTTGTACATCACCCCTTAAAAACCTATGTAAAGAGGCTTGGAATAAGGTGCAATAAACAATTAAGGATTAAAGATTTTATTTCTTTGCATAGTTTACAATTTTGATTTGCTAAGCACAAAGAAAGCCACTATCATGCCAGGGCATTTCGGGCAGCCTAAACCTAATAATGCAAGGTGAGAAAATGCTTGGAGAGAAATATGGAACACAAGTATAATAGATCTGAAAAGTCTCCCTGAATGAGGCTAAAATATACAGTGTGTTTCATGGTTATCCCATTGGCTTTCAGTTTGTTATGTAAAGAGTTAAGCTCTATTTAGCTATCTCTATCAAGAGAATATCATACAGTATGAGATTAGGGTATGCAGGAGAGGGAGGGATTATTTTCCAGTAAATGTAGGCCTTAGAAAAGGATGTGCAATAGCACCATGTTTATTTAATATATTTAAAGATAGGGGTTGTGAAAGAAGTGAATGCTAGATTGGTGAAAAGTGTAGGATTAAGTGATAATGAATTAGAGAGTGATGTGTCGCAGTTCCTTTCTGCCAATAACACTAAGGGCAATTTGGTAGAGAAGTTGTGATGACTGGTGGAGGAATTTGGGAGGGCATGTAAAAGAAGAAAACAAAGTAAATACAGAAGAGAGCAAGGTGATGAGAGCAGTTAAAAAATCTAGGAAATGAAAAATGGAATAACAGATTCCAGGGAAGGAGTACTGAAAAAGTAAATGTGTGCAGATATTTGGGCATGGACTTGTCGGTGGTTGGTTATATAAAGACATTCAGGCACTTGTGGAAAAAAGAACTTCATGTATGGAGGCAAAGAGGAATACAGTGGACCCTTGACTAACGCTATTAATCCGTTCCTGAGAGCTCATCGTTAGTCAAAATAATCGTTAGTCAAGTTAATTTTCCCCATAAGAAATAATGGAAATCAAATTAATCCGTGCAAGACACCCAAAAGTATTGAAAAAAAAAATTTTAAAACATGAAATATTAATTTTAATACACACAAACTGAAGAAGACATGCACAGTTACATGACACTTACCTTTATTGAAGATCTGGTGATGATTGATGGGATGGGAAGAGGGGAGTGTGTTGATGGTCTTAGTGTTTAGAAGGGGAATCCCCTTCCATTAGGACTTGAGGTGGCAAGTCCTTTTTCGGGGTTACTTCCCTTCTTCTTTTAATGCCACTAGGACCAGCTTGAGAGTCACTGGACCTCTGTCGCACAACATATCTGCCCATAGAGGCCTGTACCTCCCGTTCCTTTATGACATCCCTAAAGTGTTTCACAACATTGTCAGTGTCACCATTAAACACTTGTTCAGGTTTCAGTCCTTCACTGTCTATGTACTCCTTGAATTCCTGCACATATTTTTCAGCTGCTTTTTGGTCCAAACTGGCAGCCTCACCATGCCTTATCACACTATGTATGCCACAACGATTCTTAAATCTCTCAAACCAACCTTTGCTGGCCTTAAATTCACTCACATCACCACTAGTTGCTGGCATTTTTCTAATTAAATCGTCATGCAACTTCCTAGCCTTTTCACATATGATCGCTTGAGAGATGCTATCTCCTGCTATCTGTTTTTCGTTTATCCACACCAATAACAGTCTCTCAACATCTTCTATCACTTGCGATCTCAGTTTCGAAAACATAGTTACACCTTTGGCAAGAACAGCTTCCTTGATTGCCGTTTTCTTTGCCACAATAGTAGCGATGGTTGATTGGGGTTTTGTGTACAACCTGGCCAGCTCGGAGACACGCACTCCACTTTCATACTTAGCAATGATCTCTTTCTTCATATCCATTGTAATTCTCACCCTTTTTGCTGTAGGGTTGGCACTAGAAGCTTTCTTGGGGCCCATGGTGACTTATTTTGCAGGTGCAATCACTAAAAAGGCTGTGATAATATGAAATGTTCCGATTGTATGCTTGGAAGCGACCGCGGTGGCTGGCTGGCTTGTAAACACTGGCCAGAAGTGGACGCGTCTCAGACGGAACGAATAGTGTTGGTCGAGCTTTTTAGCGCTAATCGAGGCAAAATTTTTGCGATAAAATGTATCGCTAGTCAGATTTATCGTTAATCGATGCCATCGCTGGTCGAGGGTCCACTGTATATCAAAGTATGCTTGTACCAACACTGCTATATGAGTGTGAAACATGGGTTCTAAATGCTGCAGCAAGGAGGAGGCTGGAGGCAGTGGAGATATGCTTCAGAGAAATGTGTAGTGTTAATATGATGCCAAAAATTTCAAGTGTGGAAATTAGAAGGGTTGGATTTATAAAAAGTATAATTCAGAGAACTGAGGAGGGTTTGTTGAGGTGGTTTGGGCATTTAGAGTAGATGGAGCAAAGTATGATGAATAGGTGGGGCTGGAGGATGGAGATAAAGGAGGTTATCAGTGCTATGAGTTAAATATCTAAGAGGCATGTGTGTGCGCAAGATTTGAATGAGTGAAAACAAGTGATTCTTAAAATGCGACACAGCGCTGTATGACCCTTGTGGGTTTTAGCATTTAGTTTTGATTATAATAATAATAACAACACGATTTGACATGTTGTAGTGTGAGCAATGTAAAATGTATGAAGGGATTCAGGGAAAGTAGTTAGCTGGACTTGAGTTCTGGAGGTGGGAGTACCGTGCATAATGAGCTCATTGCTAAGTCAAAAAATATTTAAGGGTAAAGGCACAGGATTTTTATGTTAAAAATAATGTTAAGAGTTTTCACAGAAAGTTAATATCCATGGTATTCTAAGTGAGTATTGTACAAAAACACATAGATCTACTTGAGTTACCTCAGTGTCACAATGTGATATAATCTTCATGTACTGCATGGCTAATGGAGCAACCAAAGATGTATTAGCATGAACAGTGGCAGCAAAATACTGACTGAACCCAGGGATGACAGGTGAGTGCACTTCTACTAAAAGTCCACCATCCAACTTTTTCTTCAGCTGTAAAAAAGAAAAGAAAATACCATATTTATATTATGACAGCACTATAAAGGCAATTGTGGTTGTAATATACAATATTGGACAAAATTTTATAGTACAATTTTTAATATAATAAAGCTTAACATATTCAGTGTTCCAAACCCTAATAATTTGTAATTACCAGTATCTTTTATTTTTTCACACACTGGCTGTCTTCTACTGAGGTAGGGCAACCCATAAAAAAAGAAATATTCATAGACATCACATTTTATCTGACAAGCAAACTGCCACATCCTCATTCCTTCAGAGTGCAGGCACTGTACTTCCCACTTCCAAGACATAAGTCTAGCTAACCAGTTTCCCTAAATCCTTCTCCTGACACTGCTGGATATGCTAAGTTTTACTGTGCAGTATTCACATTACACGATCTTTCCCAATGAGAAAAATGCATGACCATTACCACAATGAGAGAAAATGCATGATCATTACCAGTATTCATATTACACGATCTTTCCCAATGAGAGAAATGCATGACCATTACCACAATGAGAGAAATGTGTGTCCATTACCAGTATTCATATTACACGATATTTCACAATGAGAGAAATGCATGACCATTACCAGTATTCATATTACACAGTTTTTCCTAACGAGAGGAATACATATCTATTACCTGATCTTCTTGCAAGTCTCCAGTAAGTGGTTCTCCATCCAATGCCGTGAGCACCCAGCGGAGTCTGGATTTCCTCAACATTTGATTATCAACTTCAGCAGTGAAAATGTTCAGCTCAGCAGCACTGAGCAGTAATATTACTACTCCACCATTGCTCTGAAAATAATCAGTAGCTTTTTCAGTCTAACAAACAATGGGTTTACTGTATTTCATTTCACACTACAGGTTAGTGGAAGTTAACTGCTGCTCACATTTAAAAGTATATTGCATGTACTTTAGTGCAAAATCTCAGTGATGGTTAAATTGAATGTGATATACAAAACAGCAAAATGAGATAAAAAAAAAGTTAATATACATAAGAAAATCTAGGAGCACAAAGGATGGCACAGAATTCGCAAATATAAAAATATGATTGCAGTCTTCTAGGTAATTACATATATTGTAAATCTGAAGGTCAACAGAGGTTAGAATTTTCATGCTTGATAGAAACATACCAGTTTATGTGGAAAAAATCAGGTACCAAAAATTTATGGAAAGTACCAAAGAGAATTAAAAAAATGTTGTGCCATTCTATAAAATTATAAAATAAAGGCAAGTTATACACTATATATTTTTTATAATTTACCTTTCAATATAGCATGCAAAAAACAGATGCTCTTACCACTTCACTATTGATAAAATGTGTTATCTTTTTTGTTATATTGTTTTCATTCTCAATTTGCAGCAAGTTGAGAATCCTGAGACCTGCCCTTGATGCCCTCTCCTGCAGTACTAGTGAAGCATGACTGCAGCTACACACAACCTGCACACCTATCACTCCTCCACCCAAACGCACACCAGCAGAGAGTACTGCCTGGAAATTGGGTTAGCAAATAAATTATACTCTTACAACCAACATGACATTTTCTAAACTTCAAGCAAGAAATTCTCCACTCAAATGTTTCCACAATTAATTAATTAATAAAAACAGAATGGCGGAGCCAGGGGTAATGGGGGGCGGGGCTTTAATCACTCATAATTCCCATTCCCCCAAATAAAAGTAATAATAACACTAACACTAATAATAATAATGGTACAAAACAAATCTCTTAGTCCCCCTTGAGACCAGATAGCCACCCCTAAGCTCCCTATTTCAGAAATTCTGGCGCCGTCGCTAGTACTGACAGATGAACATCAAAATGGTATACAATACCGACAGGTTGGTAGGTAAGACTCATAGGCAACAGTTAGGCAACTTTATTCCGAAACGTTTCACCTACACAGTAGGCTTCTTCAGTCGAATACAGAAAGTTGCATTGCAGGAACAGTAGAGATGTGAAGACGATGTAATCAGTCCATCACCCTTGAAGTCGTAGAATATGAGGTTGTCAGTCCCTCAGCCTGTAGAAGTTCAGAAAATAGTTCCTGACTATGGAACTGAACTTCTACAGGCTGAGGGACTGACAACCTCAAATTCTACGACTTCAAGGGTGATGGACTGATTACATCGTCTTCACATCTCTACTGTTCCTGCATACTTTCTGTATTCGACTGAAGAAGCCTACTGTGTAGGCGAAACGTTTCGGAATGAAGTTGCCTAACTGTTGCCTATGAGTCTTACCTACCAACTGACAGGTGAGTCGTAAAGCTTTATCTGAGACATTATAGTGATTATACAGTAATTAGTACTAAAAATGTGCCTGTTTGTAAATATATCATAACACACCGTTTAAATTCTAAAACTTAGCAGAGGAAAAACAGCTCATTAGCATTCCATAACTACTTTCCAGCAAAATACATGTAATTGTATTACGGCACCAGAGAGAAATCAGCATCCAACCTGAAGCTGATCAGTGAGATGTGGAGCAGTAGAGAAGACATTATCATCAGGGACAACTGTGTGGGCAGCACGAGCATCAGTGATGATGATAGGGGTGTTGAAGGCATGTAATGGTGTGGCTGTCCCTAATACCACTTTAGCAGACCCAAAAGCAACTACACCTGTAAAAGTTAATAATATTATATATATATATATATATATTATATATATATATATATATTATATATATATATATATTATATATTATATATATATATATATATATATATATATATATATATATATATGATGTAGTATGATATATATATAATATAAGCACAGACATACAAATAAACACACTGGACGTGTCCCACGGAAGGTGAACATAGTCATTCATTCACTGGCTGTCTTGTCAAAAACCATGCTGACATCACAGTTCCAATGACCCTCAAGCTGCAACATCAACTCTCCTTCAGAGTGCAGGAACTGTACTTCCTACCTCCATGACTCTAGTCCTGCTAGCTGGTTTCTGAGAAACCTTCGTAAGCGTTACCCTGCTGACACTTCAACAGCGCCTCAAAACAAATACCTCTTGTTACTAATCCGAATTAAAGTGCTCACACCAGCCTGTTGGATGTTCAAGTCCCTAGCACTCAAAAGCTTCTTGCTCTTTTACCCCTCTCCCTCCAGCCTTTCACTTCTTTCCTCCCCATATTTAAACACCCCTCTTAGTCCTACAATCCTGCTCTGTCCTCTCTAAATGCTCAAATCATCTCAATAACTCCTCCTTAGCCATCTAAGCTATAATTTTGGTAACCCTGAAGTCTTCTAATCTTCACGCTCCGAATTTTCTGTATAATACTCACACTTATATTGCTCTCAAACCTGAGTCTCTACTGCCTGCAGCTACGGAATGCTTCACTTCCATAAAAGTGTTGATATCACTTTACTCTGGTACATTTTTTATTGGCTTCCATGACCCGGTGGTCTGGTGGCTAAAGCTCCCGCTTCACACACGGAGGGCCCGGGTTCGATTCCCGGCGGGTGGAAACATTTGACACGTTTCCTTACACCTGTTGTCCTGTTCACCTAGCAGCAAATAGGTACCTGGGTGTTAGTCGACTGGTGTGGGTCGCATCCTGGGGGACAAGATTAAGGACCCCAATGGAAATAAGTTAGACAGTCCTCGATGACGCACTGACTTTCTTGGGTTATCCTGGGTGGCTAACCCTCCGGGGTTAAAAATCCGAACGAAATCTTATCTTATCTTATCTTAAAAAAGTTTTGTCTTCACGGATGCCTCAATGCACCACCCGCATTTTCTTCCTTCGTTTATTCTATTGTTAAGTTTGTCTTTCACAGACCCATCTCCTGACATGTCCACCCCCTAAATTTACAGTGCTTCATTCATATTAACCTTCCTCTATTTGTGACTTAGCGCTTCTTTTTGATAATAATAATAATAATAATAATAATAATAATCTTCATCTAGCCAGACATCAAATCTTTCATTGTCACTCTTTTCTGTGTTCACTTTTAACTTCCTTTTACATACCCAAATTTATCCACCAATCTTTAAAACTTCTCTTAAGAATCTCTCGAAAGAACAATGTCAACTATGTCACGTTCTTTCAAAATCATTATCTTGTAATCCCGCGCCTCTCCTCAACACTAGCATTCACTTATTTTACAACCCCATCATCAAATATATTAAAGAACTAGTGACATCACACATCATTGTCTAAGGCCTTCTTTTACTGGAAAATAATCCCTCTCTCTCCTGCATGTCCTAGCCTGAGCCTCACTATCCACATAAAAACTCTTTATGGCTTTTAGTAACCTACCACCTATTTCATACATCTGCAACATCTGTCATATCGCTTCCCTATCCACCCTATCATATGCCTTTTCTAAATCCATACATGAAACAAAAGGTTCCTTACCCTTAACCACTGTTCACTTATATGTTTTAGTGTAATCACTTGGTCTGTACATCCCCTACCCTTCCTAAATCCTCTTTATTCATCTTCCATCCTTATTTCTTTCAATGATAACTACTATGCACTTTACCTGATATACTCACCCTCCTAATCCCATAACCTGCACATTTTAGTAAAGGAATACATTTCTGATTGTCACATTTCCTTATGTTCAACAACCTATTTAAATTTCTTTAGACAAACCACTTTTTTTTATAACATTTTTATGAAGAGTGGGCAAATATACAGGTAGAATACTCAGTATGGATGTTAGGCCTATAACTGGCCTCCAGTACATCTGGAGTTTACCTGGAGAGTTCCGGGGGTCAACGCCCCCGCGGCCCGGTCTGTGACCAGGCCTCCTGGTGGATCAGAGCCTGATTAACCAGGCTGCTACTGCTGGCTGCACGCAATCCAACGCACGAGCCACAGCCCGGCTGGTCAGGTACCGACTTTAGGTGCTTGTCCAGTGCCAGCTTGAATACTGCCAGGGGTCTATCTTGACAAACTGTGATATATTTTGGAGTACTGTATATGTTAATATAATGTAAATTATGTAACACAAACTACAAGTTTTTAAATTAATCACAGTGATAGTGAATATGTGAGAAAGAAGACTCCATACCGAGTAAAGGAGGATGAGGTGGCTGCGCCTCCTGGAGTAGCTTCACTGTCTGCCTCATGGCCAAGTCTGGGTTCCCACAAGCATCATACACGCGAATACCTAAAGGAATATATATATATATAATATATAATATATATATATATATATATATATATATATATATATATATATATATATATATATATATATATATATATATTATATATATATATATATATATATTGCTTGTGGTGAAGGCTGAATTGGTACCGGTAGTCAGTAAATAAATAAAAATATTTTCTGAAATGTGGTTTTGTGCAGTAATTCTGAATGGAATTAAACTTTCATTAAAATTACTGTACATATAGAGAACACTCACTCTAAATATTAACCTGGAGCTAAAAACAAAATTCATGAAGAGCTGCAACAGATCACACAGGCATAATACTATATATAAATACATCTTGTATATCTCACGTGCACGATTCAACCTGAGTAAATACTCCATATAACTCAAGGTATTAATTTTTGTTTATTTCGTAAAAACTTCAAAAACATCTGACGCTATGGTTGAGAAGAAGCTACTGAGATTATTCACAGGTGGAGATTCCAATGGTAAATAAGTGGAATGCAAAGTGTGAACTGGAAGGCTTACTGCGTCCAGTAGAAGGAGGGATAAACACTATGAATTATTATTATTATAATCAAGGGGGAAGCGCTAAACCCGGAGGATTATACAGCGCCTGGGGGGGATGTGGAAGGCATTCAGGCTTAATTCGGGGAACTGGAGCACAGATCCAATTCCCTAAATCAAGAGCCCCTCACCAACATCAAGGAACCTTCCTTGAGGGGTAAACACTATGAAGCATCTGGGGTTTCAGTACTTATGTATATGAACACATTTCAAATTTATGACATACATACAGTATACAATGCTGTATTATATAACATGAATACATTTCTAGGTTATAATTAAAAATAACAAATAGCATAAAACTAATAAATAACAGAAAGTACAAAGGACTACAGTAACTAGTTAATTAATAAAAGTTGTTTTGATGCATACCGATAGTATAGTCATGTTGAGACTGATTATTGATAGTAGCCAGAGCCCACTGAGCAGCACCCACACGTTCAACAGCTCGGGTGTTCAATGCACCACAACCTCCAGACGCCTCCTCACCATCATGAAGGTCCCCCACCATACCTGTAACAGTGAAGATGTGACAGTAATTCAACTGTCCTAAGTTAATCGTGAGGACCAAGCCAAATTTTAAGCTTCAGGCATCCCAAAGAATGTCCCATCTTGAAGACGGGACATTCATTGGGAAGTGAGGGGGAACGAGTCGAAGAAACTTCAGTAGCGGCAGAAGAGGTGCACGCAAAAACGAATATACCGAGAAATTGACGCTGCTTGGGAAACCGGAAAAGACTCAGAAGATGGTGACATCGTATGAACCTCCACTGCTACAGATGAGGAGCAAGAAGAGCAGATTGTGTAGACTGCATGGAATTAGAAGCCAAGGTAGAAGTTTCAGAAGAGACTCAAATTTAGGCACACCAAATAGAGGAGAATTGCTGTGTCAAATATAAGTCAAGAATCCATGTGAACATAACCTCTGGGCAGACCAGTTCTACAAGGATGGTCTATGGTCTGCCCGTACACGCCCTGATTCTACTTTAAGTGGCTCATCTCGTATTCAGTAAAGAATACAGGACGCTAACGGAAGCTGGAGGGATGAGCCCCAGCACAATTCAAACTAGCGGTACACAGTTGGCAAGATTTAACACGAGTATGGAAGGTACAGACAGGGCATTCTGTGCACGACCTGCAACATTTAGTAGGGTGTCCAAAAAGCCAGCACTGATGGAGATTAAAGTAAGTTGTCAGCAGATATACAGATGCTCACCTCTCAGTTATATACCAATTATTTTTTTTTTACCAGAAGTTGAGTGTGTTTATTACGACCAGCGGTGTAGCACTCTCACCTATATTTACATCAACAAAAGTGTATTCTAAGTGATAAAGTGTACACTTGGTGTACTTGGTAACACTTGTCATACATAGTAACGCGTGTGTAAGTGAGATTGTTTAGGTACTGGTTCATCTATCTACAGCTGCACACTTATGCTTGCATACATGTATAACATAGTAACGTGTGAGTTACCCAGGATGGACCAAGGAAGTCGACCAGAGTGATTTATCTCATTGTCATTGTAACATTACCTAGTTTTTTTTTTTTTTTTTAGTAATACTGTTTACAATCTATGGTTGGGGTAAGAGGTTGTCTTCAGCATTCATTGTGATGTCTGCTATATTATTATTTCAGTGAGGTACATTAGGTGGCAGTAGCCTGAACTAACTCAAGTGGAAGTTATCATTGAATTTGAACCTCATGTTTAATGTGATGTATGTCAGAATTCTAATTTTATGCTCAATATTACCTACTTTGTTCTCTCTCTCTCTCTCTCTCTCTCTCTCTCTCTCTCTTCTCTCTCTCTCTCTCTCTCTCTCTCTCTCTCTCTCTCTCTCTTCTCTCTCCTCTCTCTCCTCTCTCCTCTCTCTCTCTCTCTTTTTATCTTTGTTATATGTGATAATGTGTAAGACCTCGCTGTACCATCTATTATATATTATTATGTACCATATTAGTACCACTCATTAACAAGAGGTCTCTGAGTGTTTTTGGTGGGGTGTGTGTCGTATTTGAGTGGTGGCTGGTCTGGGTGAGTATGGTTGGAGGTGTTCATGATCTGGTGCACTTGTGTCTTGTGATCTGTTTTGGACTTTGACTTTGTAGTGAATATTTGTCTTGCATAAGCTATAAGGGAAAGGATAAGAGTGGATTTTCTTGTGTTGTGAGTCTTAACCAGATATCATCACTGGCAACCATGGCACTGTCATAGAGGAACCTATTTCTGCAGGTGATGGAAATGAAGATAGCTTCCAGACCTTTAAAAGTAAAACAAAAGAGATAAAAGTGAGAAGGCTAGAGCGTCGACGTAGTCAGATCACTTGGATCGTACACAATGGGTTTGATACTAAACGTCCTAGGTGCACAGGGGGCTGCAAGAAGTCTTTCTTCAACGGAAGATGTGTTAAGCTGAACTTCCCTGACAAAAACACCCTCGCTGCTGCTAAGTGTGCATGGCTAATGAAGCTGTAAACCAAGCATCATAGCTCAAGGATCCAATTTTAGGAAAAAACACACACACTTGTGTTTGTGGAACAGAATAAAGAGCTGATTAATGATCTACTTAGTATCATTATGGGGATATTAAGCGCTCCGACCTCCATCTGACTCTCACCACTTTAAAAAAGGGTCAGTATCATAATCTTTGGATACCCCTCTCTGCATGGACATTCCCATCTGACTATAAGTGGCATATCATCAAGCCTAAAAGACGTAAAGGAAAATCCCAAAAATTATTGCCCGTTGGGTGGGTCTGTGCCCTCCCCCGGAATATCTGGGTGCATGGTTAGTTTCCTAAACATCGAAGTGTACCTACCCCTCAACGTAGGTGTTACAATGCCTGCACTATGGCCATTGGTTGCAGTAGGACTGTGGCATACTACATTTCTTGGTGTGGTAAGTGTGCTGGGAAACAATTTTCCACTAGAGAATGCACAGTAGGCCCTGACAGCCGAAATTTAAGTGTATTAACTGTAAAGAAGTTGGGGTTACAGTTTCCCACAAGGAATGCGTCAGAACCAAAACAACTTCGATGTAAAACCTGATAACAGTCCTTTATGGTAACTGAGGATGAGGGCATCAGGTCTACCACAGCCAGATCTGGACTGAACCTTGCAAAAGGTGTGCAAGAACCCACATCACTGCAAAGGATTCTGGTGATACCAGTATGCCATCACACACACCAGCTGTGGAGGAGGCTTGCCATCCCTGTCTAGCACATATGGAACTACTGGTTGCCACATACTGATTACCCTATGGCTACACCGGAATATGGGGATGAGTTTGTCATTTCTCCCAATCACACAACTGCAACAGTCAGACGAACCACCAGGTAACCTCCCTGGAAATTGGAGATGAAGTCAGGAGGCAAGGGACCTACCTGCAATGAATGCTGAACAGAGAAATAATGTAACCATGTAATGTTAAGGTGATAGGTGTTAAAGAAAGCACTAACCCAGAAGTGCCATCCTCCGGAGAGATCATTGTATTCGCCGACCCTTCCTTATATTATAACAACTTTCCAGAAAAAATTGTGCATATTGAACAGATCCTGACAAGTTTAATAAATATATGATAATCAGGATGATGCTCTTAGCATGGTGATGAGGTCAAAAGTGCAGCAATCTCCGTTCAGCTTCAGCAATTTGTGAGAAAGAAGCCCATAACTCTTGCCTCAAAAATTGCCTTATCACTGGCTGCAAAATGCGAAAAATGCTTAAAAATAAAGGTCTGAAGATAAAGACGTAAAAACTATGCTATTTGCTCTTAAGTATCTGCACTCTGTAGTTCAAAGCATAAAGTTTTTCATCGTATGAGCAAGAGATTGTTAATAACTCACTACATTGGATACATTACAAATCTTTTCTGGAACATTGCTTCATCAGGATGCGGTTGACGGACTTACATCTATTAGTGCTAACCAAGAATATTGATGTCATCTGTTTGCAGGAATGTAGATTGGAAGATGGTGCACCTCCACCAAACTTGCCTGGATATGCAGCTTATATACCTAAGGTCAACCAACGGTTGTGTGAGTATGTCAGAAAGGCTTGCCACATTCACTCCCTTTCATTGCAGAGTCAAGTTAAATGCAGTATCATGGTGTCAAGTATATGCAGGCGGATTTTTCTTAACATGTTAATCTCTATGCCCCAGCGAACCAGCTTCGACATGATGCTTTACCAGATCGCATTCAATAGTGAACATAACATCATTCTTGGAGATTTTAATGAGACATAAGATTTTTGGTGGTCTATAACCAAACACAATGGAACTAAAACTAGTGAGATTGCTAAATGAGCATTGATAATGTTCGAAATTGTGGGCACTACTGAGCCTACCACATTATGGTGGCATACTAGATCTGTGTCTTGGATTTAATACTATACGATGCATGACTCCTGTCATAGTTGATGATCTTCTATCTGAATCAATCCAAGACTAACAACTGTCAATCTTATCACATCTCCAGCAATAAGGAGCTAAATACAGAAGAGGAAAACTTATTCTCAAACCAGAACACAGAGACAACTTTATTAACCCTTGGATCAATGTATAAGAATTACGAGCCCATTGTCGCACAAAAATTTATTGATGATTTATTTACCACTATGAGAGTGTTCTCACTGATCAAGTGGGCAGAATAGGAACAAAAACCTCCACTATAATAACAATAAAAACCAATGTAAATAACTTTAATTGATCCACAGGCGCAATCGAACACTGCGTAGGAGGATTGGTAAAGTAATACCGTGATGTAGAAACCAGACCTGCTCAGAAACGTTCCAAGCTGACTAACAAATGCATGGATATTGAAAAGGAAGAACTTAGGCAACAGAATGAACAGTTTGTTAGTGGAGTATATAGGTCCACCTTTGAGTTTGGCGTGGGAAAGGTATAAATTAAATAACAGGGAAAAAGACTGGCATTGTTGATCATCCTTTCCTCTTGAAAAAGCAAATGACCTCATAAATGGACTGTCCAAACCTATTCCAGGCATGAAAGCATTCCATTCATTTAGAAAAAATTTAGAGAGTACTTCTGAAGGAAATGTTGATATGATATGTTTTTGAGCCAAAATATTGATGCGAGTGATTGCCCTTTACCGGAGTATGAATTAGTTTATGCATTATCCAAAGGTCGATCACTGCTCCTGGAGAGGATGGTTAAACCTATGATATTACTCTGAACCCTCAGGCACGTGCCTGATTATCCCTTTGTTGGCACTGGTAATATCGTTACATTGAGGGCGTTCTTCCTACTTCTGGCATTAGTCTCATTGTGCCTATTCCCTAAGCCCCTACAGCTGATACATTTAGGCCGATCTCCTTAAACTAGATTGTCTTTGTAAAACTTTTGAAAAGAATGATGCTTAACAGACTGTACTACAGATTCTGAGATCATCTTTCCCCCTACCTCTATGGGTTCATGAAAGGTTAAAAGTGTGGCAGAACTGTATTCCACCTTTCTCATTGCACACACCTCTACTGTTTTACACTTTTCTTGATCTAAATCTGCATTGATATTGCGAACTGAACGTAATTCTACATGAACTAGCCAAAAAGAATAGTGGTGGTAGCTTACACTGCTGGATATAGGATACTGTCAAATAGAGTATCCTCTGTCTTACTTTACCAAGGCTTCAGATGTGATTCTAAAGAAATGTCTTTAGGTACACCGCCGGGAGGAGTTCTTAGTCCCTTGCTATTTAATATTCTGATTAATGCTCTCCTAAATTCGCTACCTGCCTCCCTTAACATATAGCTATAAGCTATGCTGATGAATATCATGATCCTTACAAACAGGGCTTAAGAAGATGAATACTTTCTAATGAAGTTCAAATGCAATTTGTAATCGACTAGGCCTCTTAATATCTTCCTCTAAAAACTAAGATATTAACACTGCAGACGACATCCCACCCATCTATTTGCAGGGTGAAATCATTAGTCTACGTTAAAAACTTACAGATTATCTTGGGTGTAGATGTACCCTTTAAACAAATCCACTTACCACAGCTAAACAAGAAATGTAAGCTAGGCTAAATGCTCTCAAAGCTGTTGCTGGCTACAATCCCAACTATGGTGAAATGTGAGAATAGTGAGAATGGATGTAACATAGCTATGTTAGGTCCTTAAATTGATTATGCTGCTCTCATGTTGAAATAGCTAGGAAAGTTCTCTCCGACCCTTGGAGTTAATGCAAAATGAAGCTTCTTTTTGCAAGGGAAAACAATTATTCTTGCTGTCCAGATCTACAAAGTTCTTACATGAGGAAGGAGCTTGGTATTTCTAGTATCAGTGTAGGATTGTTGAAATTAAACACTGTACTCGGTATTAGAATGTTGAGAAAACGAACCAGACACTGTCACAGTGAATCTTTACCAAGTGTCTAGAGGTAAATACCACACAGATACTATTTGGATGTGAAACGGTGCAATTGCATTAAGTTTTTTAAACCTGCATGAACTGTTTCACTGTAGGCAACAAGAGCATTTCACCCCTCATGGAAGATGTGTTCATTTAATATCACATACACTACAAGTCCCTCCCAAGAAGCTCATTGCTAGTAATCCCTTCCTTAAATCTCTTGTTCGAGAACTGTCAGAAGAAATTTTCACCTAGCTGGTATTAACAAGGTATCACAAGTTATATTAAATGATGGATCTAAACAGGAGTCTTTCGGAGGGCGCATCTGTCTTTTTGCCACTCCTAGTTCAGAAACGATATGAAATTGTTGAGTTAGGCATAAGAATTAAACAAATGGGCGTTACCACTGCAAACTGAATTGTTTGCAAAATCCTATTGGCGCTGAAGCTAACCTATGACAATGAGCTTACTCTATCATCATTACTGATTTCGATGTCATCATTGAAAGGCTCTTGGCTCAGATATGACTCCAAACAACTTGATCATGGGGAAGCCAGGGGATAGTACTCAAAAATTAGGGACAAGGAACTTATTGTACAATTAGCTGTGGATCCCATCACACATTGGATTATCCTTTTGAAAAAGTTGATATGTTAGCCCAAGAAGAGTATCGAGAAGGAGAACGTAGAATATAACTTTGGTATAACTGTGTCTAGCATTAGGAATAGATTAGGAGAGAAGTAATAATGAAAATGATTGTTATTCGGAAATGCAGTTAGAAGCCTGAGTAGATCTATAAACCAATATGATAACAGGGAACGTTGATAAGTATGTTTTGGAGAAACTTGCAATCGTGAACAGGACGGACTGTGTTGTAGTGGCCAGGCTATGGCTTGGGTACAAGTACTTCTGGCAGTTTGGGAGACACACAGATGATGAATCAAACTAAAGGTTAAATTATGCTTGAATCAGGCATATGGTCACGCTCTTGAACACTATGTGCTAAATTGTCCACTCATTGAGGAATACAGAGACAGACAGTATAATAACCTATGTGACATGTCAAGATATCTTATTAATGAAAATAAGATACCAGATATACTAAGCAAATTTCCTAAATTTGCTTGTAACAGATAAGTGAACTATAGATATGTAGATATAAATCCATATGTATTCCTGTTAACCCTTTGGGGCCTAGTTCCTAGGCCTTTTGTGTATCCATATGCTCTCGCGCTACCGTCCACAGGATGGATATGGGGTGCACAATAAACTAGCCACTTCGGTGGCAAAATCTAAATCTAAAAATCATATTCTAACACTTTCGGTCCTCTAGGCTCTATCACCTCTTTTCAGTCTGATATTTTTAGTGAATTATAAAAATGCTCTTCAACAACACAATCACTGAACATGTCTTATCACAACTGCTTTTAAAAACATCAAACAGATTTATGAAAAAATATAATTGGGGCTGATTACGTCCCATTCCCCAGGCCCAGCATGACCCCGAGTTTAGCGCTTCCCTCAAAATATAATAATAATAATAATAATAATAATAATAATAATAATAATAATAATAATAATAATAATAATAATAATAATAATGTGACTCACCAATAATAACATCCCCGGGCAGAGTGAGGGGAGGCGGGTCCACAAATGAACTCACTTCAGCGACAATTAATATCACCAGCCACAGCCTCTGTTGAAGAAAATAAAGAAAACAATAACCATCCAGTATAACTAATCATTCAACTTAGATTCCCAAAACTTAGCTTAAACTTTCCCATAACCGGAAGGAGCTTCTCTGCTAATTAATCTCTCGGTACTCTGTGTGACGCTGCCCCTCGTGAGGGACTCTGACGCTGCCCCTCGTGAGGGACTCTGACGCTGCCCCCCGTGAGGGACTCTGACGCTGCCCCTCGTGAGGGACTCTGACGCTGCCCCTCGTGAGGACTCTAGACGCTGCCCCTCGTGATGGACTCTGACGCTGCCCCTCGTGAGGGACTCTGACGCTGGCCCTCGTGAGGGACTCTGACGCTGCCCCCCGTGAGGGACTCTGACGCTGCCCCTCGTGAGGGACTCTGACGCTGCCCCCCCGTGAGGGACTCTGACGCTGCCCCTCGTGAGGGACTCTGACGCTGCCCCCCGTGAGGGACTCTGACGCTTGCCCCCCGTGATGGACTCTGACGCTGCCCCCCGTGATGGACTCTGACGCTGCCCCTCGTGATGGACTCCGACGCTGCCCCCCGTGAGGGACTCTGACGCTGCCCCCCCGTGAGGGACTCTTGCTCAGGGAACTGAGAGTTATCATCCTTTTTCTTGGATCGAACCTGATTATCTTCCCTATGAGCTAAACAATCCCCCTACAGGTTTAGCACTCCCCATGAATGATTAAAGAATAATAATAATAATGTGACTCTAATGAACTTTAGATAAGGTGAAGTGAGAAACTATAACTGACTTATTCAGATTAAATCGTACACAGAGGTTTTACATCACATTTATGTAAATTGTATTTATAATCGACAAATTACAAATTGCATATAATCATTATACCGTAGGTATACAAAGGTAATATTTATAACTTAATATCCCTGTAATACTTCAAGGAGATATTAAATGTGCCAGAGTTCATCCCTGCTCCATAAAAATTTGTCCATAACAAATGATGGTCTGTGTCAACAAGGTCGTAATTGTGATGAATGGTTTGAAAAACCGACATGTTGAAGATTGAGACACTTATGCAACATATGGGAATCTTTATTCAGGAAATGTTTCGCCACAGAGTGGCTTCATCAGTCCAATACAAAGTAGAAGGGTGTAAGGAGAGGAGGAGTTTGAGGTAATCAGTCCCTCAGCCTGGAGTCGATGTGTTCAGTCCATCAATCTTGTAGAATGTACAGCATAGGGCCGTAGACGTGGCTTATATACTGTAGTCAGGTGAGGCGAAGCAGGGGGAGGCGGGGTCATAGTGGTACCATCCACTAGTCGAAGTAGGTCTTCGTTCAAAGGTTGAACAAGTGTTGAAGAATTCTTTGTAACAAGATCCCATGTCAGACACTGCAGCATCATGGGATCTTGTTACAAAGAATTCTTCAACACTTGTCCAAGACCTACTTCGACTAGTGGATGGTACCACTATAACCCCGCTTCCTCCTGCTTCGCCTCACATGACTACAGTATATAAGCCACGTCTACGGCCCTATGCTGTACATTCTACAAGATTGATGGACTGAACACATCGACTCCAGGCTGAGGGACTGATTACCTAAAACTCCTCTCCTTACACCCTTCTACTTTGTATTGGACTGATGAAGCCACTCTGTGGCGAAACGTTTCCTGAATAAAGATTCCCATATGTTGCATAAGTGTCTCAATCTTCAAGGTCGTAATTGTATCAGCGAGGCTTAATTATATCCCACACGATTTTTATATACTCTCTATTTTTTAATTCAATAGATACGAATTACTTTTAAAAAGTCTCCTACGAACTGATTCATAGGTAAGACAACGTAATGTTGATTAATCATAATAAGTTAAGGTAAAAATGTAGACTTATAAAGACACAGTGATACGTCAGCAAAAATATACAATGGTGAATACAGTTAATATAACGTTATTTTTTTTTTTGCAATAACAAGCAAAATTAATTAATTAAAACAATAATAACAATATTCCTTTTATAAATGCCGTCCTTTACCAAGTTGAATGTAATATCTGGAACCTTAATAAAGACCAATATTTTATTTTAATCATGGAGAAGCACTACACCCGTAGGGGTCATATAGCACTTGGGGAATAGAAGGCATTCAGGTTCAATCCCAAGAAGGGGAGGATAAGTCCAGCTCCTTGGATCAAGAGCCCCTTACCGCCATCAAGGCACCTCCTTTCAGAGGTACAAAGATCCACATTAAAAGTTACTGTGAAAAAATTATTTCATCTGCGAGTGAATGAAGCCACCACGAGACTTGACGGGTTTACACCTTAATATTTGCTGAAGGAATGATTACCTCATCTTTTATATATAGTTATATTCTTCCTATTATGTCCTTGAATTTATATTGATAAAGCCACTGAAACGCCTACAAATAAAGATACCCAGATGTTGCACATGTGTCTAATTCTTCAATATCTGCACTAAGTTGCTTCACGTCACAGATGTAGTGAAACAACTGGCGGTGAAAATCGAAAGTTAAGATTCTTGCATGTACACCACCGGGTACTAATCCACAGCAGTTTGAAGATCAGTTATTAAAAAACAAAGGCCCTTCCTAAAAACCCCTGATCAAGCCAGTCACTACTATGAGACTGATACCAGTGAAGCTATGTGAAATTTTTTTTTCCTTGGTTAGTGCTGCGTCACTGCTCATGTGTGTGGTGAATCCAGCATGACTTGTAAATCTGATAACTGAGAAGTTTAAACAGTCACTAGAGTCACAGTGACTGCATGCAGGACCCTGACCGTCTTGGCAGTCTGCCTGTTGCTTCACTTTCAAAAAAAATCTCACAGGAATCTGCATATGTAACACGAGAACGAACACTGCAACAGATCTACTGGTCCATGCTAGGCAGGCCCAACTCACACTCACTCATGTACCCGCCAACCTACATTTAAAGAATCCAAAGTTCTTGCCTCAATTGGCGCAACATGGGAGTTTGTTCCACTCATTTACAACTCTATTGCCACCCCAGTACTTACCTATATCCTCTTATGGTACTCATGTTACTGTGTTACTGATTATCCTCGTAGAGGTAAATGACAGCTTTAATGACTCACTGCACCCAACAGCCATTAAATCCTGAGTTCTAGTGTCCATCATGGCAGTTCCAGTGAAAGAGAATTTCCTCATTTGGTTGTAAATTGGTGATCCAGATGAATGTACAGGCCGAGGAGAGAATTATATCTTTTATAATCCCGAGAAGACAACAAGGTGCTACAGATGTACCAAAATAAAACTTTATTTGATTGCCTTTGCTAACAACATTGTTTTATTATTTTATAACCTATCTAGATTTTTTATATCACGAAGACAATATTAAGAAATTTTAAAAACAGACAAACTTTATGATTTCCACGAATTTCCTGAGGATATTTTGAGAAACGGGAAACCCAATTAATATTTCCACGGTGATCATGAGTAGTTTTTAGGGTGAGTGAATGTGTTCACGGTTAATGATCATCAAAGTAACACCTGATACATTCCAGCTAATAATGACTCCAAACTCAGACAAGTTTCTCGCACTCTGAGGGACTTACCTGCCAAGTGCTCAGTCACAATATGCTCATTTTGCTAGTCCTCATTAACCATTATTATTATTAGTATTCATAAGAAAAAACGTTAAATCCATGGGCATCATACACAGCTTGAGGGAAATGAAGGAAATCAGACTCGATCCAAGAAAAAGAAGATCAGGTCCAATTCTTTGGATCAAGAGCCCCCCCCCCCCGCAACCAGCGTCAAGGAATCTCATTTGCTAACATGTATAAATATATGCTTTTCAAATGAGGCCATGTATGAAGAGGGGTGCCGTGATGGATCTGAAGGGCTCGTGATCCAAGGAATTTGACTTACCCCCTTCCTTCGATCAAACCTAATTACCTTTCATTCCAGGAACTGCGGTGTCAGACTGTATACTTTCCCTCTGTGTCAGCCTGACTGTGTACAAACCTGTGTCAGCCTGACTGAAACATACCTGTGTCAGTCTTTTATACATACCTGTGTGTCAGCCTGACTGTATACATACCTGTGTCAGCCTGACTGTAAACATACCTGTGTCGGGTCTGTATACATACCTGTGTGTCAGCCTGACTGTGTACATCCCTGTGTCAGTCTGACTGTAAATATACCTGGTCAGTCTGTATACATACCTGTGTGTCAGCCTGACTGCATACTCAGACGGACACCATAACCTCTGGGGGTTTAACATGTCTTCATGACTATATTCACAATACCTGTCTCTTGACCTTAACGTTCACTTCACTCACATTTTCTCCTCTATAGTTAAAATATTACAATTTAAAGGAATTTGTCTTAAAACATTATTTGGCACATATAAAAATAAGATTTTCCGATTTAGAATCCTTTTTTCTCGTAAATGTAATTGGTTGGAAAATCGTAAAGCTTAAAAAACACTTTTATTTTCTGTTAGAACCATCTTGGCGACAGACTATTGTATTAGGTAAGATTATTAGTTGGAGTATATTGTCTGTTATAAGGAAATGTTTTTTTTTAACTTGGTTATTTTTCGGGGAGACGATCATCGATGGACCTAAATTATTTGGAGATAAATTAATAAAGCTTAATATTCGAAGCCCCAGAAACCGAGTCACTGAAAGAAATGCCTTCATTAATGTTTATACTCTTGCACAGAAGCCAACGTTCATGACCACAAATAAGCCTCTTCCCAAAAAGGGTATGAAAAACTGGAAAATGACACTTCCTCGTACCATGGCAAAATTTCCAAATCACTATCTCTTTTCCCCAAAGAAACTTATTAGATTTGCAAAGCTTTTCCCCTTGAAGCCAAGCATAATGCTTTAATTTGTACTGAAAATTTTAGCGTTGATGGTGTGTTCACCAGCTTACTGGTGCAGGTGGTAATGCCCCTGTTGTTTAAAACACAACCATAGCTCATACATACAAATTAAAGCATGCAGCGACAACTGGGCCCTTTTAACCTACAAACTGAACTGTTCGTCATACTTATTTAATTCATATATTTCATAGTGATCTATCATTCATAAATGTTGTTACCTCAATGAGTGTCAAGTATGGCACTCGTGTCAGAATCTAGACTAAGGTACGGAAGAATGTAAGAGTAGAGGGCCAAAGCACAACCCTTTTGTGGGATTCTCTCTCACACTGGTCTTCAGATACATAGTATAACTGGTGAACTAGCTAAGACTTATGCCTTTAAGGAGGGACTAGTTGCAACATTGAGGTGTCAGCTAGTAGTTGAGAAAAAATGAATCTAAAAGAACTTTGAATTTCATTAACTTGTGACAGAGGAAAATTGACAGTAGTCAAATCCATCTATCATCACCATCACGCAAGAGGAGCCACATCTACAAAAACAACAGATTCTTGGGTGTCACTACTGCCAGGTTTTCGGCTGGTACTTGGGTTACAGGTATCTCTGGGAGTTTGCACTACCCGTTGATGTACCCTAGACATAACCAAATGTAAACTTTGTCAAAGGAACTAATGTTGCTCTCTGCGTTATTATGTTCTAGAATTCAGAAACAACTAACTTACAAATGTTCAAGAAATGTCAGTATTTTATCCATTTTTGGCATATAACCCGCAATTCTGGAAATACCCTTACTTTTTCTATCGTAAATAAAACACAAAATACTTAAACTTGTCATTATTCAACCATACTCCGTTATGGAAAACTGGAGGAGATAATAACTAGAACAGAGTATACTACAGACTCGGCCATACAATAGAGCGGAAAAAAAAAATGTAAGGACCTGGGAGTAGTAATGTCTGAGGATATCACTTTTAAGGATCACAACAGTGCCACGATCGCACGTACAAAGAAAATGATATGATGGATAATGAGAACGTTCAAAACGAGAGATGCCAAGCCAATGATGATCCTTTTCAAATCACTTATTCTCTCTAGGCTGGAATACTGCTGTACATTAACATCTCCATCCAAAGCAGGTGAAATCGCAGATCTAGAGAGTGTTACAGAGATCCTTTACTGCACGTATAAGTTCTGTTAAGCACCTTAACTACTGGAAACGCTTGGAAGCACTTGACTTGTACTGTTGGAACGCAGGAGGGAGAGATATATCATAATCTACACTTGGAAAATCTTGGAAGGAATGGTCCCAAATCTGCACACAGAAATCACTCCCCACGAAGTAAAAGACTGGGGAGGCGATGCAAAATGCCCCAATAAAAATAGGGGCGCCATTGGTACACTAAGAGAAAACACCATAAGTGTCCGGGGCTCAAAACTGTTCAACAGCCTCCCACAAGCTTAGGGGAATTGCCAATAAACCCCCGGCTGCCTTCAAGAAAAGGCTGGGACAGATACCTAAAGTCAGTGCCGGATCAGCCGGGGTGTGGCTCGTACGTTGGACTGCGTTTCGGCCAGCAGTAACAGCCTAGTTGATCAGGCCCTGATCCATCGGGAGGCCTGGTCATGGACCGGGTCGCGGGGGCGTTGATCCCCGGAATAACCTCCAGGTAACCTCCAGGTAACCATGCCCCCTGGCGTGGTGGTATAAGCTCTCGCTTCACACGGCGAGGGGTTCGGGTTCGATTCCCGGCGAAGGGATGGAAACATCGGACGTATTTCCTTACACCAGTTGTCTATGTTCACCCCTCAATAAAATGGGTACCGGGTGTTAGTCGACTGGTATGGGTCCATCCTGGGACAAAACTGACCTAATTTGCGGGAAATACCTTAGCATAACAAGCGGCTTTCTTATAGCAGTATGTCATTGATGTCAGCTAGGACTGTATACCTTATACACTACTTGTAGTAAATAATTATTATTATTTTATTGAGTATTATAAATAACTCAGCCGTGTATAAACTTACTTTATAATGTTTTTGAGAGTAAAAATTTATGTTGGTACAAAAAAGACCATTAACTTGTAAACAGATCATTACCCCTGTAGCTTCCTTTTTATTAAAAATTTGGGGCTGAGTCCTGGCTCCATTATGTGCCTCAATAATTTTTTGACTGCCACCCACACGATATGTGAAGGTAACGACATTCAATATAATTGCTATATCAAATATAAAGTAACATTTAAATAAAATACAACATTAAAAATTCTAAAAATTGGCAAAGGTGAAAAAATTGGAGTAACATTTTTAATTTGAAATGAACATTTATAGGACGAAGATATCAGTGCAGGTGGGGAAGGAGGCCTTCAACTGACAAGTTCTTGATCCGAAAAAAAAGGAGTTCCCCTTCCCTCCCTATGATCAAACCTGTTTGTCTCCTATTCCCCAGGCGCTGTATGACCATTTCAGGTTTAGCGCTTCCATATAAAAATAAAAATAATAATAATAATAAAATAATAATAATAATAATATAAATAATAATAACAATAATAATAATAATAATAGCATTTTGACTAGCCTGGAGTAATTTTATGGGGCCACAGTCGCTGAACATTATTTTAAATTTTTATATTTACTACCCACAGGTCGGGTATGAGATACATAATACTATCAAACTAAATAAGAAGTAACGTTATTCAGGTGTCTCTTCATGCTGTATATACACACACATGTATATACACACACATGTATATAAAACACACATGTATATACACACACTTGTATATACACACACATGTATATCCCACCCCACATCAGGCAGGACTACAAAGAGACCTGGACAGGCTACAAGCCGGGTTTCCAGTACGGATCCTTGAGTTTAACCCCGCCAAATGAAAAGTCATGAAGTTTGGGGAAAGGGGCAAAGAAGACCGCAGACACAATATAGTTTAGATGGCCAAAGACTGAAAACCCCTCACTCAAGGAAAAAAGATCTGGGGGTGAGTATAACACCGACATATCTCCTGAGGCGCACATCAATCAGATAACTGCTGCAGCATACGGGCGCCTGGCAAACCTACGGATAGCGTTCCGATACCTCAGTAGGAGTCGTTCAAGACTCTGTATACCATTACGTCAGGCCCATACTGGAGTATGCAGCACCAGTTTGGAATCCACACCTAGTCAAGCACGTCAAGAAATTAGAGAAAGTGCAAAGGTTTGCAACAGACTAGTCCCAGAGCTACGGGGATTGTATTACGAAGAAAGGTTAGGGAAATCGGCCTGACGACACTGGAGGACAGGAGGGTCAGGGGAGACAGGGATAACGACATAAAATACTGCGCGGTTTAGACGAGGTGGACAAAGACGGGATGTCCAGAGAGGGGACACAGACACAAGAGGTCACAATTGGAAGTTGAAGTTTCAGATGAATCAAAGGGATGTTAGGAAGTATTTCTTCAGTCATAGAGTAGTCAAGCCGGGAATAGCCTAGAAAGTGAAGTAGTGGAGGCGGGAACCATACATAGTTTTAAGGGGAGGTATGTTTAAAGCTCATGGAGCAGGGAGAGAGAGGACCTAGTAGCAATCAGGGGAAGAGGCGGGGCCAGGAGCTATGAATCGACCCCTGCAACCACAAATAGGTGAGTAAATAGGTGAGTACACATGTAAATACACAACATGTCACAACCTCTGGTGTGCCGCATTAAACAACTTAAAAGTGCAAGTTGTATGGTTCTTAAACAAGTCATGGCTGCTACTCTCAACTCTATACAACATTCATAATCTCACTTGATCTGCTGTGTAACTTCAGATTCAACAACGCATTTTTAATAATAATAATAATAATAATAATAATAATAATAATAATAAAAATAATGATAATAATAATAATAATAATAATAATAATAATAATAATAATAATAAAAATTTAATAATCCACTCCTAAATAGTTTTCGGCTTATGAATAAGAAACAGAAAATTGTCTTCTTTAATCATAAATATAAACAAAATCGAGAGTGTCCCATTAGTGCCTGATAATAACGATATTAAGTAGTCAATTTTATTATATATTGTGTGTGAATCGACTACATATGTAAACAATTCATATTAGAGCTTGTCTCTAGTCCCGTCACACATAAACAGAACCGAAAGTAGACGTTAGTTAATTTAATATATTTACTATGCACTCCATATCCATCTGTAGGGGGTAGTCAAAAGATTACAAAGGTATATAATGGGTCCAGGGACTGGGCCGCAAAGCCCTTAACAGCTGAACAAGTTACAGTGGTAATGAACTAATTTACATGTTATGTCTGGTCACAGTTTGTAATGAGTTATTTATGCAGACATGAATTAGGGCACACATAAAAACATACATACAAAAAAGGTGGACTAGCAGCTCGACTCTCACACACCATAACCAGTTCCCCAAAGGAAATTTTATATATGGTCGTCTCTTTTGTCCTTCATGTGTCCTGGCGGGTGACGTCCCAGCACCACCTGTACTCAATCTGATTACAGTCGTACTCTGAGCTCTTGTCATGTATGTACTCTCCTATTTGTGATGGAGTCTTGGATCCTGGTTTTTGCTTTTCAACCACTCACAAGAACGCAAGAATGAAGGAACACGACAGCAAGCCTACTGGCCCATGCTAGGCAGGTTCAGCTTACAAACCCCAAAACTGTAAATTGCTGGCTAGACAGGTGCTACATGGATCTTACAATGCCACTGGAACTCGAGGAGCAGTCACCTCCATGTGGTGAGTTCTGGGTATTTTGGATGACAGTAGTTGATTAGTCGTTCAAAAATAGCTGAGAGCTGCTCAGTGTATATACTGTACTGTTTGTCAGGACAAAATATACCTATACAGGATCATTTCTGATTAAATCTCATTTCACAAGCGTAATACATTTCTGACTCATATCGACACATTAAACACCTATTAAGCGTTATAGCTTCGGAAAATAAAAAAAAATTCCACACGACGGCCGGGCGGAGGTCGTTGCTAGACGACTTACATAATGTGGAGTACAATTTTCCCATCTTCACTGGCCACCTGGCTTGGGAACTCCAACATTGGTATTTACATAATCACCCATTAATTCTTTCCACCTGTTAACTCCTCAGGTAGGGCTCCATCCAAAGCACACTCAAGCCTCCATGCTTCTGGTATTAACAATTTCCCTCTTATTGTAAGGTGTGACACTAAGTCTATGCTCTCGGGGTTAATTTATTGGGCATACTGGAATTATGAGACTAACAATAACAAGTCTCTCTCAGTATCCCAAGTCAGCCCCAACATATTACTGCATATAGGCACTTCAACTCCATGGCCATCCATATTTATTGATCCCTCAAAATGGACTAATTACTGTTAAGATAAGATTTCGTTCGGATTTTTAACCCCGGAGGGTTAGCCACCCAGGATAACCCAAGAAAGTCAGTGCGTCATCGAGGACTGTCTAACTTATTTCCATTGGGGTCCTAAATCTTGTCCCCCAGGATGCGACCCACACCAGTCGACTAACACCCAGGTACCTATTTGCTGCTAGGTGAACAGGACAACAGGTGTAAGGAAACGTGTCGAAATGTTTCCACCCCGCCGGGAAACAAACCCGGGCCCTCCGTGGGAAGCGGGAGTTTTGCCACCAGGCCACCGAGCCCCGGCAAAGAACTGTCCCCTCTTGAAACGGGACATTCATTGGGAAGTGAGGGGACGAGGTCGAAGAAACTTCAGTAGCGGCAGAAGAGGTGCACGCAAAACGATATACCGAGAAATGACGCTGCTTGGGAATCCGGAATAGACTCAGAAAAGGTAGACATCGTATGAACCTCCACTGCTTACAGATGAGGAGCAAGAAAGAGCAATTGTGGTAGACTGCATTGGAATTAGAAGCCAAGTAGAAGTTTAGAAGAGACTCAAATTTAGGCACACCAATAGAAGAATTGCTGTGTCAACATAAGTCAAGAATCCTTGTGAACATAACCTCTGGCAACCAGTTTCTACAAGGATGGTCTATCTGGTCTGCCCGTACACGCCCTGAATTCTACTTTAAGTGCTCATCTCGTATTCAGTAAAGAATACAGACGCTAACGGAAGATGGAGGATGAACCCCAGCACAATTCAAACTATGCGGTACACAGTTTGGCAAGATTTAACACGAGTATGAAGGTACAGACAGGGCATTCTGTGCACGACTGCAACATTAGTAGGGTGTCCAAAAGCCAGCACGATGGAGATTAAAGTAGTTGTCAGCAGATATAAGATGCTCACCTCTCAGTTATATACCAATTATTTTTATTTTACCAGAAGTTTGAGTGTGTTTAATTACGACCCGCGTGTAGCACTCTCACCTATATTTTTACATCAACAAAAGTGTATTCTAAGTGATAAGTGTACCTATGGTGTCACTTGGTAACACTTGTATACATATTAACGCGTCTGTAAGGTGAAGATTGTTTTAGTACTGGTTCACTATCTACAGCTGCACACTTAATGCTTGCAAACCAAGAATAACATAGTAACGTGTGAGGTTACCAGGATGGGACCAAGGAAGTCCGACCAGAGTGATTATCTCATGTCATTGTAACAATTACCTAGTTTTTTTTTTTTTAGTAATACTGTTTACCATCTATGGTTGGGGTAAAGAGGTTTGTCTTCAGCATTCTTGTGATGTCTGCTATATTATTATTTCCAGTGAGGTACATTAGGTGGCAGTAGCCTGAACTAACTCAAGTGAAGATATCCATTGAATTTGAAACCTCATGTATAATGTGATGTATGTCAGAATTCTAATTTTATGCTCAAAATTACCTACTTTGTTTCTCTCTCTCTCTCTCTCTCGTCTCTCTCCTCTCTCTCTCTCTCTCTCTCTCGTTCTCCCTTCTCTCTCTCTCAATCGTCTCCCTCTCTTCGTCTCTCTCACTCACTCACTCTCTCTCTCTCTCTCTCTCTCTCTCTTCATCTTTGTTAATTTGTGATAAGGTGTAAGACCTCGCCTGATAACCATCTATTAAATCATTAAGTACCAATTTATTACCACACATACAAGAGGTCTCTGAGTGTTTTTGGGGGGTGTGTGCGATTGAGTGGTGGTGGTCTGGTTTATATGGTTGGAGGTGTTCATTGAACTTGAGGCACTTGGTGTCTTGTGATATATTTTGGATCTTCTCGTTCTGACTTTGTAGTGAATAATTGCTCTTGCATAAGCTATAAAGGGAAAGATAAGCGAGGAATTCTTGTGTTGTATCCTTACAACCAGATATCTCCCCCCACTGGCAACATGGCAAATGTCATAGAGGAAAACCTATTTCTGCAGGTGTTGGAAATGAAGATAGCTTCCATACCTTTAAAAGTAAACAAAAGGAGAAAAAGTGAGAAAGGCTTAGAGCGTCGACGCTAGTCCCAAACTCACTTGACTCGTACACAATGTGATACTAAACGTCCTTGGTGCACAGAGGCGGCAAGAAGTCTTTCTTCAAAGGAAGAATGAGTTAAGCTGAATCTTCCCTGAACAACACCCCCGACTGCCTGCTAAGTGTGCATGCTATTGGAAGCTGTAAACAAGCATCCTAACTCAAGGATCCAATTTAGGAAAAACACACACAACTTTGTGTTTGTGAACAGCATAATGAGCCGATTAATGATCTACTTAGTACACCTTATGGATATATGCGGCTCCGACCTCCAGCAGACAATCAACCACTTTAAAAAAAGGGTCAGTATCATAATCTTTGGATACCCTCTCTGCATGGACCCATCCCCATCTGACTCTAAGGGAGCATATCATCAATCCTAAACGACTTAAGGCAAATCGCCAAATTATTGCCAGTTGGGTGGTCCTGTGCGCCTCCCACGGAATATCTGGGTGCACATGTTTTACGTTTCCTAAACATAGAAGTGTACCGTACCCCCAAACGAGGTGTTTACAAATCCACACTATGGCCATGTTGCAGTACTGTGGAATACTAACATTCTTGGTGTGTAAGTGTGCTGGGAACACCACTAGAGATGCACAGTAGGCCCCTGACAGCGAAAATTTTAAGTGTATTAACTGTAAAGAAGTTGGGGTTACAGTTTCCCACAAGGACTGCAGTCAGAACCCCAAACAACCTTCGATGTAAACCTGATAACAGTCCCTTTAATGGTAACTGAGGAGGGGCCCTCCAGTCTAACCACAGCCAGATCTGAGATGAACTCTGCAAAGTGTGCAAGAACCCCACCTCACTGCAAAGTATACTTCTGGTGAAACCAAATGCAATCACACACACCAGCTGTGGAGGACTAGCCATCCCTGCTAGTCACATATGGAACTACTGGTCTGCACTAAACTAGATACCTATGCTACACCTGAATATGGGGATGAGTTTTTGTCATTTCACCCAATACACACAACTACAACAGTCAGACGGACACCACACAGGTAACCTCCCTGGAAATTGGAGATGAGTCAGATGCACAAGGACCTACGGCAATGAATATGAAACAGAGAACATAATGTAACCAAGGTACCATGTTAAGGTGATAGGTGTTAAAGAAGCACTAACCCAAAGTGCCATCCTCCGGAGAGACATTGGGATTGCGCCTGACATTCCTTAATAATAACAACTTTCCAGATAAAAAATTGAGCTCTTGAACAGATCCCTGACAATTTTAATAAATTATATGTAATCAGGATGATGCACTTGAGCAATGTGATGTATGTCAACAGTGCAGCAATCTCCGTTCAGCTCCAGCAATATGTGAGAAAGAACCCCATAAACTCTTGCCTTCAAAATTGCCTTATCACTGGGCTCAAAATGCCGAAAAATGCTTAAAAATAAAGGTCCTGAAGATAAAGACGTACAATCTATGGCTATGTGCTCGTAAGTACTGCACACTAGTAGTCGAAAGGCATAAATAGTTTAAAAACCCATCTTATGAGAGCAAGAGATTTGTAATAACCACTTACACTGATACATTACAAATCTTTTCCATGGTACATTGCCTTTCATCAGGAAGCGGTTGCCTGACTTACATCAAAATTAGTGCACCAAGAATATTGATGTCAATCTGTTTTGCAGGAATGTTGATTTTTGGGGGGGGAAAAAATGAGCACCTCCACCAAACTTGCCTGGATATGCAGCTATAACCTAAGTCACCACTGTTGTGTATGTATGTCAGAAAGAGCTTGCCACATTCACTCCTTTCCTGGTCAGAGGTCAATTAACATCCGGTATCATGGAGTCAAAGTATATCAGGGGCGATTTTTTTCCATAAACAGTTTTAATCTCTATGCCTGAGCAACCAGCTTCGACCTGATGCTTTCCAGAATCGCATCAATAGTGAACCTACCACATTCCTTGGAGATTTAATGCCAGACAAAGAATATTGTGGGTCTATAACAAACACAATGGAACTAAACTAGTGAGATTGCTAAATGAGCATGGATAATGTTTGAATTGTGGGCACACTGACCTACTCACAATATGGTGCATACTAGATCTGTGTCTTGGATTAATACATCTATACGATGCATGACTCTGTCATAGTTATGATCTTCTATTCTTATCAATCCATAGACTAACAACTGTAATCTTTGATCACATCTCCCGCAACCAAGGAGCGAAATACAGAAGGAGGGAAACTTATTCTCAAACCAAACACAGAGACAACATTATTTAACCACTTGGATCAATGTATAAGAATTAACAGCCATTGGCACACAAAAAATTTAATGATGAATTTAATTACCACTAGAGAGTGTTCTCACAGATCAAGTGGGCAGAATAGGAAACAAAAACCCTCCACTATAAATAACAATAAAAACCAATGTAAATACTATAATGACCACAGCGCGCAATCTAACACATGCAGCTAGGAGGATGGTAAAAGTAATACCGTGAATGTAAACCCCAGACCTGCTCAAACGTTCCACGCTGCACTAACAAATGCAAGGAATAGAAAAGGAAGCACTTATGCAACAGGAATGGGAACAGGTTTGTTAGTGGATTAAATAGTCCATCCACACCCTTTGATTTTGGCTTGGAAAGGTAATAAATAAAATAACCAGGAAAAAGACTGGCATGGTTGCTCATCCTTTCCTCTTGAAAAAGCAAATGACCTCATAATTGACTGGTCCAAAACATCCAGGCAAGAAAGCCTTCCCATCTCATATTAGAAAAAATTTAGTGAGTACTTCTGTTGAAATGTTGAAAACTGATTAATTTTATGAGCCAAAAATTGAGAGGAGGAATGCTCTTTACCGAGTAGAATTAGATAAAAAAAATGCATTAAACCAAAGGTCGATCAACTGCTCCTGGAGAGGATGGTATAACCATGATTATTCCAGGAACCCTAAGGCACTGCCTGAAACCCTTTGTTGGCACTGTATAATCTCAGTACATTGCGGAGTTCTTTCTTCCTACTTCCTGGACCAATAGTCTCATTGTGGCCTATACCTAAGCCCCAACAGCCGATTACATTAGCCGATCTCCCTTAACTAGTTGCTTTGTAAAACTTTTGAAAGAATGATGCTTACAGACTGTTACTACAGAATCAGAGATCACTTTCCCCCTACCGCTATGGGTTTTCAATGAAAGTAAAGTGTGCAGAACTGTATTTCCTACCTTTCTCACTGCACACAACCTCTACTAGTTTTAATACCACTTTTCTTGATCTAAAAATCTGCATTTGATTATTGCGAACAGAACCTTTATACTACATGAAACTAGCCAAAAATGATATTGGTGGTAGCTTACCTGTACTCTTCTGATAATAGGATACCTGTCAAATAGAGGTTCCTCTGTCCCTTTACCAAGGCTTCAGTAGTGATTCTAAAGAAATGTCTTTAGGTAACCCAACCGCAGGGAGGAGTCTTAGTCCATGCTATTTATATTCTGATTAATGCTATCCTAAATGCTGCAATACCATGCCTCACCTAAACATAATAGCTATAAGCTATCTGATGATATCATGATCCAAACAACAGGGTCAATAATAAGATGAATACCATTCTTAATGAAAGTTTCAAGAAGCAATTGACTAATCGACTAGGCCTCATAATATCTTCCTCTAAAACTAAGATATTAAACAAGCAAAACGACAACCCCCACCCATCTATTTGCTGGTTGAAACAATACTACGTTAAACGACTTACAGATATTTGGTGTAATGTACCCTGTAACAAATCCACCTAGACCAACTGCTAAACAAGAAATGTAAAGCTAAGGCTAAATGCTCTAAAGTCTTAGACTGCTACAATCCCTAACTATGGTGCAAAAGTGAGAATCGTGAGAAAGATGTACATAGCCTAGTTAGGTCCTTAATTGATTATGCAGCACTCAGGGTTGATATTTAGCTAGAGAAAGTTGCTCTCCGACCCTTGGAGTTAATGCAAAATGACAGCTCCTCAGGATTATTCTGGCTGTCCCAGATCTACAAAAGTCTTAACATGAGGAAGGAGCTTTGGTATTTCTAGTATCAGTGATATGACTGTTGAAATTAACACTGTACTCGTACTTAGTAACTTGAGAAACGAACCAGACACTGTCACAGTGAATCCTTTACCAAGGTGTCTAGAGGTAAAACAACACAGATCTAAATGGATTGTGGAAAACGTGCAATGCATTAAGTTTTATAACCTGCATGAACTGTATCACTGTAGGCAACAAAGCATTTCACCCCTCCATGGAAGATGTGTTCATTTAATATCACATACCTACAAGTCCCTCCAAAGAAGCTCATTGCTAGTAATCCCTTCCTTAAATCTCTTGTAGAGCAACTGCTCAAGAAGAAATTTCTAATTTCTCACCTAGCTGGTAGTAACAAGTTATCACAAGTTTATATACACAGAAGGATCTAAACAGGAGTCCTTCTGCAGGGCTGCATCGCTCATGTAGCCACCTCCCTATTCAGAACGATAATAAATTTGTTGCGTTAGGCATAAGAATTAACAAATGGGGCGTCTACACTGCAAACTGAATTGTTTGCAATCCCAATTGGCGCTGAAGCTAACCTATGACACATGAGCTTGAACTCTATCATCATTACTGATTCTATGTCATCATTGAAGGCTCTTGGCTCATATAAGACTCCAAACAACATGGCGCATTGGGGAAGCCAGGTATAGATACTCAAAAATTAGGGACAAAGGAATTAATGTAAAAATGGCTGTGGATCCCATCACAACATTGGATTACCATTCATGATAAAGTTGATATTTAGCCAAGAAAAGTATCGAAAGGAGAATGTAGAATAATAACTTTGTTATAACTGTGTCTAGCTTTAAGGAATAATATTAGGAGAGAAGTAAACTAATAAAATGATTGGTATAGGAATGCAGTTAGACGCCTGAAGTAGATCTATAACCACTATGATAACATGAACGAAGATAGTATGTTTATGGAGTACTTGCAATGTGAACCAGACTGACTGATGTTGTAGTGGCCAGGCTTTGGGCTTGGTTTAAATACTTCTGGCAGTTGGGAGACACACGAGATGATGATTCAAACTAAAATGAAAATAAATGTGATCATGCAATATGTCACTTCTCTTGAACACTATGTGCTTAATTTCCACTCATTGCGGAATACAGAGACAGACAGTATAATAACCTATGTGGACATGTCAATATATCTTTATTAATGAAAATAAGATACCAGATATACTAAGCAATTCCTAAATTTGCTTGTAACAGATAAGTGAACTAATAATATTGTAGATATAAATCCATATGATATGTCCTGTTAACCCTTTGGGGCCGGTTCCTAGGCCTTTTTGTATCCATATCTCTCGCGCTAACCGTCCACAGGATGAATATGGGTGCACAATAAACAGCCACTTCGGTGGCACATCTAAATTCTAAAATCATAATCTAACACTTTCGGTCCTCTAGGCTCTATCACCTCTTTTCAGTCTGATATTGTTAGTGAATTTAAAAATGCTCTTCAACAACACAATCAACTGGAACATGTCCTTATCACTACTGCTTTTAAAACATCAAACAATTTATGAAAAAATATAATTTGGGGCTAATATCTCCCATTCCTCCCCAGCCCAGCAAGACCCCGAGTTTACGCTTCCCCTCAAAATAAATAATAATAATAATAAAATAATAATAATAATAATAAAAAAATAATAATAATAATAATAATAATAATAATAATGTGACTCACCAATAAAACATCCCCCGGCAGAGTGGAGGGGAGGCGGGTCCACAAATGAACTCACTTCACGACAAATTAATAACACCACCACAGCCTCTGTTGAAGAAAATAAAGAAAACATAAAACCATCCCAGTATAACCTAATCATTCAACTTAGATTCCCAAAACTTAGCTTAACACTTTCCCATAACCGGAGAGGAGTCTTCTCTGCTATTAATCTCTCGTACTCTGTGTGAAACGCGTGGCGGCCCCACCTCGTGAGGGAAGACTCTGTCGCTGCTGCCCCTCGTGAGGGACTCTGACGCCTGCCGCCCCCCCGTGAGGGACACTCTGACGCGCCCCTCGTGAGGGACTCTGACGCTGCCCCTCGTGAGGGACTCTGACGCTGGCCCCTCGTATGGACTCTGACGCTGCCCCCGTGAGGGACTCTGACGCTGGCCCTCGTGAGGGACACTGACGCTGCCCCCGTGAGGGACTCTACGCTAGCCCCTCGTGAGGGACTCTGACGCTGCCCCCCCGTGAGGGACACTGACGCTGCCCCTCGTGAGGGACTCTGACGCTGCCCCCCGTGAGGGACTCTGACGGCTGCCCCCCCCGTGATGGACTCTGACGCTGCCCCCCCCGTGATGAACTCTGACGCTGCCCCTCGTGATGACTTCCGAACGCTGCCCCCCGTGAGGACTCTGACGCTGCCCCCCCGTGAGGGACTCTTGCTCAGGGAACAGAGAGTTTTATCATCCTTTTTTCTGGAATCGAACCTGATTATCTTCCCTATGACTAAACAATCCCCCTACAGGTTTAGCCTTCCCCATGAATGATTAAAGAATAATAATAATAATGAGTCCTCTGAATGAAACTTTTAGATAAGGTGAAGTGAGACTATAACTGACTTATCAGATTAATCGTACACAGAGGTTTTACATCACATTTATTTTAAATTGTATTTATAATCGACAAATTTACCAAATTGCATATTATCTTATACCGTAGTATACAAAGGTAATATTTATAACTTAATAATATCCCTGTAATACTCAAGAGTATTAAATGTGCCAGAGTTCATCCCTGCTCCATAAAAATTTGTCCATAACATAATGATGTTGTGTCAACAAGGTCGTACTTGTGATGAATGGTTTGAAAAACCGACATGTTTGAGATTGAGACACTATGCAACATATGGAATCTATATTCAGGAAATGTTTCGCCACAGAGTGGCTTCATCGTTCCAATACTAAGTAGAAGGGAGTAAGGAGAGGAGGAGTTTGAGGTAATCAGTTCCCCCCCCCCCCCCTCAGCCTGGAGTCGATGTGTTCAGTCCATCAAACTTGTAGAATGTAACAGCATAGGGCCGTAGACTTGGCTTATATACTGTAGTCAGGTGAGGCGAAGCAGGGAGCGGGACATAGTGGTACCATCCACTAGTCGCAGTAGGTACTACGTCAAAGGTTGAACAAGTGTTGAAGAATTCTTTGTAACAAGATCCCATGTCAGACACTGCAGCAACATGGGATCTTGGTACACAGAATTCTTCAACACTTGTCCAAGCCCTACTTCGACTAGTGGATGGTACCACTATAACCCCGCATCCTCCTGCTCGCCTCACAGACTACAGTATAAAATCCACTTCAACGGCCCTATTGCTGTACATTCTACAAGATTGATGGACTGAACACATCCGACTCAGGCTGAGGGACTGATTACCTAAAACTCCTCTCCTTACAACCCTTCCTACTTTGTATTGGACTGATGAAGCACTTCTGTGGCGAACGTTCTGAATAAAGATTCCATAATGTTTGCATAAGTGTCTCAATCTTCAAGTCGTAATTGGTATCAGCGAGGCTATTATCACCCTCCGATTTGTTATATACCACTATTTTTTAATTCAATAGAATAACGAATTTTACTTTTAACAAAGTCTCCTACGAACTGAGTCATAGTAAGAGACAAGAACGTAATGTTGATTAATCATAATAAGTTAAGGTAAAAATGTAGACTTATAAAGACACAGTGATACGTTCAGCCAAAAAAAATATACAATGGTGAAAAACAGTTAATAAACGTTATTATTTTTTTTGCAATAACAGGCACAATATATTAATTAAAACAATAAAACAATATTCCTTTTATAAATGCCGTCCTTTAAACCAGTTGAATGTAATATATCGGAACCTTAATAAAGACCAATATTATTATTTTAAGATCATGAGAAGCACTACACCCGTAGGACATATTGCCTTGGGGAATAGAAGGCATTCAGTTCAATCCCCAAGAAGGGAGAAAGTCCAGCTCCTTGATCAAGAGCCCCTTAACCCGCCATCAAGGCACCTCCTTTCAAGTTACAAAGATCCACATTAAAAGTATACTGTGAAAAAATTATTTTCATCTGCGAGTGAATGAAGCCACCACGAGACTTGACGGGTTACACCTAATTATTTGCTGAAGGAATGATTTACCTCTCTTTGTATATAAGTATATATTTCATCCTATTATGTTTCCTTGAAATTTATATATATGATAAAGCCACTGAAACGCCTACATATAAAGATACCCAGATTTTGCACATGTGTCTAATTCTTCAATATCAGCACTAAGTTGCTTCACGTCACAGATGGTAGTGAAACAACTGCGGTGAAAATCGAAAGTTAAGAAATTTCTTGCATTTACACCCACCTGGTACTAATCCACAGCAGTTTGAAGATCAGTTATTGAAAACCAGGTCTCCTAGAAAACCTGACAAGCCAGTCACTTCAGTGAGACTGATGACCAGTGAGCTATGTGAAATATTTTTTTCCCTTGGTTTATGTGCTGCGTCACTGCTCATGTGTGTTGGTTCTCCCGCATGACTTGTGATCTGATAACTGAGAAGTTTCAAGTCACTAAGTCACAGTGAATGCATGCAGGACCCTGACCGTCTCTGGCAGTCTGACTGTTGCATTTGCTTCATCACTTTCAAGAAATTCTCACAGGAATCTGCATAAATGTAACACGAAAGAACACTGCAACAATCTACTGGTCCATGCTAGGCAGGTCCAACTCACACCACTACTCATGTACCCGACTCAAAAGCTACCTTTAAAGAATCCAAAGTTCTTGCCTCATTGGCGCAACCTGGGAAGTTTTGTTCACTCATTTACAACCTATTGCCACCCAGTACTTACCTATATCCTCTTAGGGTACTCAGTTACGTGTTACTGATTAATCCTCGATAGAGGTAAATGACAGCCTTTAATACTCACCTGCAGCCAACAGCCATTAAAAATCCTGAGTTCTAAGTTGTCCATCATGGCATTTCCAGTGAAAGAGAATTTCCCTCAATTGGTTGTACATTGGTGATCCAGTGATGTACAGGCCGAGGAGAGAAATAAATCAGTATAATCCCAGAAGACAACAAGGTTGCTACAGATGTACCAAAATAAAAACCTTATTTTGATTGCCTTTGCTAACAACATTGTTTCATTATTTTATAACCTATCTAATTTTTATATCACCGAAGACAATATTAAGAAATATATAACAGACAAACTATGATTTTCCACGATTTCCTGAGGATATTTGGAGAAACGGAACCAATTAAATATTCCCCCACGGTGATCACTGAGTAGTTTTTACGTGAGTGAATGTTTCAACGGTTAATGATCATCAAAGTAACACCTGATACATTCCAGCTATAATGACTCCAAAACTCAACAAGTGTTCTCGCACTCTGAGGGACTTACTGCCAAGTGCTCAGTCCACAATAGCTCATTGCTAGTCCTCATTAACCATTAGTATTATTATTATTCAATGAGAAACGTTAAATCCATAGCATCAAACACAGCTTGAGGAATGAAGGAAATCAGACTCGATCCAAGAAAAAGAAATCCAGGTCCCCAATTCTTGGATCAAGATCCGCCCCCCCTCGCCGCACCAGTCGTCAAGGAATCTCATTTGCTAACATGTATAAATATATGCTATTCAAATGCGCCATGTATGATGAGGGGTGCCGTGATGGATCTGAAGGGCTTTCGTGATCCAAGGAATTTGACCTTTACCCCCCCTTCCTCGATCAAACCTAAGTACCTTTCATTCCCAGGAACAGCTGTGTCAGACTGTATCATACCTCTGTGTCAGCCTGAACTGTGTACAACCTGTGTCAGCCTGACTGAAACATACCTTTGTCAGTCTGTATACATACCTGTGTGTCAGCCTGACTGTATACATACCGGGTCAGCTGACTGTAAACATACCTGTGTCAGTCTGTATACATACTGTGTGTCAGCCTGACTGTGTACATACCTGTGTCATCTGACTGAAATATTCCTGTGTCAGTCTTAATACATACCTTGTGTCACCTGAACGGCATACTCAGTCGGACACCATAACCTCTGCGGGTTTAACATGTCTCATGACTATATTCACAATACCTTCTCTTGACCTTAACGATCCACTTCACTCACATTTTCTCATCTATAGTTAAAATATTACAATTTTAAAGGAATTCCTGTCTTAAAACAATTATTGGCACATTATAAAAATAAATATCCGATTTAGAATCCTTTTTTCTCGTAAAATGTAATTGTTGGTAAATCGTAAAGCTTAAAAACACTTTTATTTTCTGTTAAACCATCTTGCGACAGACATTGTATTAGGTAAGATTATTAGTTGGAGTATATTGTCTGTAATAAGGAAATGATTTTTTTAAACTGGTTATATTTCGCGAGAACGATCATCTATGGACCTAAATATTTTGGAGATAAATTAATAAAGCTTATATTCGAAGCATCAGAAACCGAGTCCCTGAAAAAATGCCTGCATTAATGTTATTATACCTTGCACAGAAGCCATAACGTTCATGACCAACAAGTAAGCACTCTTCCAAAAGGATCATGAAAACCTGGAACTGACACTTCCTCGTACAATGGCAAAATTTTCCAAATCACTATCTCTTTCCCCAAAGAAACTTATTTGATCGCAAAGAGCTTCCTCTGACGCCAAGCATAATGCTTTAATTTGTACTGATATTTTAGCGTTGATGGATTGTGTTCCACACAGCTTACTGTGCAGGTGTAATCCACTGTTGTTAACACCCAAACCATAGCTCATACTTACAAATTAAAAGCATGCAGCGACAACTGGGCTTAGAACCTACAAAACAGAACTGTTCGTCATACTTATTTAATTCATATATATTCATAGTGATCTATCATTCATGAATGTTGTTACCTCAATGAGTGTCCAAGTATGTCACTCCGTGATCAGAATCTAGGACTAAGGTACGGAAGCAAATGTAAGAGTAGAGCCAAAGCACACGTTTTGTGGATTCCTCTCTCACCCTGTTATTCAGATACATAGGAAACTTGTGACTAGCTTAAGACTAATGCCAATAAGGAAGGGACTAGTGCACATTGAGGTGTCGAGCTATAGTTTTGAGAACAATGAAACTAAAATACTTGAATTTCATTAACTTGTGACAGAGGAAGATGACAGTATCAGTCCATTCTATCATCACCACACGCAAGAGGAGCCACATCTAACAAAATCACAGATTCTTGGGTGTCACTACTGCCGGTTTTCGTCTTGTTACTTGGGTTACAGGTATCTCTGGGAGTTAGCACTACCAGTTGATGTAACCGAAGACATAACCAAATGTAAATTAGTCAAAGGAACTAATGTTGCCCTCTGCGTTATATTTCTCAGAATTCAGAAACAACTACTTACAAATGTTCAAGAAATGTCAGTAATTTTATCCATTGTGGCATATAAACCAGCAATTCTGGAAATACCCTTACTATTCTATCGTAAATAACACACAACTACTTAAACTTGTCATTATTCAACCATACTCCGTTTATGGAAAACTGGAGGAGATAATACCTAGAAAGAGATACCTACAGACTCTGGCCATACAATAGAGGCGGAAAAATTAATGTAATGGGACCTGGGAGTAGTAATGTCTGAGATATCACTTCAAGGATCCACAACAGTGCCACGATCGCACGAACAAAGAAAATGATATGATGGATAATGAGAACGTTTCAAAACGAGAGATGCCCAAGCCAATGATGATCCCTTTCAAATCACTTATTCTCTCTACTGGAATACTGCTGTACATTAACATCCCATCCAAAGCAGTGGAAATCCGCAGATCTAGAGAGTGTACAGAGATCCTTAACTGCACGTATAATTCTGTTTAAGCACCTTAACTACATGGATAAACGCTGGCAGCACATTGACTTTACTCGTGGAACGCAGGAGGGAGGATATATCATAATCCTACACTTGAAAATCTTGGAAGGAATGGTCCCCAAATCTGCACACAGAAATCACTCCCTACGAAAGTAAAAGACTCTGGTCAGGCGAGCAAAATGCCCCAATAAAAAGTAGGGGCGCCATTGGTACACTAAGAGAAAATCACCATAAGTGTCCCGGGGCTCAAAAACTGTCAAAAACAGCCTCCCATCAAGCATTAGGGGAAATTGCCATAAACCCTGGTGCCTTCAAGAGAGAGCTGGACAGAATACCAAAAGCAGTGCCGGATCAGCCGGGCTGTGGCTCGTATCGTTGGACGGGTGCGCCAGCAGTAACACCTAGTTGATCATGCCCTGATCCATACGGAGGCCTGGTCATGGACCGGTCGCGGGGCGTTGATCCCCGGAATAACCTCCAGGTATCCTCCAGGGTAATCCATGCCCCGTGGCGTGGTGGTATAAGCTCTCGCTTTCAACAGGCGAGGGTTCGGGGTCGATTCCCGGCGAAGGGATGGAAACATCGGACGTATTCCTTACACCATTGTCTATGTTCACCCATCAATATAATGGTAACCTGGGGTGTTTAGTCGACTGGAATGGTTCGCATCCTGGGGAAAAAACTGACCTAATTTTGCGGAAATACCTTAGCTTTAACAAGCGGCTTTCTTTAATAGCAGTATGTCATTGATGTCAGCTAGGACTGTATACCTTATACCACGTACTTGTAGTAATATTTATTATTATTATATTGATATTATAAATAACTCAGCCGTGTATAAGCTTACTTTATAATGTTTTTGAGAGTACAATTCAGTTTGGTACAAAAAAGACCATTAAACTTGTAAACAGATCATTACCCCCTGTAGCGTCCTTATTATTAAAAATTTTGGGGCTAGTCCTGCTCCATTATTTGCCTCAAAATTTTTTTGACTGCAACCCACACGATATGGAAGGTAACGACATTAATATAAATTGCATATCAAAATATAAAGAACATTTATAATAATATACACCATTAATATTCTAAGAATTGGCAAAGGTGAAGTTGAGTAACATTTATAATTTGAAATGAACATTTATAGGACGAAGATAATCAGTGCAGGTGGGGAAGGAGCCTTCATACTGACAAGGTTCTTGACCGAAAAAATGGAGTTTCCCCTTCCCCTCCCTATGATCAAACCAGTTTGTCTCCTATTCCCCAGCCTGTAGACCATTCAGGTTTAGCGCTTTCCATATAATAATATAATAATAATAATAATAATAATAATAATAAATATAATAAAAATAATAAAAACAATAATAATAATAATAATAGCATTTTACTAGCCTGAGTAAAATATTTATGGGGCCACAGTCGCTGAACATTATCTTAAATATTTTATATACTACCCACAGTCGGTATGAGATACAAATACAATCAAACTAATAAGAAGCAACGTTATTTCCCAGGTGTCTCTTCATGCTGTATATACACACACATGTATATACACACACATGTATATACCACATACATGTATAAACACACACATGTATATACAACACACATGTATATACAACAACATCAGACAGGACTACAAAGAGACCCTGGACAGGCTACAAGCCTGTCCAGCTAACTGGATCCTTGATTAAAAAACCAGCCAAAATGCAAAGTCATGAAGATTGGGGAAGGGCAAAAAGAAGACCGCGACACAATATAGTTTAGATGACCAAAGAATGCAAACCTCACGCAAGGAAAAAGATCTGAGGGTGAGTATAACACCGAGCATATCCACCTGAAGGCGCACAATCAATCAGATAACTGCTGCAGCATACGGGCGCCTGGCAAAACCTACGGATAGCGTCCGATACCTCAGTAAGGAAGTCGTTAAGACTCTGTATATACCATTTACGTCAGGCTCCATACTTGAGTATGCAGCACCAGTTTTGGAATCCACACCTAGTCAAGCACGTCAAGAAATTAGAGAAATTGCCAAGGTTTGCAAACAAGACTATCCCAGACTACGGGATTGGTATTACGAAGAAAGGTTTGAGGGCAATCGGCCTGACGACACAGGGAGGACAGGAGGGTCAGGGAGACATGATAACTACATAAAAATACTGCGCGGAAATAGACGCGGTGGACATAGACGGATGTTTCCAGAGATGGGACACAGACACAAGAGGTCACAATTGGAATTAGAAGATTCAGATGAATCAAAGGGATGTTAGAAGTATTCTTCAGTCCATAGAGTAGTCAAGCCGTGGAATAGCCTAAAAGTGAAGTAGTGGAGGCGGGAACCTACATAGTTTTAAGGGGAGGTATGATAAAGCTCATGGAGCAGGGAGCGAGAGGACATAGTAGCAATCAGTGAAGAGGCGGGGCCAGGAGCCTATGAATCGACCCCTGGAACCACAAATAGGTGAGAAAAATAGGTGAGTACACACATGTACATACACACACATGTCACAACCTCTGGTGTGCCGCATTTACACAACTTAACATGCAAGTTGTATGGTTTCTTGAACAAGTCCAATGGCTGCTACTCACAACTCTATACAACATTCATAATCCACTTGATCTCTGTAGTCACTTCAGATTCCAACAACGCATTTTATAATAATAATAATAAAATAATAATAATAAAAATAATAATAATAATGATAATAATAATAATAATAATTAATAATAATATTAAGAACAAAGAACTGTCCCCTCTTGAAACGGGACATTCATTGGGAAGTGAGGGGACGAGGTCGAAGAAACTTCAGTAGCGGCAGAAGAGGTGCACGCAAAACGATATACCGAGAAATGACGCTGCTTGGGAATCCGGAATAGACTCAGAAAAGGTAGACATCGTATGAACCTCCACTGCTTACAGATGAGGAGCAAGAAAGAGCAATTGTGGTAGACTGCATTGGAATTAGAAGCCAAGTAGAAGTTTAGAAGAGACTCAAATTTAGGCACACCAATAGAAGAATTGCTGTGTCAACATAAGTCAAGAATCCTTGTGAACATAACCTCTGGCAACCAGTTTCTACAAGGATGGTCTATCTGGTCTGCCCGTACACGCCCTGAATTCTACTTTAAGTGCTCATCTCGTATTCAGTAAAGAATACAGACGCTAACGGAAGATGGAGGATGAACCCCAGCACAATTCAAACTATGCGGTACACAGTTTGGCAAGATTTAACACGAGTATGAAGGTACAGACAGGGCATTCTGTGCACGACTGCAACATTAGTAGGGTGTCCAAAAGCCAGCACGATGGAGATTAAAGTAGTTGTCAGCAGATATAAGATGCTCACCTCTCAGTTATATACCAATTATTTTTATTTTACCAGAAGTTTGAGTGTGTTTAATTACGACCCGCGTGTAGCACTCTCACCTATATTTTTACATCAACAAAAGTGTATTCTAAGTGATAAGTGTACCTATGGTGTCACTTGGTAACACTTGTATACATATTAACGCGTCTGTAAGGTGAAGATTGTTTTAGTACTGGTTCACTATCTACAGCTGCACACTTAATGCTTGCAAACCAAGAATAACATAGTAACGTGTGAGGTTACCAGGATGGGACCAAGGAAGTCCGACCAGAGTGATTATCTCATGTCATTGTAACAATTACCTAGTTTTTTTTTTTTTAGTAATACTGTTTACCATCTATGGTTGGGGTAAAGAGGTTTGTCTTCAGCATTCTTGTGATGTCTGCTATATTATTATTTCCAGTGAGGTACATTAGGTGGCAGTAGCCTGAACTAACTCAAGTGAAGATATCCATTGAATTTGAAACCTCATGTATAATGTGATGTATGTCAGAATTCTAATTTTATGCTCAAAATTACCTACTTTGTTTCTCTCTCTCTCTCTCTCTCGTCTCTCTCCTCTCTCTCTCTCTCTCTCTCTCGTTCTCCCTTCTCTCTCTCTCAATCGTCTCCCTCTCTTCGTCTCTCTCACTCACTCACTCTCTCTCTCTCTCTCTCTCTCTCTCTTCATCTTTGTTAATTTGTGATAAGGTGTAAGACCTCGCCTGATAACCATCTATTAAATCATTAAGTACCAATTTATTACCACACATACAAGAGGTCTCTGAGTGTTTTTGGGGGGTGTGTGCGATTGAGTGGTGGTGGTCTGGTTTATATGGTTGGAGGTGTTCATTGAACTTGAGGCACTTGGTGTCTTGTGATATATTTTGGATCTTCTCGTTCTGACTTTGTAGTGAATAATTGCTCTTGCATAAGCTATAAAGGGAAAGATAAGCGAGGAATTCTTGTGTTGTATCCTTACAACCAGATATCTCCCCCCACTGGCAACATGGCAAATGTCATAGAGGAAAACCTATTTCTGCAGGTGTTGGAAATGAAGATAGCTTCCATACCTTTAAAAGTAAACAAAAGGAGAAAAAGTGAGAAAGGCTTAGAGCGTCGACGCTAGTCCCAAACTCACTTGACTCGTACACAATGTGATACTAAACGTCCTTGGTGCACAGAGGCGGCAAGAAGTCTTTCTTCAAAGGAAGAATGAGTTAAGCTGAATCTTCCCTGAACAACACCCCCGACTGCCTGCTAAGTGTGCATGCTATTGGAAGCTGTAAACAAGCATCCTAACTCAAGGATCCAATTTAGGAAAAACACACACAACTTTGTGTTTGTGAACAGCATAATGAGCCGATTAATGATCTACTTAGTACACCTTATGGATATATGCGGCTCCGACCTCCAGCAGACAATCAACCACTTTAAAAAAAGGGTCAGTATCATAATCTTTGGATACCCTCTCTGCATGGACCCATCCCCATCTGACTCTAAGGGAGCATATCATCAATCCTAAACGACTTAAGGCAAATCGCCAAATTATTGCCAGTTGGGTGGTCCTGTGCGCCTCCCACGGAATATCTGGGTGCACATGTTTTACGTTTCCTAAACATAGAAGTGTACCGTACCCCCAAACGAGGTGTTTACAAATCCACACTATGGCCATGTTGCAGTACTGTGGAATACTAACATTCTTGGTGTGTAAGTGTGCTGGGAACACCACTAGAGATGCACAGTAGGCCCCTGACAGCGAAAATTTTAAGTGTATTAACTGTAAAGAAGTTGGGGTTACAGTTTCCCACAAGGACTGCAGTCAGAACCCCAAACAACCTTCGATGTAAACCTGATAACAGTCCCTTTAATGGTAACTGAGGAGGGGCCCTCCAGTCTAACCACAGCCAGATCTGAGATGAACTCTGCAAAGTGTGCAAGAACCCCACCTCACTGCAAAGTATACTTCTGGTGAAACCAAATGCAATCACACACACCAGCTGTGGAGGACTAGCCATCCCTGCTAGTCACATATGGAACTACTGGTCTGCACTAAACTAGATACCTATGCTACACCTGAATATGGGGATGAGTTTTTGTCATTTCACCCAATACACACAACTACAACAGTCAGACGGACACCACACAGGTAACCTCCCTGGAAATTGGAGATGAGTCAGATGCACAAGGACCTACGGCAATGAATATGAAACAGAGAACATAATGTAACCAAGGTACCATGTTAAGGTGATAGGTGTTAAAGAAGCACTAACCCAAAGTGCCATCCTCCGGAGAGACATTGGGATTGCGCCTGACATTCCTTAATAATAACAACTTTCCAGATAAAAAATTGAGCTCTTGAACAGATCCCTGACAATTTTAATAAATTATATGTAATCAGGATGATGCACTTGAGCAATGTGATGTATGTCAACAGTGCAGCAATCTCCGTTCAGCTCCAGCAATCCTCTTTTCCCCCATTTGACGTCACACCGGAAATTGCCCACTAAGATTATTTACCCAATTACTTCGTCAGTGACCCTGTGCATAAGTGTCATTTTATCGTCGCCTGAAGTAAGAACAATTTATTATTGAACTATTTATTAATTATATCATTATAAGCAGTCAACAATTTTGGTGTCTTGCTCAGTTCGCAGAGCTGGGCCCTTTAACTGTCCATACGCCATCCTATAATTAGTAGGTAATTCTGGACGGTCGAGCTTCCACGGAAGTCGCACCCAGTAATGTCCAGATTCACATTTAACATCCTTCAGGTATTGTTCCTGAGTAAAGGAATCATTTGGACTTTCCTCATTTATATTAATCCCTATGCTGTCCAGCTCCCACAAATTAGACTGGTTCAACATCATTCTCGATAGAAGAATACTTGTACTGGGTTGACCTTTTATGGGCAAGACACCGTGACTGTATTCACTACCTCCTCTAGTCATTATTACTAGGCGGTAGTTTGCCATATATTACATGGCCCGTACCAGTGTTGAGGAGAGTGACGCCGCATGCTTTTGGATTTATGCCCTTTATCCTGAATTATTACATCCAACGCCGGCAAGGCTACCTCAGCTAGGCCATCATTATTGCCATTAGCTGCAACCTTTACATCAGTCACTGTAGTGTCAGGGTTATTAACATTATCATTACTGTCACCATTATTATAAGAATCACATACAACCCTGCACATAACTGTATGGTGCCTTCCCTTGTTGCATTGATAGCAAATGTTCAATTTGGTATGACAATCCTTTACATTATGATTGTCTAGACATCTGATAAATCTGTCAAGTTCTTTCATTCTTTCCACTTTAATATCCCATGAATTATAGGCATTACAATTTTTAGTGAAATGAGTACCCTGGCAGAAGAGACAGTCTCTCCTTTCCTTGCCTGACCTCTTATTAACTGGATTACCCTTACTGAGGTACTTATTCCTCATACCTTTATGTGAGGAACCACTATTACTGATTCCTGTCACTTGATATGTGCCTATTTAACTCTTAACTATGATTATTACCACTGGGATTATTTTTCCCTTTTGAGACTTGACAGATACTTCAGAGTCATTATGTGTTATATCCTTAGAACTGTTTGGCTGACTGGTCTGCAATTGAACAATTAATTCCTGCCGACCTAGCCTGATTTCATCCAGACCGCACTCTGGAGGTTTTGGCAAACCCACCCTTTGCATTAATAGGTTGATCCAATGCCTGGCTTACACCCTTTAATTTATTCAAAGCCTTACTTTTACAAGACAGGTTTTCTTCCAATTCGTAATGTTGATTAATTAAAACATTCATTTCCATTCCATCTGCACAATTCTCCAACAGATCTCTTTCACAGTCTTTAAACCACAATTTGTACCAATCAAGTCTACTCTCTAAAGCATCTAAATATAAGTTTAATTCATTAGGGTTCACGGTTCTTTGATTCATTAAATCAAATGCCTTCGTCACATGGCCTTTAATAGCCTGTAATGATGCTTTCATTACTCTAAAATCCACGGACTTGTCAGCCACATTAACTCCATCAGATCCAGTCATGGTTAGAGAATTATTAATCACTGATTATACAACTTAAGTAGGCGCCTTATAAGAGTAATTCTTGCACTTTACTCTTGTATAAATCCTAGCCACACATGTGTTAGCAATTAATTGGGCTAATTATCATCCACCACACGATCGATTAAACTTGTGTACCCTATACCCACTTCCTTCAATCAGTCACTTAATTATTAAGTAATTAATTCAATTAATTTTTTCACTGATTGCATCCGGTTCAGGAAGGACCAGCGGGCAGATGTGGAAAATTTTATAGGGTGATTACCTTTATGTACCTCAACATTATATACATACAAGCCATCTCATTGGGAGACAACCATATTGTTTACCGTAGTCACCCCGTGTAGACATGTGAGAAAACTTAACCACCCCTGGTCACGGCAGGTGGTCCCTTCGACCTCACAATCTTATCCATATCTATCCGAGACCAGTATGGATTGGATAGCACCCACAAGTACAGTGCTACTAATTAATTGTGGACTGTATAGATGATATTAGTGTAACTGAATGAGGGGGGGGGGGTAGGTCACACATGGATATATCCATCAAGGAAAAACACTTGTACATAATCTCTCCACTTACCAGATATTCTCTGGTGGTCACTTGATGTAGCTGGATCACTCATAACCTATCCAGTTACAACATACCTAACTGGCCAGTATCAGTCTGTTATAACTAGGAGGGTTACTTAACTGTGGGTGATTGATACTCCTTATTTCCTCCATTCACCATCTCATTTCGATGTCCTGCTACACCGACACGGTTATCATTCCAGCAGGACGAGGTATCCGTTGGTCTGTCCCGGTTTAGAAGTCGTGACTCAATGAACTTCACTATCCTCGATACGAGAATCATGCGTTCACTCGGAGCAGGGCGATCTATTTCACAACCCCGCATTCTCTTAACTTAATGTTATTATCACTGATTACATTACCATTCACAAGACGATTTAACGTCTCATAATTATTATACACATTAGAGGTCACTCCATTAAGATCTGAGGCCGATGAGTGAGGATTAACTCACGGGTATTTCTCCTGGACACACACCATGGCCGCGCACCAGTCACACCCGGTCGAACCATTATTCACTAATTTTACCACCTTATTACGGTGGTCCCGTGAATCACGTTCCCTCACTCTCCACCAGGAACAGTTACGACACTTCCTATTATGAAAGGAGGCCTATATTAATCCTTAGGCCGCCGTGAACGCCAATTTCCTGGTTCCATGCTTTCCCAGCCTCCTCACTACATTCAAAACACTCCCGCCTCCTCGTGCCCCAGTTCGACCTATACCCCCGCACATCCGCGCATGCGCAAAGGGAACTCTTGGTTCTATCCTATTGTCAAATACATTTTTGACTCATATCGACACATTAAACACCTATTAGGCGCTATAGCTTCGGAAAAACAAAAAATTTCCACAAG